>CM053583.1:411500104-411519941 GCA_028627135.1 Pseudochirops cupreus | reverse complement strand
TAACTATATCAGCATATTTATAGTTACTGTAGGCATTGTGAATACTGCATTGCTGATACACCTGGGCCTCCCGGCTGCCCCTCATTACCCCCTGTAATGCTCCGTCTTATCTGGGGCTTCTCCTCGGCCGTCCCCGGTGCCCTGCATGGTTTCTTTCCTCATCTCTCTTTCTTGCCTCCCCTGGCTTCCTTCCCACCTTCATAACCCCCCTTGCTCTGGGGTCTTCCCTCTTTGGATGATGCCCCCCCTTGTCCTGTCTGTCTAGCCCATTTGCATGTTGCCTCTTCCAGTTAGATTGTGAGCTCTCTGAGGGCAGGGGCCATCCTTTGCCTGGAGCTTAATAAATGTTTGCTGACTGACTAACTGATCTTAGGGCACACAAAGCTTCAAAGTATCTGCCATCTTTATAATCCTTCCTCTGTAAAAGTGGCAAGGTCAGACTGGCTTACCTCAGTGACCTTCCTGCGCTTCAACTGTGGATCCTCCAAACCGGGATCAAGTTGGAAAGCTCCACGAGCCCTGTGTGGGGGCCTCAGTTTACTCCCCTGCAAAGTGAGAAGGTTGGCCTGTATTCAGTCATTTCTAAGCAGGGTCAGGGCACGCCTTGAATGTTACCCTCCCTCCTCTCCCCCAGCATTAAGGGAATAACGATAATTGATGTCTGCATATCATTTTGTAGTAGATAAGACTCTTTATACAAATTCCTTTACCTCAGCCTGGCAGCACACCTACCAGAGAGAGGACAAGTGGTTTCATTTTGTTTGACAGATGGGGAAACCAAGGCACAGCAGTTAGGTGACTGGCCCGAGAAAGGGTCAGTGGCCCAGATTGGAGCCCAGGCTTTCCTTGCTCCAGTGTGTCTGGCCTCCTGGTCAGTGGGTCGCTGCTTCTCAGGGCCACCCAGCACAGGAGCAGTGCCCAGTGGTAGTCTGAGTATCAGTCAGCTGAACTATGGTGTGTTTTCCTTACCAAAAAGGCTCGGGGGATGTTCTCTGACCCAGACAGGCCTGGAGGTGACCCTTGATAACTAAAACCAGGGATTCCCTGGCAGAGATGGGGCTTCTGTAAAAGGCACATTTGTTTTGGGGTTTGTAAGCCCTCTTGCTGACCTCTGCTCCTGCCTTCAAATTGCCTCTGGAGATTCCTGCCTGGCCCTTTGTGGGGAGGGAGCTGGGGTCTTTGATCCTAGTCTTGACCTCTGAGACATCTGTCAGCTCATTGCCCTTGTGGTCTTGGGCTCTGTTTTCTCTCTTGCATTGTCCAGTCATTTCAGTGGTGTCTGACTCTCTGTGATCCCATCTGGGGTTTTCTTGGCAGAGATAATGGAGCAGTTTGCCATTGCCTTCTCCAGCTCATTTACAGGTGAGGAAACTGAGGCAGACAGGGTGAAGTGACTTGCCCAGGGTCACACAACTAGCCAGATCCCAGCGCTTTATCCACTGTGCTACCCAGCTCCCCCAGTTTCCTCTCTAGGGACTCCACCTGGCTCCTAGACATGGCTCAGAGGCCTAGGCAGTGATGGTTTGCAGAATGTCATTTTGCAGTCATTCACAGAAAACAGTAACAAAGCAAGGAAAAAGTGTAACTGAAGCGAAGGGCCCCGGGGTTTGGGGAGGATAGCGCTAGACCTGGAAGGCAGCTTGGAGGCCTTGAGGCAAATCCTTAGTTACCAGTGGTGAAACCGAGGTCCCTTAGAGGGGAAGTGACTTATCCAGGGTCACCTTGGTGATTTGATTGTCCACCTCTTGGCTAGAAGTAGTCGGTAGCATTGCAGGTGTCCTGAAAACTACTATTGAGGATGTATGGTTAGGTCTTGCAACCGTGGATAGACTGAGATTGGTCCCAGTAGAGGGGGCAGCCACACTGGTGAGGAAGGTGGGCTGCTTATGGAGCCTGGGAAGACCCGGGCTAAGGTCTCCAGATAACTCCTTTCTAGGGAATGCGGGGAAGGATGGACACCTTCGAGGATGGCACAGGATGAGGGGGCCAAGAGAGTGGCAGGAGTTACCAAGATTTTTGTGTCCCTAGCTCTCAGCCTAGGCCTGGGCACACAACAGACACAAATGCCTAATCAGCATGTGGTGCATTTAAGGGAAGCATGCGTAGGCTGGAATGGGCACCACTGGTGGTGGCGGTGGCACCCACAAAGATGGGATTATGAATCCGCTGAAGTGAGAAGCGTAAAGTGTGAGAGGGAATGAGGAATGAGCCTGTTAAAGAGGCCAGGGAAGATTCTTTGAGTGTGTCCTCATGGGGTGGGATTGCTCTCTTTCAGCTCTGAGATGAAGGAGAAACAAACCAGATGCCGTCTCTTCAAGGGACCATCGTGACCTTTGGGTCATCCAATAGCTCCCTTCCTTTTGATCAGGCTGGCCATGGACCAGCTGAATTAGCTTCAGATAAGAACCACTCTTCATTTCTTCCAGTGCAAGCTGGGCACTGGCCCAGATGAAGACCACTGCCAAGATGTGGGTTAAGCCCTGGTTTTCTGGAAGCACGTGTAGCCAGGCCCATCCACGAGGCTGCCACCCCCATCAGGGCCGTGCCCAGCCCAGCCCTTAACCAAATGACTGTATTTTACATAGTTCAGGCTTTTGGAAAAATCTCTTCATCTTGCCAGTTGGGCTTGAATCAGGCCTTGCTGCCAGAGCTCTGGGGCCTGAGAGTGAGGAAGGGAAATGGCTCCATCTCTCACTTTGCCTTCCTAGCTCTGACTTGGGCCAGGACCATTCCCTAGTGGGGAAACTGACAGAGGTTGTGGGAAGGGGTGTTTGGGGCTTGGAAGGTGGGGTGCGTGGGACCTGCTCAGTGCTGTCCAGAAGTGCCGCCTCACGTGTCTGCCTTCTGGAGGCCATATCTTGTGGTCTTGTGGGAAAGACGGCTGGCTTCGGACCCCCAGGGGCTTGGGTTTGAATCCTCCCTCTGAGACTTGCTAACGTTGGCCAATGGGATGGTTCTGTTGCTGTTATTAGTACTCCTACTGCTGCTCAGGTGGCCCTTTAAGATTTACGAAGAGCTCTAGAGACATCAGCTCATTTGCTCTCAAAACTCTCATGAGCTTAGTGGGGTAGGTTATTATTATTTTTTGAACAAAGCCTATGATGTCAGTAGCATGGGGTAGTTAGTATTCTTAAACTTTTTAGATCATGCCTTCAGATTGGTAAAAGACTTTGGAGCATGTACCCCATATATGTGTATGCGCCCACATACACACATGCAAACATATACACACATATTCATATGCATGCTTAGGTAGAAATTATTGACATGAGTGAATCAAGAGTGCAAACACATTAAAATGCTTACTGTGTGCTAAGCACTGTGTTAAGGACGACTCATCACTAGTGTTACCATCCCAATGATTACATGTTAGAAACGTCACACAGAAATAGAAAGGGAAAAGGAATTTGACAAAGATGAATTAATGTTTGATCTTGGAGGTAATGGGGAGCTACTGGAATTTCTTGAGCAGAGGAGTGACATGACTAGGCAACATTTTGGTAGCTGTATGGAGGATGGATGAGATGAGATAGTATTTGTAAAGTACTCTGCGAACCTTGAGATGCTATGTAGATACCAGGGATGATGGTGATGCTAATTATGGTGATGGTGATGATAGTGATGGTGGTGGTGATGATGGTGATGGTGATGGTGATGATGATGGTGGTGATGGTGATGGTGATGATGGTGATGTTGATGGTGATGATGGTGGTGGTGATGATGATGATGATGGTGATGGTGGTGGTGGTGATGATGGTGATGGTGGTGATGGTGGTGGTGGTGATGGTGATGATGGTGGTGATGGTAATGATAATTATGGTGATGATGGTGATGATGACGATGGTGATGGTGGTGATGGTGATGTTGGTGGTGATGGTGATGATGGTGATGGTGGTGATGGTGATGATGATGGTGATGATGATGGTGATGGTGATGATGATGGTGTTGGTGATGATGGTGATGGTGGTGATGATGATGGTGATGATGATGGTGATGATGGTGATGATGATGATGATGGTGGTGTTGGTGGTGGTGGTGATGATGTTGATGGTGATGATGATGGTGTTGGTGATGATGATGGTGGTGATGGTGATGATGATGGTGATGGTGGTGATGATGATGGTGGTGATGGTGGTGGTGGTGATGTTGATGGTGATGGTAATGGTGATGATGATGATGATGATGATGGTGATGATGTTGATGGTGGTGATGGTGATGATAATTATGGTGATGATGGTGATGATGGTGATGGTGATGATGGTGATGGTGGTGATGATGGTGGTGGTGGTGATGGTGATGATGATGGTGGTGATGGTGATGATGGTGATGATGATGGTGATGATGATGGTGATGGTGATGATGGTGATGATAATTATGGTGGTGATGGTGATGGTGATGATGATGGTGATGATGGTGATGATAATTATGGTGATGATGGTGATGGTGATGATGGTCATGGTGGTGATGATGGTGATGGTGATGATGATCGTGGTGGTGATGGTGATGATAATTGTGGTGATGATGGTGATGATGGTCATGGTGGTGATGATGATGATGATGGTGGTGGTGGTGATGATGGTGGTGGTGGTGATGGTGATGATGATGGTGATGGTGATGATGATCATGGTGGTGATGGTGATGATGATTATGGTGATGATGGTGATGATGGTGGTTATGATGGTGATGGTGATGATGGTGATGATGGTGGTGATGGTGATGATGATGATGATGGTGGTGATGATGGTGATGATGGTGGTGGTGATGATGGTGATGGTGGTGATGGTGATGATGATGGTGATGGTGGTGATGATGATGGTGGTGATGGTGTTGATAATTATGGTGATGATGGTGATGGTGGTGATGATGGTGATGATGGTGGTGATGATGGTGATGGTGGTGATGGTGATGATGATGATGATGATGAAGACAATAGAGTGGGGGAGAGAGGAGGCAGGGAGAAGAACATTTAGGAGCCTATTGTAATTGTCTAGGTGAGGAGAGCTTCTTGGGCTATGATGGCTGTGTCAATGGAGAGGAAATATGGAGTTGGCAATGACGTGATTCATCAGCTGATTGAATGAGTGGGGGTGGGAGATTGAGGGATTAAGAAGGAAAGTTCTGAGATTGTAAACCTGGGTGACTGGAAGGGTGGTGATGCCCTTGACAGTAATTGAGAATTTTGGAAGAGGGGTGGATTTGGGGGTGATGTGCTGAGATCTGAGGTCTGTCATAACCTGCCCATACCTGCTCATCCTATGGGCCTCTTGCTCTTCCACCCCTTTTCTGACTCACTAGACACAGCAGCTGGGTGTGTTGGGGAATGGTGGAATTTTCCTAATCTTGTCTGCCCAGGGGTCTGGGTAGCCTTTTGATAATTACTGCTGTGAAGAGCCATTTGGATTGAGCAGGGGAAGGGGGATTTTTAGGAGTCTGTATGGTGAAAGGACGGGACAGAGTCGGGAGCATGGGAGATAAGGGTAGATTAGTTCTGTTGGAGACAGACTCCATGGTGGTCTGTCATGGGGAGGGTGGAATTGATCCATTCCCCTCTCCTATGATTAGTTGAACATACACCTGCCGTGGGGCTAGGCCTGGAGACCTAGGCATAGGAAGCTCCCCCAGTGTAGGTCAGCATCTGCTCTTGGAAAGTACAGACAGAGGTAAGGCTTGAACCTCCTTCTTCTGAGGCTGGCTTCTCTCCCCATGGCCCCTCCATGCAGGTTTTTATCACCCTCATTTTGCAAATGAAGAAGCAGAGACCCCAGCCCAGGGAGTGACTTCTCAGGGTCCCTTAGCTAGTAAGCTATCGAGGCAGGGTTTCAGTTCAGCTCTTCCTGACTCACAGGCCAGCCTTCTGTCCATTTGGCCACAATGCGGCTAGTCAAAGAGCTGAATCTCTTTGGGCCCTAGTTCTTCATCTGTAAATGAAGAGGTCGGACCAGGTGATCTCTGGTCTAATACAGCCCCTCCCCATTCTGAATTCATCATCCCCCCTTTTATCCATGATGAATTCCCTCACCCTGTTTATTTTTGGGGGGTGTTGGAATCACAGGAACAAATAAATGAAATGCCAGCACCAGGTTGCGATATTTCCCCTGGTGGCAGATGCAGGTCTGTGGTGGTGCTTTGAGGGGATCGCAGAGGGACGAGGGTTTTGTGTTCCCCCCAGCTTGCTCTCCAGCATGAGGTTGGCTGTGTCGGATTTTGCAGCCCATGCATGTCAAGCCGTTCATTCTTCTCACCTGTGAAAACATTGCTGGCATTATGGAGGGCTGCCCCCCAACCCTTGTGATTCTAAGGGTTAGCCCGTGAGGCGGAGGGGAAATGGATCCCTTCATGTGTCTTTCATTTTGGTTCACATGTCACTGAGCATTTGGGTCAGATCAGTCCTGGGGGTGGTCTGGGGGTGAGGGAGGCACTGGGGTTTGCCTGAGAAGGGCACTGGCTTAGAACAGAGGTGATAATCCTGATTACTGACATTTATAGAGCCTTTACAGACATGATCTCATTTAAGCCTCAAGACAACCCAGGGAGGCAGGTCCTCTGGGTATTCTTACCCCCATTTTACTGATGAGTAAACTGAATCTGGGAGAGGCCTGGAACTGCTGAGTATGAGATTAGTTGGTTGGTGGTTGTCCTTTGGGCTCCAAGAGGACCAGAATGACGTCAGTGATGCATACAGTGTGTCTGATGGGTTAAGTATTGGGAGGTGGGATATGGACTCAGGTTTCCTGACTCTGAGCCCTGAACTAGATCTCTTGAGCCACCCTTCCTCCCTCTGTCAGACCCACGGCCTCATGCCCCTCAACCATAAAGTTGTGCATAGTACATACTAGCGCATAGTACATACACACATGTGTGTGCATGTATGTATATGTGTGTTTGTGTGTTGTAGCTCAGTACCAGCATCACCAACACTGATGCCCCACGAACGCTGCCTCCTTCTCCAGCACCCTGCTCTGACAACAGAAGGGGATGTCTTTTGTCCCAGGACTGCCAGTCCCTTCCCCAACGCTCGGTCCCCCTCTGACCCTCCCCAGGCAATCTCTTCCTGCCAGATCATGCTCCTGCCTTATCCATCCCATGGCCCCCCAAACAGTAGCCGTTCCTCCTGCTGCTGATCAGGGGTGCACCAGCAGCTTTTATTATCATTGCTCTTGTTCACCACCCCTACAGAAGTCCTAGGGTCCCCCCCCCTTTTCTGATGAGCAGTGGTGGGACATAGACTTTTCCTAGCTTGACAGAAATTTTGAGCTGCTACACGGTGGGTGGGGGAGATGGGAAAACCCACTGTCTTCCTCGTTCCCTCTCATTCTATTTTCCAGTTTACTGGCCCACTTACTGTTCTTGGTATATGACACTCTATCTCCCACCTCAGCGCCTTTGCCTGGGCCCTCCCTCATGCCCAGAACACCTTTTCTTTTTCACTTCTGCTTCTTGGAATCCTGAACTCCCTTTTATCAAGTGTCCTCCCCACCAGGAGGGCTTTTCTGATCTTCCTGGGGATTGCTCTCCTCCTGATTACGTTCTGCATTCATTTTCCTGGGTGCATAGCCCTCCCCCCCTTTCCCCCAGTGGGATGGAGGCTCCCTGAGGGCAGGCACTGTTTCTTGTTTTGGAGCTCAGCACATAGAAGGTGCTTGTTGAGTGGAGCTCCAGGACACACACACAGACCAGTCTGGCTGGTGATTGAGGCGTCCCAGTAAAAGAAGGAGGGGGTCACCTGTGGGGACGGGTCACGGCTGGGCATCAAAGCCTGCCAGGTCATGGCCCCTCTGCCCCTTGGCCGCAGCTCTTTGGTTTTGGACTCTGCAAAGGGCACCGGGCTCATGGCTCGTGTAAGGGAGACACTCCAGGGTCCTCACTCTGCTGCCTCGGGTACTCGGCTCTCCCTCTCTGCACTGGCCCTGCCCTGCTACCCTCACGCAGTCCAAGGAGCAGCTCCGGGTTTGCTAGGAGGGGGAGGATGCGAAGTTTATTTTGCTTCCCTTCCCTTTATTGGCTGTGAATCATTCCATCTCATCCCGTGTCCTTAGTTGCAGTTATAATGAAATGCAGCTGCCCCAGCCGTGACTTGGGGTGATCAGAGGGGGAGCATGTCAGGGGGTGGGGAGCGTGGTGAGAAGGGATTCACTGAAAGGCAGAGCATGGTCATTTCCTCTTAAATCTGGGAGATGCTGCTCAGCCAAGGTGCCTCCAGAAGAGCCAACCAGGCCCCTTGGCCTCAGCTTCCTTATCTTTAAAAGGAGCGGGTGGTCTGACGACCTTCTAACTCCAGAACTAGGAACCTATGATCTAGGCTTCAGCATATTATAGTACCTTGGCTGGAACCAGGGGACCTGGGTTCAAATCCTGCCTCAGACCTTACTACTTGGCCTCAATTTCCTTATCTGTAAAATGAATTGGCTAGACGAGATGGCCTCTGCTGTCCCTACTGCCTCTGCACCTGTGATCTTGGGAGCCACTTTTCTCCTCCACGTTAATATGTTCTTCTTTCCCCTCTTTTGGTGTTCAGGGTCCTTGTCGGTGCTCCGAAGGCAGATTCAAAGTACAGCACTTCTGTGAAGTCTCCTGGAGCGGTCTTTAAGTGTCGGGTCCACACTAATCCAGACAGGAGGTGCACAGAATTGGACATGGTTCGAGGTCAGTCAGCTGCCCCCTGGGAGAGTGTCGGAGGCAGACTCTGCCTTCTGCCTTCCTGTCCTCTGTCCCCCTCCTCTGTGACTTTCTGTTTGCATTTTCAGTCTCTCTCTTTTGGGATGTAGTTTCATTTTTTTTTAATAAGGAAAAATGATGGGTTTTTTTTTATCAGCAGAGAAAAGTGATTAAAAGCTAAGGAGGTCCCTTCAGGAGCCCCCTGAAAACTGCATTTGCTCTTTTTTTTCCAGGAAAGAGTCGAGGCACGTCTTGTGGAAAGACCTGTAGAGAAGACAGGGATGACGAGTGGATGGGGGTTAGCCTGGCGAGGCAGCCCAGAGCCGACGGGCAAGTGCTGGTAAGCTGCTCCGCCTTCTCCTGGCTCCCGAGGGCGCCACGGGGCCGCAGTCCTACAGACTGATGCTTTGGGGCTCCCTGGAGTCCAGGCGCTCACAGCACAGGCAGAGGGGAGAACGTGCCAGACCCGGAGCCGGAGGCACCCAGGTCCCAGTGCTGCCCCTCTGAGTCTCATTATTCTCTTCTCCACAATGGAGAATATTAAAGCTTCCAGCGTCCCAGGGTTCTTGTGGGCCTCAGATGAGTTAACATGCGTGAAGGGTATTGGATAGTGTAGAGTGTGTACAAATGTCAGTGGTTATAATTAACCAGTGCCTGTTAGGTGCTTACAGTTTCTGGTGGTGGGAGTGGTTGTTATTTACAGGTGTGAGAAGGTGGGCTGAGCTCTGTGCACACAGGACCCCCTTTGGTTCTTGCAACAACCTGTAGGTGGGTACTTGTCTCCATTATATAGACGGGAAAACTGAGGCTCAGAGTGGGGAGGAAGTCTGGCCATGGTGATGAACATCAGAGCGGGGTCCCTGCTGATCCCGTATCTGCTCCCCAGCCTCCTCGGCTGCGGTGTGGAATGACAGAGACACCAGAGACACCGGTGGTGCGTCTCTTGTTATGCCCAGGCTGACTCTTTGTGTCTCTTGCAGAGCTGCTGATACCTTGGCTTTTGTTGGAAACCACGTGGGATGGGAAGTCGTTAGAGAGTCCTCTAATTGAGTGTATCTCGAGGGCAGGAGTTATTTTCTTTTCTGCCTGTGCATCCCTAGGGTCTTGTACAGGGCTTGGCACACTAGGGATGTAGTTGGTGCCTAATAAATGTTAGTTGATGGAGTGGTTGATTGTCCCAGGCTGGGAGAGCTGAGGACTCACCTGGGGATGGACTAACTCAGACTGAGAGGGCTGAGGGCTCACTTGGGGATGGGCTAACCCAGACTGGGAGGGCTGAGGACTTGCTTCAGGGCTGTTTTCTGGTAGCTGAGGAGTGATGGAGGGAAGGTTTAAGGCCAGCTGGTTCCTCTCTCCTCGAAAGGTCAGAACAGAGTTTGTTTTGTAATGGAGAAGGAGGGAGGATTGTAGTTAGGTATTTAAAAAATAAATAGAACTTCTTGAAGTCACTGGTTATTAAACCCTGAAATGAGGAGCTGTATGGCGTGTGGGTGTGTCTATACGTATGTGTTGGTTGGATTGTGGTGTAGATATGTGCTAGGTACATGTGGGTATGTTCTCTGGGGGTGGAGCCCCCAAAGAGGCCGAGTCACTTCAGAGGTCTTAGAGCAGCAGGGGCCCGGTGGGAAGATTTCCTCCTCCTTCCTATGCCAAGCCGCCCCTCAGCCAGCTCTATCTTCTGGGATTTCTGGGCACCTGGGGGGTGGGGATGGAGAGGGGGTCCGCACTGGCCCCTTTTTGCTATTGTTTAAAGAGAATAGTGCCACATTGCTGTGTTCCAGTCATGAACTAGAAGCAGGTCTTTATTGGGAAAAGACCCTGAACGTTGATCCCATCTTCCAACCAAAGCGTAATGTGGATCCCCCCACCTTGCACCCCTTCCCCCTGCCCCAGGCCAGAGTGCAGTATGGATTCAACTTGTTTAGAGTCAGAACCTTGAGCTGAGCTTGGCTTCCAGGCTGACATCCCATGTCTCTGAGGAAGGCCGTGAGAGAAGGAAGAAGGCTCTCTCTGCGTTGGAGGGTCCGGATTCCAGACAGACAGGGTATAGTCACCCACCTTCTGTCAAATCACCAGGAATGAGAAAGCAGGGAAGAAGGTGAGCAGGAGGCCGTAGGGCCTTGGTGTCCTACTAGGGGAAGATGGGTCATGGGAACTGAGGACGTTTAGCCCAGAGAACAGAAGACTTGTGGAAATGTGACATCTGCCTGTGGTGTTTGAAGGGCTGTCTTGGAGAAGGGGGATTAGCTTTGTTCTGCTTGGCCCCAGAGGGGAGACCTGGGAGCCGGGGATGGAAGTTGTGATAATTTAGGCTCGATATCAAGGAGAACTTCCTGACACTGAGCAGGTAAGTGAAGGACTCCCTCAGGGAGGAGGGGGGGTTCCCTGTAGTATAGCAGCTAAAGGAGTTAGGAAGACCTGAATTCAGATCCTGCTTCTGACACTAACTTTGTGACCTGTGCGACCTCCCTGCGCCTCACTGTCCTCATCAAAGCCCTGAATCTAGGGTCCAATGATCCCCTCCTTGGAGGTGTTGGATCTAAGGCTGGATAGCTGTCTGCTGGTTCTGTTGTTCTGGAATGGGTTAGGCAAGATGGCCCCGGAGCTCTTCCCCAACTCTGACATTCGGTAATTCTGCCAGGACCCTTTGTAGTGAGTCACAGAATTCCACAGCTCACCCAGAGATGCTGAAATTAATTAAGCCCCTTGCCAGTGATGCTGTGCTTGGCCTTAGTTCCTCATGCTAAGAGACAGTCAGTGGTGCAGCGGAGAGTGTGCTGGGCCTGGACCCAAGTTCAAATCCAACCTCAGCCACTTACTAGCTTCATCTCCCAGGAATCTCTGGAGCAAACTCTTCTTTTTTCCAGCTGGTTTGCCTTCCCATTGCTCAGCAAACCTGCCCTGGGACCTTCTGCCTTTGTCCTCACTGTCTTCCTGGTCTGGAATATTTCCCATTCGATCTCCTGGAGTTTTGTAGAACCAGGGTTGAGATCCCTAGCTGTGATGCCTTAGAGGCTGGTGAGAAGTGAACCTTTAGGATAGGTTCATAAGAGGTACAGTGGGTGGGGCAGCCCTTTGGGAATGTGGCTGATGCTGGTTCTAAGGACAGAAGGATTGATGGGCACTGCCAGTCTGGAAGGAGTCAATAAAGACTAGCTCTGTACTGAACATGGCTCAGCCAGTGCCCAGGGCATGATGCCTGGCCTGTCAGGAGCCTGCTGGGCCATGAGGCTACCTTCTGTTACCTGGATGCTCCATTGTGAGGTGGGCACTGATTTTTTCCACCACATTCAGACCCAGTAAGATGGCAAACAATCCGTTGGGAACTGGTGGGAACCTTCTCTTGGCCTTCCATGTCACCCAGGCCATCATGGTCTTTGAGATCACAATTGGAATGTCATGGCAAGAAGAAATGGCATTTCTGTTAATGGATTTTTTTAAACCAGACATGTAATTTCGTTAGTATGGAAGAGTCCTGTTCTGGGGCACTCCTCACTCAGAGTCTTCAAGATTTGCCCCAGGACACTGGAAGCTGGAGGGACTTGTCTGTAGCCCCAAAGTCCGCTTGTGTCAGAAGCAGAGTTTAGGAGCAGAGGCTTCTAGAAGCCTTCTGTTCCCCCCCTTATTTTGTTGATGAGGGCCAGAAAATCAGGCTGACATACCCAGGCCACATAGGTAATACACGGCAACCTCAGGGTTTGAAATCAGGTCCTGTGACTTCAGGGCCTCTCCTCTTCCCACTGCGCCATGATGCTTTCCGGTGTCTGCCTGGCAACAACGAGGCTAACTCTCTTGGCAGCCACCAGACAAGTCAAGCAAGCTTGCCCTTTTGGGAGGGAGCTCTCAGGTCCAGCATCTGGAGGGTCCTCACTCCTTCTGGAGGCCCTTAGCCCTGCCTCCTCCTTGTCCTTCTGCTCCATCTTTCCCAAGCAATGGCACAATCCATGGCTCTCCTATTTCATGGCTCTTGTGCCTCTGCTTTGGGATTTGAAGCTCAACCAGATGTAGGGGGACCCTTGTGGCCTTGGAAACAGTTCCCCTGCCCATTTAAGCCAGAGTGGCCTGTGTCCTTGCTCTGCCTTTGTCCCCTGGCTTTCCCAGTGACACGTAGCTGGGCTTCACGCTTGTGGTTATCTCTGGTGAAGAAAGAGCAAAGACTTCCAATGAATATGAACTGGTCGCTGTCCTCTGTGCCCAGCACCGTGCTGCCCCTGTAGTAGCTTGGATGGAATTGGGAGGCTCCGAGTCACTGGCAATGATTCACTTCATTCTGAAAGAGCCGAGGAAGCGGTTGTTATGAAATGTTTCTTGTCTCTCTTGTCGGGCCCTAGAAATCGAATCTCTGATCCAATAACTCCCTTTCATTCTTTCTTGTGACCTCCTGTCTTCAGGGCTCGGCCGAGAGAGGCCTCTGGGTTCAGAGAAGGTAGATGTCCTTCCTGTTTGTGGTCCTTAGACCTCCTTTTCCACCCAAGGGGCTCCTTGGGAAAGATTAATGGAGTAATCAGGGCTAGGTAGAGCAGTTGCTAGGATGTTTTTGGGGAAAAGCTTGAGGAAAAGGGCAGAGGAGCACGAGCATGGATACTGAGGTACTTTGTCTTTCCTCAGTGAAAGACACTCGTCTGTTCTTTCCACAAGATTTCTTTTGGTTCCCCTTGCTCTGACTCTGGCTGCTGACCTTAGAGTAGGGGCTGGAGGCCTTCTGAGTATTAGGATTGGACTTGGGAATTTTGGCTGTCCTCCTCCCCCAATTTTTATCTGTCATTTCTGAAATCAGTTGCTCATAGTACTTGAAATAAAAAAATCTCATTGGTGAGCACTCAATTTTTCGGTGTTCCTCAGTTGTGTCCAGTTCTTTGTGACCCCAATTGGGATTTTCTTGGCAAAGATCCTGGAGTGTATGGCCATTTCCTTCTCCAGCTTGTTTTACAGATAAGGAAACTGAGGTCAACAGGGTCAAGTGACTTGCCCAGGGTCACACGATGTCTGAGGCCAGATTTGAACCTCTAGGCCTGGCGCTCCATCCACTGTGCCACCCAGCTGCTCCAATACCTACCTGTGCTGAGTGCGGTATTTGCTTAAAGAAATGAGTAATTAAGGGCAGTGGGTTCCTTCTTGTGAGTCTCAAAATGTATGACTTTGTCAGGCGGCTGTCATCAACATTCTTGGGCTAGGGACAGCTCGGGGACCCGGTGATGAAGAGCTGTGGGATCCAGTGGCTGAGGTGTGTCTCCTCCGCTGTGCCCACAAGCTGTCGGATAATTGATTTACTTAAGAGTTCAAGCATGGTGTCAAACGTTTACAAGTTTTCAAGAAGGGTCCAGACACAAGATGTGCAAATTTGCTCATAGAACAGGAGCGACCGATGTGTTTTTCCAGTTCCCATTGATCTTCGTGATATTTTCGGTTCTTTGATAAGCAGGCTATTTTAGCACCAAACAATCAGAAGAAGAGGAAGGAAGACTGTTTACAATATAGGGGACAACAATGCCTGGTCTTATCCCATAAAAACAACCCTGTGAATGTCAGAGGTTATGAATGAGTAAGGAGAGCACTAGACTGCATAGCCCTGTTGAGCCAAGCAGTGGCCCCTGAGAAGGCAGAACCCCATCCAGCTTCTTTTCTTCAGTCTTAGTCAGCTGATGTTGATCAAATGCCTCCCACGTGCTGGGCACTGGGACTCAGATGCAGAATGAAAGGCCTTACATTCGAGTGGGGGGGAAATATCCACGTCTCTAAGTAGGAATCAGTGTGTCCCAATGGTTAGAGCATGGGCCTCAGAGTCAGGAAGATCAAAGTTCAGATGCTTAGTATCTCTGTGACCCTGGGCAAGGCACAGAGCCCTTTAGACCCATTTTCCTTATCCATAAAATGAAGATTTATCTTGTAGGGTTCTAGTGAAGATCAAGTTTTATATATGTGTATATACATACATACGTGTACGTGTATGTATATATATACATGTACACACAATATATACATTTATGAGGGTTTTTTGTAGACATGATTTTGATATATAACATATGCAAGCAATTCTTATTACAGAATAAAAATATTCAAGTACTCCAATAGATCTGTGTCATTCAGATGTTTCTGCCAACATTTCACATTGTGACCTGTACATTCCTGTCTGTGTGTGTGACTTTGGTTACATGTGCCTTCCCATAAGTTCACTGCAAAAGGTGCTCCTCATGTGCTGGCAGCCTTCCTTCCTTTCTCCCCAGTGGAGCTCTCTGGCTGGCTACCTTTCCATCCCTCACTCTCGCCATATGACCAGACCATCTTCCCTCTCTGCCGTACAATTCCTTGATGATGTCACTTCTCTTTTTGGGTTCCTCACATCCAGGACCAGGTGGGAGCCAGCTTGATCTGGCTTACAAGAGCTAATCGTTCAGCTTTCAGGGTAACCATTTACACCCTGGAAAATGACAAATGCTACAGATCAGGTCTTGATTTATCATTTTTATCGATGGTTCAGACTGCAGAGAGTGATGGAGGAAATGTCAGCAATTCATATTAAACTTAAAAGTGTCTCCCCGATCCCCATAGCTACAAGGTGTTTGGCGGGGTGGTGGTAAAAGGATACTAGGAGGTGGGGACACTGAGGCCCAGGGCTTCCTGACTCTCAGACTGAGTGGGTTTCCACTACCTCATGTCTTCTCTCTCATTTAAAGTAGCAGCAATTAATGTTTAATTCATGAAACCATCTCGTCATTGTTAGTTGATAATTCCATGTGATGCCATATCTCTGTGTCTGTTGGTTATATTGCTAGAGAAAGGGCAAGGCCTTTTGGCAGAGAGCCAGGGATAATGTAGTGTGTCCCAAAGCACATGGATGTGGGAAATATTCATAAGCCAATCTCAGTTATTTTGATTGATCAAATAGGCTTGATTTGGTACTTTAAGAGAGCAAAATCTTTCCTAAATGAGTGGATCTCACCCATCTCCCTGTGGGAGGAGGGCTTGGCCTTCCTACCTGGACGTTGTATGGGTGGCTAGCCATCTGCTGGTCCTGGTTGTGTCCTGTGGACATAGCTGGCTGGCTTTTTGGCTGCCCTGCAGCATCCTGGAAGGAGAATCTAGGTTAGCTAATGCTAGAAGAAAGCTTTTCCGCCTCAGACATGTCTGAGGTCCTGGCAGGGCTCACCTTCAGGCCATCTCAGAGGCATCCTGGTGATCCATTGACCTGATAGTGTGTGTGCGTGTGTGTGTGTGCGTGTGTGCGTGTGTGTGTGTGTGTGTGTGTGTTTGGGGGAAGGTGGCCTGGAGGGCTCCTCCGCCTCTAACGTCCTAGCACCCCCCTGCTGTGTCTGCCCCTTGGGTGCTGTGGCTCAGGTGTGACCCGCTCTGAATGCCTTTGTCATTGTCATCCCCATAGGCCTGTGCACATCGCTGGAAAAACATCTACTATGAGACGGATCACATACTTCCCCACGGCTTCTGCTACATCATCCCGGCCAACCTGCAGTCCAGCGGTCGGACCCTGATCCCATGCTATGAAGGTAAGGGGGGACGGGAGCTGCCTCTCTCTTCCCAGGGTTCCCCCCTTCTTGGCCTCCCATTCCCACACTTGAGCTGGCGTTGATGATGCTTGCCCTCACAGTCTTTGGGGAACACTGTGGTCACTTTTTGTAAGGCAATGTTTGTCATGTCTTCATTTTTTAAAAAGTTGATGTTTCTTGTTTTAGGATCTCTTTCCTTTCCAAATGGATGCCTCCCCATCTCCTCCTCAGCTTGCACGGGAGCACTCTAAGGGACTCTGTTCTTCTGGGGCCGAGGCCATTCTCAGGGGGATCAATAAGCCGGATGCCAACAAGGCCCACGGGTCAGAACAGAGGTCATAGAGTGTGCGTAGGATGGGAGGCTGGCAGAGGCCAGAGATCAGCCCTCTGAGTCTCTCCTTTTCAAGGTCAGGATGCTGAGGCCTAGAGACAGGAAGGGCACTGAGGTCTCCCAGTGAGCCAGAGGGAGAGACAGAAGGAGCAGGATTCGGGAATGATGCTTCCCTACAACCTTGGCCCAGTGCCTGGCACGTACAAGGTTCTCAGTACAAGCTCCCCAAGTAGATGGAGGAGGAAGAAGAATCTTGTTTCATTAATGGACCTCCTGGACCCCAAGGGGGCTTTCCCAGCAGGGAAAAGAGCTGTGGTGGGGAGAGGAATTCAGATCCTGGCCTTGTTCTCCCTGGCCTCAGTTTCCTTTTCTGTGAAATTAGGACAGTGGATTCAGTAATGTATAAGGTTCTTTCGAGCTCTCAACCTACAATCCTCCTGGACCCTTGGACTGCTCTTTAAGAAAAACTTGATGCTAAATAGTTTTCTGGTGGTTCTCAAGAGTTAAAATGCCTCTGAGAGCTCCTAAATGGCTCCTTTGGAATGACCTGGTCGCCAGGGAGAATTGACCTGTCATGAGCCGGCTTCTTGAGCCCCAGGGTTAGTGTTTGGGTTGGTCAGAAAGCCTGATGGCCTTGTTAGCTCAGAACAGCTCAGGTGCCCGAAAGCCCCGTCCACAGCCTTTTAGCAATGGCCTTCCTTTTTTTTCTTGGCCCAGAAATCTCTCCTGCTGTTTGTTTTAGAGCCCCTCGCCTGCCAAGGTCCCTCAGGCTTCTAGGCACTCTGAACAGACCCTTGCACTGTCTTGCAGGAGAGGCGGTTTCTGTCTTTCCTTTGTGTTTCTGGACTTCCTTCCTGGGGTTTTCCAGGCTTTTTGGGCTGCTGAGGGAAAGGCCTTTAAATGCCCCACATGTCATATGATATATTCTTCCTGTGCCTTGTGCCTTGAGGGCTCACTGGGCAGAATGCTTGTCAGGAGGTGCTGGAAGAGAGAAATGTGGGGCCTTGTGATCTGTGGAACAGACACCGCCTGAAACTGGCTGCCCTGAGTTGTTTCCTGGAGGCTGGCGGCCTGTCGAGGGGAGCCTGCTTGCTTTGTCCCCCAGAAGTTGGGGCAATCTCATTGGTGGCAGAGAAGAAACTCGCACCATTGGAGTGATAGCAGCCCAAGTGAATGGACTGATGATGGGCGTTGCTCTTTAACCAGTCTGGCCAAGAGCCTTGGTTCCCAGGGAGTGAAATATGAGAGGAGAGGGAGCTAACTTGCTGTGTCCAGGGCGTCCCCTGTGCACTCAGGGGCGTTGGAAGGCTGGCGAGCTGCCCCAGATGGAACGGCTCCCTAAAAGGGGGCAGTCGGTCCCTTCCATACTGGTCAACAACAGAGAACGCTTTCAGGTCTGCAAGTCTCCTCACCCACGTTGTCTCATCGGACCCTCCCTGGGTACCATGGCTGTTATTACCCTTCTCTGACAGATGAAGACCCTGCGGCTCAGAGTGGTTGAGTGATGGCTCAGTCACCAAACCGGTCGACATCACGCTTGGAATTTGAACCCAGGCCTTCTCAACTGGTCACGTGGCTTTTCAGCTTTGAATCATTGTCATTGAATGTCATTACTCTGTGGTAGGGTCATTCGGGACCCATGGGGAGATGGGATCCTTGTTTTCAAGGGAATTACAGTTGAACAATTATAACAATAGTGTTTGTATCTACAGCTTTCTACGTATTAGCTAAAAACCCTGTGACACCCTGGGCACACACTTTGGCAGCTGCGGGGGGTGGGATAGGTTGGAAAGGGGGAGGGGATGGAAGCCGGGAGCCCTGTGAGGCGAGAGGTGGTAAGGGTCTGAGGGCTGTATGAGTCCAGAGAAGGGGCCCAACATGAGAGCTGTGGAAGGAGAATCCACGGGACGTGGCCATTGATTAGACATTGGCAGTCCACGTGTAGGCACCGTTTCTTCCTCCAAATGATCTGTTTGTGTTACAGGAAAGGGTCTTGCTTCAGGGAAGCTTAGAGGTTTTTGTTTCTTCTCTGGTGGTGGCCGATGGCTTTCTCATTAGTCTCATTTTCTTGTTCTGTGGTAGAAATCCATTGCCACAGCCCAGCCCATAAAGACAGCTATCGTTTACTCTTAATGTGCAGAAATTCTGGGGGGCAAGAAACCAGAGGCTGGGCTGCCAAGGGCCGTCTTCAACCCCTGTGTCCATGATTAGGAGGGCTCAGTTACAGAAAGAGCCACGGTGTGGTAGGGGAGGAGCCACACCATGGGGAAGCAGAATCTCAGAATTCTAGTGTTGGAAAGGATCATTGCGTCCACACTCCTCATCTTACAAAGCAAGAAACTGAGGCCCAGAAGCCCAGAGAGGACGGTGCAATGGAGCTCCCCCCGAGGCCCTGGGCTGGTGCACAACAGGGGGGAATCCCTTGAAGACACAGCCAGGAGGAGGCTCACCACTGCCCTCCTGAAAACATGGACTTGCCGTCGTCAGGGAGGAATTCTGAGACAAATACCTTCTGTGAGAGGACGGAGAGTCACCCCCCGATATTGCCACCGACCCCCACTTATCCATCACTGGAAGGTTTTCAGAGAGCTTTGCCAGGAGCCTCTCCTTTGATCCTTACAGCACCCTGGGATGGAGGTGCTGTTAGTCTCCCCATTTCACAGATGAGGGAATTGGGGCAGACAGCGGTTAAGTGACTTGTTCAGGGGTACACAACTAGGACGTGTCTGAGGCAGGATTCAAACTCACTTCTTCCTGACCCCAAGGCCAGCCTTCTGCCCACTGTGCCACCTTGCTCTTCTGTGGGACTTGGCATGGGAAGATTGGCTGCTTTTAGAATGTCCAGGGGTTAACTTTGCTTTAGGAGAACCCCTAAGCCCCAATGGTCACAAAAGCTGCTGTTGATAGAGCTTGTTAAGGTCAGCTAGTCGGTCAACAGGCGTGTACTATGTGCGGGCACTGTGCTAAGCTTGGAGGCAGGATCACCTTAATGACCTCCTCGGAGCCTTGTCACCCAGTGGGAAGAAGCACTAAACAATTTTTGCACTGTGCTGGGCTCCAAGGTTACAAAGGCAAACCCTCCACATTCATTTAGATTATCTTCTACTCTGTAGATAAGGAAATGTGGCCTCAGGGTGGTCATGGGATCATTGAGCTATTGATTTAGTGCTTGAAAGGTCCTTAGAGGATATTGAGTCCAACCGCTTGATTTTTTTTTTTAATATGAGATTCTTTATTAAATTTTTTTGAGTTACATATTTTCTCCCCATCTTTCCCCCGCCCACCACCCCAAAACAGCCATCCCAGTATTTTCCCCCTCCCCCAGTCTATTCTCTCCTATGTCACTTTT
>CM053583.1:411468569-411499604 GCA_028627135.1 Pseudochirops cupreus | reverse complement strand
AAGCTTGATTTGAACTGAGGTCTCCCTGACTCCAGATTCAGAGCTCTATGCACTGTGCTAACTTACTTGAAAAAAGCCCACCAGACTTTGATTTCTTGGTGTTAGTGGGTTTTGGCTGAGGTGGGCACATCATCCACGGCTTGATTACCCTATGGTTTCTCTAAGCAATCAACCAATAGATGGATCAATGATCATTTCTTAGACCCCTTGGGCCCCTGTAGGCTGGGCACTAGGGAGATGCTGGGGGTACAAAGACAGAATGAAAGCAGCCGTGTTCTTGGGGAGTTACTGTGTGATCCTCGCACAGAAGTGATGGGTGGTCTGTCACTTGCATATCAGGGTCCCTTGTATTATGTGTAACAAGCCAGGGCCCAGGCTGTGAGTCACAAGATCAGGGAGCAGAGTTGGAAGAGTGTGGTGTCTGTATTTCTTCAAACAGTAAAAACTCCCTTGTGTGGAGCCATCTCAGGGCTGGCCAATACGTATCAATCGATCAATCAACCAATCCAGCAGCTTTTGTTAAGAGGCTCTGTGCTAGGCCCTGGTACATCAAGATGAAAATAACCAGCCCCTGCCCTCATGGAGCTTACCTTCGATGCGAAGAGTGATAGCATTCAAAACATGGTGCCATTTCCCAGATACCATCTGTCTCAATCTTCTCCTGCCCTTCAGTTTGGGGGAGCAGGGCTCCCTGTCCCGTTGCGATGGCTGTACCAAATACCCATGCTTATGGCCCAGTTCCAGGGCTGCCTGTGCTGCCGCATGTTAGAATTGCGACAGTGTCTTTTTTATCCACTTTCCCTTCCCATGTGGATGGTTGTTTGGCCTCTATCACTGAAGGTTGAATGGACGTAGTAGGAAGAGCCCTGCAGACGAAGCCAGCCCGTGGAATTTCGAGTCTTGCTGTCAGTTTGTGTTTCCTTCAGAGCTTTTTCCACTTTTGAAAAATGCCTCTTTCCAGTGGTTGTGGAGTTCCGGTTACTCATCATGGATTTGGATTTTCCACTCTCATTGTGAATTCAGAAATATTTTAAGGTTGGAAAGTTTTTTTTTTTCTTGCTGACATTTTATTTCCCAGTTAAACTAAAATTATGAAACCATGAAAATATATTCAAAAAAACCTCATCGAGGTGGCTATTTCTTCAGTTGAAATGAAAATAAAAAACAAACAGAAACCCTAAGCCTGTGAAATGAAGTCCAAGAGACAAATGATTCGGGGCGAGTGGAGCGGCTTGAGCCGTGGGCCTGGGCCACGGCAGGCCTGGCCCACCTTGGCGGACTCAGAATCTGTCCATTTGGGCCTCCTGGTGTGAATCTTCCCAACTGTGCTCTGTCTACAACAGGATTAGCCATTGCCAGAACCCAGCCTGTCTTGCCCTGGCCAGGGGAGGATGGGAGCCCAGAGCTCCTCAGTCTTCAAGCTGCTCTTCCCCAACCACAACCCCCTGCAGCTCTTCCTTAGAGTGCTGGACTGAGAACCAGGAAGACCTGAGCTCAGATCTTGTCTCAGACGCTTAACTGCGTGACCCTGGGCCAGTCACTTAACCTTTGTCTACTTCAGTCTCTTCTTCTGTAAAATGGGGGTGTTAGTAGCCCACACCTCACAGGGATGTGAGTGGTAGCAAATGAGACAAGTAGGGTGCTTTGCAGATCTTAAAGTGGCTTATAAATCCTAGCTGCTGTTAGTAACAGTAGAATAGATGTTAATAATATTAAGTCGCGTCATACCAACTCAGCTCGTTTTGGAGTCAGAGGACCTGGGTTTGATTCCCCCCGTGTGAGCTTGCCTCCCTGGGCTTCTCTTTATGGGGCTGGGTCGGCTGATCCCTGAGGACCCTCCCAGCTCTGGGGCTTCTCCCTTGGATTCCCTTTCCTGTCTTAAAGGTGCATTCTCAGAAATTGGGGAGATAAGTGATGACTGCAAAATCAGATTCTCCTTCTTATCTCCCTGGTGTGGAGGGAAGCCCAAAGTTCCTCCCACTTCCCTTCTACTGCCTGCAAAGAGCCTCCCAGCCTGGGTGGGCCTGGGCTCACCGGGAATGAGGCAGGCTGCCTGCTGTGGGAGTACCTCTCGGCCCAGCCTGGAGCTGGCCCAGCCCGGGAGCTGGAGGGTTGGGGAGCTGGGCACACTTATTGTTTGTGGAGGAAAAGCCCTCCCCTGGCAGAGCCAGGGCCTGGAGACCACACCCGCCTCTCCCACCACCTCTACCCTGGTGCTTCCTGGCTTTTTCACACCCTGTCAGAAGGGTGACTTGGGACCGGCCTCACCCGGCTTTCTCACACCCTCTGCTTTGTCCACTCTTGTCCACTCTGCAGAGGGCCCCTAAAGACACCTCTCTGGGCAGCTCTGGCCAGGCCAGCTCTGTCTCCCCTGGAGGCAGAGACGTGGGCTTCTCTAAGGGACCTGGGCTGGCCCTGGCCAGTGGGAAGGCAGGCTCGCGGCCGAAGAAGCCCGGAGCCTCTTTCCCCTGGTACCTTTGTGTGTCTGTCTTTGGTTACTCGGAGGTTTTAAATGTTTTATTATATCTTTTGTGTTTATATTTTATATATATCTATATATATGTGTATATATGTGTATGTGTGTGTGTGTGTGTACATATATATATATATATATATATATATATATATATATATATATAATGTCTCTTATGTTTATATTATCTTTTCCAAATCTGTCCTCCCCCTTCCCTACAGGGTTAAAGCCTGTAATCAAAGAAATAAAATAGAGAGAAAAAAAGCAATTTAGCAAAACCGCATCTGACTGTCTACAGAGGGTTCCATACCCGCAGGCCCCCACCTCTGTGAAGATGGGAGGTTCTTTCTTTCTCTCTCTCTCTCTCTCTTTCTCTCTTTCTTTCCCCCCCTCCCTTCCTTCCTTCCTTCCGTGTTAAATTTAAAAATACTTTAACAAACAGAGGTGGTTCTTGCCGTGAGAGATCAGTGTTTTCCGTTCCCTTCCCAAGCCCTGAGTGGTGGCCAGTGTGTTGCCCATCTCAAGCCGATTGTCAAGGTCTAGAGGAGGAGGAAGCCAGATGAAGCTGCAGCATCATGGCTGCTGTGGAGACACCTGGAGGGGGGAAGCTGACCACAAACCCGCACCCCAGCAGCACTGGGGCTCAATGCATGCGGCAGTGGGTCAGGAAGCACTTATTAAACACTGGGGTTGGTTACAGGGCCCACAAAAATGAGCGACAGCCAAAGCCTGTGGTTGCTTCCCAGCCCCTTGACGGTGGCTCCCGTGACGTCAGGCTGGGCCTCGCTGTGACTGGCATTGGGTTCTCGAGCCCCAGAAACATCAGTTAGAGAAATGCTCGCTGCACATTAGGCTCCACACCGTGTGATGGGGATACAAAGCCACGTGGACACAACCCTGCCCTCAGGGAGCCAGAGATGAGTGGGCACCATCCCCGAAAGGTGGCAGCTGGGGCTGGGCGGCGTTCAGGGAGGCCTCGCACTGGGACTGATGGATGGGGCTGTTCCTTTGTCCTGTGAGCATTTGCTGCGTGCTGTACACTTCTCTGGGCCCCATTCGAGGCACCGTGTTTAGGGAAGGACGTGAAGGACGTTGTCCGACTGAAAGGAGAATAGCAGGTGTGAGAGGGCTGGGGGCACACCATGCCGAGGGGGCTGGAGAAGATGTGGGGGCCGGCTTCAGGCATTTGAGGGGCCCTTTTGTACAATGAGGCTGGACAATGAGGCTGGCTCTGCTCATTCCCAAAGGGGAGAGCAGGGGACCTTCACAGGGGCAGGTGTAGCTTCAGAGCCCCACTCACACTCACACCCACACTCACACTCACACGCAAAGATGCACATACACACATATACACATGCTCACATACTCTCACACACACACACATACTCACACACACACATACTCTTACACACACACATACTCTCACACACACACATACACATACTCTCACACTCACACACATACTCTTACACACACACTCACACTCACACTCACACGCATACATGCACACACACACATATACACTCACACTCACACACGCTCACACTCACACTCACACTCACATGCACCAGCTGAGAGGTCTCCCTGAGGGCAGAGGGCTACCTCTAGTGGAGGTGAGTTCTCCATCACTGCAGAGGGGTTTTGGGATGAGACTGGTCTGGCCTCGGCTGTGGGACCTGAAAGGCCTTCAGTCATCAGAGCATCGTGGTCAGACCTGGAGGAGGGAGCGCACAGTAGATGCTGTGTTGTCAGTAGGTTTTCTTCCAGGACACCCTGTCCCAGAGAATTCTTTTCCAGTGCGGATGGACATAGCACGGGGCCTTTGGGCTCTTGGGCCGCCCCTGTTTCCCCATCTAACCTTGGAAGAGAAGGGGCTAGCCCAAGATGGTGAGGGGCTGCTGCTCCCCAGAAGCCGTTCTTCAAGGCTTGATGACCCCTGGGTGGGCTTATTGTGGAGGAATGAGTTGGACGGTGCTAGGGGAACCCCGGAGGCAGCCGCAGGGGGCGCTGTGGAGAGAGATCCGGGCATTAGGAAGAGCTGAGTTTGAATGCAGCCGCAGGCATGGAGCTTTGGTGTGACCTTGGGCGAGTCACTTAACCTCTGTTTGGCTCAGTTTCCTAAGCTGTAAAAGGAGATCCTCAGAGCACTTCCCTCCTGGGGCTGTCGTGAGGATCAAATGAGAGCATGTTTGTAAACTGCAGTTAGTGCAATGTAGGTGCCTAATAGATGCTTGTCCCCTTCCCTTCCCCTTTCTGATTCTTCTCTGGGCCTCAGTTTCCTCATCTGTAAACTGAAGGGATTGAACTCACTGGCTTCTAAGGTCCTTCTAGCTCTAAATCCTATGACCCTGTGACTGCTCATTCTGGGAAAAATGGAGTAACGTGTCAAGCTGTAAACAGTGCTTGAAAGGACTCTATCCTCGGAGTCAAAAGACTGAGGTAACTGTGTGACCTTGGGTCAGTCTCTTACCCTCTCGGAGACTCACTTTCTTCATTGAGTTTTAGAAACCATGCAGTCTAACCCTTTCATTTTACAGATAAGGATAAGAGAAATGACTTGCCCAAGGTCTCATTGGTCCTAAGTGACGGGGGCTGGATTTGAACCCAGGTCCACCCATAAACTCAGATCCAAGGAGGGGGTCAGGCCATTGATCTCCAAAGCCTCCTGCAGCCCCTGCAGGACCATGGTGAGGGTCCAAGGAGAGTGTGTAGGAAGCACATTCTAAGTCCCCGTGGTGCCCATGAGATGTGTTCTCCCTGGCTGCTGGATACCTGTGATTTCCCCCATGGCCTGTCACTCAGGACTCCGCTGGGCACTGGAGAAGCGGAGGACGGCCAGCCCTGACTGACCCCTCGTTCTTTTCCATCTAGAGTATAAGAAGAAGTATGGGGAGGAGCACGGCTCGTGCCAGGCTGGGATGGCGGGCTTCTTCGCCAGCGTGAGTATTGCCGAGGGGCGTGTGGCGGGGCGGCGTCCTGGTCACTGCTCTCTCCCACGGGTTTCATTCTGGGCCTCATTCCCTGACTTATGGAACGAGGGAGCTGGACTTCATGGCCCCTGAACCCCCTTCTAGATCTAAGTCTATGCGTCTCTGACCCTTTGGCCTTTCTGGGCCTGTTTCCTCACCTGTGGAATGAGGAGGTGGTGGCCTCTAGCATCCTTTCAGCTGGCCTGAGCCTGCGCACCACACTGACATGGTGCTGGAGAACAGCCAGGACCATGTTGGAGTGAGCAGTGCCTGTTGCTGTGGTGGCTTGGAAAGTCCTGGGCTGCCCCGGGGGTGTTGGGGAGGCCACTGTGGGGCTGCCACCTGAGAGAAGGCTTGGACTTCCTCTGTGTGGCTGCCCACGGCAGAGCCAGGCTGTGGGTGGAGGGTGCACAGGGGGAATGGAAGGTTACTACTCAGAGCAGTGGGCTAGCGATGACTGCTGGCCACCTTTGTGGGGTGGGCTGCCTGAGGAGGTGGTGGAGGGCCCTCTGTACAGGTGACGAAACTAAGGCAATAGAGTTAAATGACTTGGCCAGGGTCACACAGCTAGTAAGTGTCTGAGGCCAGAGAACTCAGGGAGATGAGTCTTCCTGACTCCAGACACTATGGTGCTCCCTAGCGACCCAATACATGGAGCTGTCCAGTCTGTAGGACCCCCATGTTGGGGATGTGGTAGATGAGGGGATTCTTGGTAAGGTGCAGTTGGGTCAACAGGTACTTACTGTGTGTCAGACACACAGGGACGTGCAGGGAGAAAGCCAGCCCCTACCCTTGAGATGCTGCCAGTCTAATGGAGGAAAACACCCCGGCAAAGGAAGCAGGAAAGTGAGGGTGGGGGAAGGGGAAAGAGCCGGGCCTGGGGGAGCAGCACCTTGTGGATGGCATCTAGGAGGGGAGTCCGGAGGGCAGCCTGGGGAAGGCTGGAGGCTGGATTTCCCTGCCTCTGAGCTCCCGTTCCAAGATGGCCCCATGGATCCCGGCTCAGCTCTTTGCTCTTGTTCTCAGACTAAGTGATTCTTCCTGGTCAAAGCTGACCATTCCTATCCTTGGTTGTATGTTTCTATGTGAACAGAAACGTATGTTGTGTGCTGTACATCTGTCTGTGTTTAAAGAAAAAAGCTTTTGAAATCATAGGTGCTTTTTTGGTGAGGACCAAATGAGAAAATGTTTGTAAAGGGCCTTTCAAACTTTAAGCCCTTCTGGTAGCGTGAGAGCTGGATTCTGGAGCTTGTCCTCGAAGCTCTGGGGCTCCTCGTTCTCCTCAGGTCCTGCTAGAAGTGTTGGGCCATCCTTCCTGGCCTCCAGCCTCCACCTCCTCCTGGTCCTTACTGCTCCTGGGGGGCTCTCACCTCACAGCTTCCCCATCCTGATGACTTTGCATTGGGGGATGCCGGGCAGGGGTGTGGTAAGGTGAGGGTCTGCATGGCGGTGTTGGGACACGTCCTTCTCCCTTTGGCCAGGGCCTGGTCAGACAGAGGAAGCTGTTTCCTGGCCTCTCTGGGCTTGGCAGCTGCTGTGGGTTCCCAGGCGCTCTCCCTCCCTTTGCTCTGCCCTTTGTTCCAGAGATGCCTTTGAACTCGCCTCCAGCTCTTGGACCTCAGCTGTTTTACATGGAGCAGGAAATATGCATGAATGGGGGTCAACGGGGCAGCTCCCCAGCCCTTGCCCCTTCAGCATCCTGCTGTCCCTGCTCACCCTGCAGGGGGCCGGCCTTCACCTGGTGCTAAGCCTGGGAGTGTGGGCAGTGCCGTCCCCCCGCCGTCCCCCCGAGCAGCCTGTGACTGAGGCCCCTTAACGCTGTCTGGGCTCGGAGGCCGCTCGCTCTGCGATGGCCGCGGGTCTGTGACGTGTGACGAGCAGAAAGGGCCTCTGCACGCTGGCTCTGGGCGAGGACCCCGCAGGGGAGCTTGTTTGGTTCAATTTCATTCTTGTTTTAAAATTAAATTTTACTTTTCTTTATTTAACAGGCATTTATTTTCTGCTCCCATCCCTATGCAGGGGAAGGGGGATCCTTCTACATTTCTCATTATCCATCCCCTAGAATTACAGTGACCAACTGGGATTCCAGAGGCCACCGATGAGTGGTCCTGACAAAGAGATGTTGACCTCAGTGTACACTTTAATTCCACAAGCATTTATTAAGTGCCTACTGTGTATGAGGCATTGGGCTAGCGGCCCCCACACACCAAGACAAAAATAAGGTAGTCCTGCCCTCAGGGAGCTTCTGCTTGATGGTGGCTCCAGGAGCCAGAGGTGGAAGCTGGGGAGAGTGTAGGCAGGCCCGGGAGTGGGAGCAGTGGGAAGCACCCGCTTCCTTCAAGTCCTGGGAAAGAAGGAGCAGATTTATTCTGGTTGGCCTCAGAGGACCCTTGGTGGTGCTGGCCCAGAGGGGAGTGGGCTGGGATGTTGTCAAAGGGGCTTGTTTTCCTGGAGAGGAGGCTTCATGGCCTCTAAGGCCCTCACCATCTCTAGAGCTGTGACCCTGGGTCCCCTGACCTCCCTGGGCCCCCTGACCTCCCTGGGCCCAATTTCCTCATATGTAAGCTGAGGATGCTGTGCTGGATGTCTTCTGAGGTCTCTTTGAGGACCAGGCTGGCGATCCGCTGCTGGTTAGGAGGATGGGAGAAGCTCCTCTTAACAGACTCTGTTGGTGTGGGGCACCCTCTAAAACCCCTGATTGTGACTGAACATCAGGGGTCTCTCTTTCCCCTACATTGTTTATGCCCCAGTGGTCATGGGCCTGAGCACACAGTGGGATGTTCCAGCCTCATGCAGCTGGGTACCCTGTGGGAGGAAGCCACAGGGGAAGGAAGGTGCTGACTCTTTGTCACCAGGGGTTTCCTCCCCAGAGCTTGTCCTCCCAGCCCTCGTACATGCTAATCCCTGATTAGCTCCTTCCTGTGTGATTGGAGGTGAATCCTATCTTGTGCCCTCTCCCATTCTTTTTCTCACGCCCCCTCAGCACTGGGCACTGCCTTCAAAGCCACCTTTCCTTCCTGCCCCAGCCTCTCTTCCACTTCCTCTGTAGTGATAGGCTCTGTGTATCTTTTCTGAGGACACTGTTATATAGGTCTGTGTCCTGCCCTGGATGACTCGGGAGCTGGCATCCGGGTTAGCATTTAGGGCTGCAGTCCTGGCTATCACTGATGGCCCCTCAGGGTCTCACTTTCCTTCTCTGAGGGAGTTGGATTTGAAGGCCTTGTGTCCCTGCCAGCTCTAGCGCCAAATTCCACATGCCGTGGAAGTCTCACTTTGTGTCCCCTACTAGAGATGGCAGGGACCTTTCACAGGACCTGGGCTCTCTGGAAAGGGCCTCCGAGGGCATTCAGGCTAACTCTCTGACTTTATAGATGGTGAAACCGAGGCCCAAAGGGGGTTATAGGATTATAGCCTGTGAGGTGCCAGGGTCCTCATTTAATCCAGCCCCATCTTTTTGGTTCGTCTTTTTTGAAGATCCGAACCCTTTGGGGTTAGTTTCTTTTTGCAATGTATCTGACACTTTTCTGCCTCCTGAAGCAGAGTGCCCTGACCAGGACCTTCTCGGGCATGTTTACTGGGCTGGCCTGTAACAGTGATGCACACTCTCAGGACCTGCTGAGTTCTGTGGGGATACTGCATCACGAGACTGCTGGGAAGAAAGGACTTCCTGGGCTGGGGAGCGCTACAGGAATGTGCGTTGTGGCGTTGTTAGACGCCTCTGGAAGGTCTCTTTCTGCCATGGCTGATCCTCCTGAACTGGGAAAGCTTGGAGCGATACATTGCCCATGTGTCCACTGAGGGCCAGGGAGAAAGGAAGGGGAGAGGAGCCCCTGCTGTGTGCGAGGCCCTTTGCTAATGCTATCTCATGTGATTCTTACAGCAGCCTTGGGAAGTAGGTGCTAGTATAATTCTCATTTTATGGTTGAGGAAACAGGCAGATGGAGGTTAGGTGACTTGCCTAGGGTCAGGTAACTGATCGGTGAGGCTGGATTTGAACTCAGGTCTCCTTGACTTCAGCCCTGGTGCTCTAGCCACCTCGTCACCCAGTTGCCTCCCATAATTGGCTGTTAGGAGAGACCCATCACCAGGTGGGCTGCAGAGAGCCCATTGATTGTAGAAGTCATTGTGGTCTGCCCTGGGGGAGGCAGCAGCCACACAGGCTGTGGATTCCCAGCCTCTGTGCCTGGGGAAGTCTTCGGTCTGCTTTGGAGAGTGTCTGCCTCCTTGCTGGCTGCCAGGATATCTGTGGTCACTTCTAGCTGCCTTCACATCCCCACCTCCAGTAGCCCATCTCTCTTTTCCTTGACCCTGGGACTTATCTGTCAACATCTGTGGTTTGGAAGGCAAAGAAGTGACCCATGACCTTGTGTAAACAGTAGCCCCAAGTGCTCTCCCGAGAGTACGGTGCCCAAGCTTCCAGAATGGGTCACAACCACAGCTGAGAGGTGCTGGGCTTGGGGTCAGAAGATCCAGGTTCAGATCCCGCCTCTGACTCTTACTAGTTCTGTGTCTGTGGGCAGTGTTCTCATCTGTCCAGTGGGGATGATGTCCCTGAGAGTACCAAGGTGCCTTGTGCTTTGTCTGGATTGCGTGTCATCACTGTTCCTTTCATTAGCATCAGACCATCCAGATAGAGCTGGGAGGTCCCTTCAGAATCATCCTGTACAACCATCCCATTATACAGATGATGAAACTAAGGACTGCTTACCAGGTCACCGACCCAGGACTTGAACCCAGGCTGACTGCTTCTAAACCACATCTTGCTCTTTTTTGATATTTCATTGTTGTGTGATTCCGGAACACTTTCCGTAGTGAATGGCTGAGAAATGCGGGGCCTCTGGGCTCCTGCCATGACTCCTGACCCCTCCGGTGCCCAGGCTGCTGTGATGTCACGTGAGAGCCCAAAGGACAAATTTCCTTTGTCAGCCCTTGGTGGTGGTGCTGGGCTCTCTCCATTCCCTCTTGCCGTTTCCTGCCAGACTCTCCCTTACTCCCCTCCCCATGTGATTCTCTTCGACAGGAACTGGTCGTGATGGGAGCCCCGGGTTCTTTTTACTGGGCGGGCACAGTCAAGGTCCTGAACCTCACAGACAACATGTCCTTCAAGCTGAATGATGAGGCCATCATGAACCGGCGCTACACGTACCTAGGTGAGTGGGCTGGCAGTCCTGGGGGCTGCTGGGAAAAGTGGATCTAGAGCTTTCAAAGGACCATTCCAGCAGTTTGGGCCCAAGGCCTCTTTAGAACGTGACTCATCCACTAAGTCAACTTTTGGAAGAGCCGCTTGGCCCCTTAGCACCATCCTCCCATCTCTAGGATGGCCAAAGGGCTGGACCGTGGCTGTGAGAGTCAGTGAGAACACAGACACGAGGTTGCCACCACTCTCTTTTCTTGCTTAGCCATCGTCGTAGGCATGTAATACTTTTTTATTGGCTGAAATTTAATTTGGAGGAGGCTCATCATTCATTATTCCTCCATTTATCAAACAGATGCTTGTTCCTTATGCAGAGGACTTTGCCAGATAAGAATGGGGAAGCATCAAGCTTAGATCAGGCATGGTCACTGCCTTCATAGACCTTGCACAGTCTAGGGGAGGGAAAACCCACAAACCAGCTAACTGTATTATTCCCAAGTGCATTAGAGAGAGACAAAACCAGGACCCTTTCAGGTCTGGAAAGGTCTTACTGACCAGGGGGGCAGAGGTAGCTTTTCTCCAGGTTTTGACATGGACTTTGAAGGATGGATGGGAATTGAACAGACAGAGTCAGGCAGTGAGGACATTCCAGTCCAGAGGCCAGCAAAGGCAATAGTCATCAGTGTGTAGGGTATGTCTAAGAGATACAGAGTGGTCCAGTTTAGCTGAGGTGTAGCAAGTGTGGAGGGATGTGGAATGGGCTCAGGTTGGACAGATAGGATGCTGCCAGGCTGTGGAGGGCCTTAAATGCCAGGCAAAGGAGTTTGAACTTTTTTTTTTGGCAGGTACTAGGGAGCTATTGAAGGTTGTTGAGGAGAGTAGTGATATGTTCAGATCTCTGCATAAGATAGATTATTTGGGGAGTAGTTCAAAGAATGGCTGGGAAAGAGAAAAGTTTAGAGATGAGAACCATTAGAAGGCTTTTGCAGCAGTCCACTCAGTCAGTGAGGGACCAGGCTTGTTTGGGCACAGTGGAAAGAGAGAGAGCTGGATGTGTGTGGGGGGGTGCTGGGAAGGGCAGACCTCTTAGGGGGCCAGAGCTCCAGACTTAGGTCACTTGATATTTATGGTCGAATGCAGCAAATGTTCACCTCTAAAAATAATGTGGTAGCATCCACCCACTTTCCACCAGGCATCTATTTGGGTTTCAAAGGGAACCCTTTAAGCTGGTTGGAAATAGACTGTTAAAGAGGTAAGAGCCCTCCTGACAGACAGCAAGCCTGACGGTAAGCTGTAATTAGGGCTGCTCATCATGGACTTTTCTTGTTTCCCCAAAGCTTTTAATCTTCCTAAATGAAAAAGGAGCCAGCAGGTGACCCTCGAGAATGATGATGGGCCTAGTGCCTGTGCATGGGGGGACTGCGTGCACACGCGCGCACACACACACACACACACACACACACACACACACACACACACACACAGAGTGCGGGAATTACAGGCTTCTGTTCTTTCATCATCTTTCAGCAGTGAATTAAAAAGCTCCATTTAGGACAAGTTCATCAGAGGGAGCCCCAGCCCTTAATAGGACTGTAGGTAGCTTTTAATGGGAGGAGGGAACTTTTCTTTGTTTCAACCGAACATTTAAAAACATTGCTTCCTTTGAAAACCAGGGAAGGCCACCACTTGCTTACTGCCCGATGCCTGGCGGGGGCTCTTCCTCTGTGGGAGCAGGGAGCCTTTGGGCAGTGTAGCAGTGCCCCGTTCTCATGTCCTACATGGAACGCCTCAGATTTCTTCTTAGAAGAAGGTGGGCAATGATTGGGGGCCCCCGCTTTCCTACGTGCTATCTGCTTGGCCGTTGGAAGAAACTCATCACCAGTTTGAGGCTAAGCTTTGAGTCAGGGAAGCAGGTGCAGAAATCTTCTCAGCTGTGACCTGCATCCATCAGTCTTGGGCAGGTTTCTTCATCCTGCTCTTCTCTGCCTTTTATTCAAGGACTGTCCCAGCAGCAGAGTCTGGCTACTGTCCGAGGAGGCCGAAGGGCTCGTCACCAGCCGGCCAACTGCTTGGTGGTAAAGCTTTGGCCAACTGACTCACACTTTGTTAATTCAGATAAATTTAACAACAGAGAGAGGAATCCTAATGAACAACTGAGTTCTTATTACCACGCTTTATATTATTATAGGTAACACACATGTTCAGAAAGAACTTTGAAAGAAATCCGCCAGTGGGATAAGAACGGGGAAATGGAACCTGAGTCACAGCTGATTCTCAGACCACTCATACTCACTAGCTTCCCCGTGTCCAAGTCAGTCCAACAGGCCTACTGTGTGCCAGACCTTGAACATAGAAAGATGAAAGCAGAAATACTGTTTGTCTCAGAGAACTCCCACTTCACTGGGAGGAAATAACATGCATGTAAATCTTCAGTATGCCAGTGAAACAAGGTCTATGCAGATCTCCAGCATGCAAATCACAGTCAGTCAGTCAAGAGACATTTACTGAGGACAGACTTTGTGCCAGGCACTGGCCAAGCCAATAGATCTAGGCCGTGACTTTCCCCAGCAGGGTGTTGCTATGTTGAAGTGAGGGTTGGTATAAGAAATTAAATGGAATTCTTTGGGAGTTTTGGAGAAACCACAGATGACATGTAAAGACCAGCAAGTAACACAGAAAAAGTTTAGGAACTTAGAAATGCATAAAATATATATACACCATTATATAGTATTAAAATTATTAATTATTAAAGATAGAATCTAAATATATTTATACATAATTACATACAATATATAATAAATTAATAAATATTAATATTATATAATATGAACATATATATATTTGCTTTTTTGGAGAGGGGAAGGCAGGGCAATTGGGGTTAAGTGACTTGCCCAAGGTCACTCAGCTAGTTTTTTATGTTAAATGTCTGAGGCTGGATTTGACCTCAGGTCCTCTCGACTCCAGGGCTGGTGCTCTATTCACTGTGTCACCTGGCAGCCCCATATATTTTATCTTTTAATGCTGTAATAATTCAGTCTTCTTCCGAAGGGAGGGGCAGAAAGTTTTATGGGGATTTTCCAGACTGGCCCATGTCCCTAACCAAGGAAGGGATAACTGTCTACCTGAAGTAAATATAGGACAGCTCTGTCTGCCCAGGAAGTGCTGACAAAGGCCTTTCCTGGGGCCTGAGGCTTGGAGGGAAGTAAGAACTTCTAAGGGGCAGAGGTGAGCAGTCCATCAGCCAATAAGCATTTATTATACACCTACTGTGCCTGAGGCATTGTGCTAAGAGCTGGGGATACTAGGAAGACAGTCCCTGCCCTCAAAAAGCTTATAATTTAATGGGGCAGCCAACTTGCAACAACTAGGAACAAACAGGCCCTAGAGGGAATCCCCAGTCTGGGGTACAGCATGTGCAAATGCTCGGAGGTGGGAAGTTGATTGGAGAATGACCAGAAAGTCCATTTGCTTGGGACACAAGAGTGTGTGAGGGGGTGTCATGGGAAAGAAGTTGGGGGAGGTGAGGAGGAGCCTTCAGAAGGAATTAGGACTTGTTGAAAATTCCCTGAATTTTCACAGGCCAGAAATGATATCCAGCCTCTCTGAAAAGTGGTAGAGTACAATGTGTGGGCCTAAGACAGGCCTCTTGTGCCTTCTGCCCAGGCTGTGGCCTTGTTGTCGGGCACATCTCTGGGCCTGCCTTGGTCCCCAGCCCTTGTTTAAAGCAGAGCCCTCTTGCGGGCTGTGATGGGCTCTCCCGCTGCCTGCTTTCATGAGTTCATGGCACTTCAGCTGCCTGGTTCCCTTTGCTTTGCTGCTGGGGATTTAGTTAGGTTCAGGAATGAGGGGGTTGCTTTAGAAATGTTTTGACTGATTTTTCCTCCTTCCCAAACTCCTTTCCTGATTTTCTTTTATCTCAGGATACGCGGTGACCGCTGGTCATTTTGTACAGCCGTCCTCCACTGAAGTGGTAGGGGGAGCACCTCAGGATGAAGGCATCGGAAAGGTGGGACTCGTGGAGCAGTAAAGGGGTACACAGCTGGGTGGCCTCCTGTCTGGGCCCCTTCTTTGGCACAGAGGCAGCCGTGGGGCCTCCGTGGCCAGCATAAGTCTTGGGTGGGTCAGCCGTAGTTGAAATAGTTTCAGGCCACTCAGATGTGACTGACCTTATGACTCTTGTCCAGGGCTCCCTCCAGTCCGGTCTGGGGGCTGACCTAAGGATGGAATTGGGCAGAATGCCATGTCTCTGTTCTTGGAGCCTGGCTGGGCTTCTGGAATGAAGGCCTCGGAGCTCTGTGGGCCCCAAGTGGTCTCCTAGTGCAACGTCTTCCATTTTACAGACGAGGAGGCTGAGACTGAGAAAAGGCATAGATCGTACAGTCATAGATCCAGGCCCAGAAGGGACCTCAGGCAGTGTAGTCCAGCCACTTAATTTTGCTGACAGGGAAACTGAGGCCTCGTGACTTGTCTAAGGTCTCATGGGTAGTATAATAGCAGCATTAGTATCTGAACCTGGGCCCCCTGACCCAAATCTGTGCTCTGTCCACTCCAACACGCTGCCTAACGTTTTGGGTCTGCACATAAACCTGGGTGACGGGCAGGGGGAGATGTGAGACTTAGCCCCAGCTATACCTCTGAGAATGAACCTTCTAGTGTTTTATTCAGGGTCAGTGGCCCCAAAGCTCTCGGGCCTCCATACGCTAAGGCCAATGTAAGGGGGTGTGCGTGTACTTAATAGTGGCTTTCTCGGGATCTGCGTGGATCGTGGTGGGAGGAAATAAAAGCAGTAGCATTTCAGGCTGTCCAGCCTTAGCTGCATGGCTCAGGGTGCCTTCCACGTGGGTCCTGAAGTGGTCCAGTGAGTCAGTTCAGTTTAACAAGCATTTACTGAGCACCTACTATATGCTAGGCAACGTGCTTATGACCAAGAATGAAAACAAGGCCAGCCCTACCTTCCCAGAGCTTACATTCTGCCGGGGGCCGGGGCCAGGGATGACGGGCACACAGATAATTGCAGACAGAATCATTTGGGATGTTTTACTGAGTTGTAGCCGTGCGTTATAGTGAGAGAGCCCGTTCATCCACAGGAATATTCATTCATGCATTCATCGTACAAGTGTTTGCTGCGGCTTCTTAGGCATCTGTCTTGGACTGGGTCCTGCCTGCAGGGAGCTTACACTCCTCTGGGTGGGTGAGTGGGAGGGATATACACACACAGTGAGGAAAATACAGAATTTGTACATGATCGATACCAAGCCATTTCTGGGGCTGGTGGTGAAAGTTGGGCATGCTCCCCACTGGGGAACCCCAACAGTTGTCATGTAAGGGGACTCTCCAGGGGCCCCCACAATCACAGCTGTAGCCACTTGCCCATATCCCCAAGCTCTCTCTAGTTTTCTGGTCCTGTTTGTCTTATCTTGGGGTCAGACTCAAACACAGGGGGCCCCAGACATGGTTCTGGCCTAAAAGCATTCGTTCTGTGCAGCAGTGGGGGAGCCAGCCCCTTCCCTGCCCCACTAAGGCCCGTTGGACAGCGTGGCTGTGTGCTGGCTGCGCAGTCCTCGAGCTTGGACCTCTGGGGGGCTCAGCTCTCCTGTCACCATCCACACTGACCTGTGATCCCTCTGTTCTGTCACCCCCCTCAGGTTTACATTTTCAGAGCTGACCGAAGATCGGGCTCCTTGATGAAGATCTTTCAGGCATCTGGCAAGAAGGTAAGTAGGGGACGAGGAAATGCTGGTGGCTTGCTGCCTTGGGCCAGGTGGGATCCCAGGGCAGAGACTTAGATGTGGAAGGGACATTTGGGTCATGAGTCCGTCCCCTCATGTTACAGAGGACAAAACTGAGGCAAACGTAGGTTAAGTGGCTTGCCCAGGACCACGCAGCTGGTAAGGACAACGGGGAGGCCTTTTTGATGGAATCTGGTGCTTTCCCTGTGCCTCATTGCCTTTCTTAGGATGCTGACGGTTAAAAAAGTGCTTTTGAATAACTTTAAAAGTTAGAAAACTTGAGTTATGTTGGAAGGGCCCTGGCTTGAGTCAGAGGAGCTTCGTTCAAACCCTGCCTTGGCCACTTATCACTTTCTGATCTTAGGCCAGTCAGCCTCCCTGGGCCTCAGAGGAAGGGGGAGCCCTCTGAGTCTGAGCCTCTGCAGTGATGTTCCTCCCTCACTCGAGCCCTTTTACAAGCTGGAGGCACATGTGTGACCCGGGGATCGGTGCTCTCTCCTCACGGCCATTCTGTAAAGCACCCACGGTGGTTCTGGTGCCTGCGCTCCGTCCCCTCTTGGCACAGTGCAGGCCACACGGCGGGCACTCGATACACGTCTGCACCGATTGTTTATTCTCCCCAGCTGATCCCCCTGCAGCTTGTTGGCACGTAGTTATTTTCATGTTGTTTCCACCATTTGACTGTGAGCCCCTGGAGGACAGGCATGGCCTTGCCTTTCTTTGTGTCCCCAGGGCTCCACAGTGCAGGTACACAGGAGGTGCTTACTGTGTGCCTGTTGTCTCAGTCCATTGTTGAAGCCCTGCACAGGTTGAGAGCGCTAGATAAAAGCTGGAGACAGACTAGACTGGACAAAAGCCAAATGCCCCTGGACGCGGAATGAGCCTCATCTCTTGGCTCCCCTCTCTTGGCTTTGGGTAGACGTTCCAGGCAGTCCTGAGTGTGTATTTCTGTCCATTCCTGCTCTCTGGGGTAACGCTTGGTGGGATGCTGTGTCAGAGATGGACCCAAAGCCCTCTCTTTAAGCTGAAGGAGGCTGTGGCAGAATGAGGAGGAGGAGGCTTCTGGGTGAACTGCTGGCAGTTCAAAGAGTGTTCCTCTTTTCTCTGGGCCAGGAACCCGGCCAGCGCCCTTGGCCAGCCTTCCAGCTGCCCTCCCTCCCTCCTCCAGCCTGCTCCCATCTCCTTGTCTGGAGATTATTCATGGGGAGTTTGAAGGGGAAGTGAAGGAAGGCCCAGGGAGCAGGTGGCTGGGGTTGGCCTGATGGGAACCTGCTTGGGTTTTTATCCTAAGGTTTCTCCAAGGGTTCCTGTGGGGTAGGCTCCGGGTCAGATATGCAGGCAGGAAAAGGAGGCAGTGGCCAGCTCTTTGACATGCTTTTGGCTGGGCTGAGCAAACAGACCAGAGTCCGCTTAGCTTTTCTGCCTCCCCTTTTTGGAGCTGTTGGCCCCATTTGTTTTTGCTTAGGTTGGCTTCTGGACTGCTTAGTCTTTCATCTCCCATCCATTCCACACTCACCTCCTCATTATGTTTATCCTGGAGAAGATTCCCTAGGACCATGGTAGCTGTCATGGAGGTCTTGAAGGGCCGACTGGCAGAGAAGGGATTTGCCCTGTTCCACTTAACCTCTGAGGGAGGGTAAAACCAGGCAGGAAGGGGAAGGGAGGCAGGGAGCGGGGAGAGGTGCAGGGAAGCATATTTGGGCTTGAATTTCAGAAAAACTTCCCTACAGTTAGGGCTGGTCCAAAGTGGAATGGGCTGCATGCAGAGGGGGTGAGCTCCCTGTTACATCACAGGAGATCTTCCATTAGGGGTTGGATGGGCAGCTGTTGTTTGGGGAGTCTTGTGAGGCACAAGGAAGGCTGGATGTCCCCCGAGTCCCTTTTCCCCTCCTTCCACTGCCTCTGATCTTTGGGTCCTTCTCCATCACTGGACATCAGCCTTGCTCCTCTCCCCTCCCACATTGTCCCTAATTAATCTGTGTGACTTGAGTAAGATCCCGGGATCACAGATTTGGAGCCAGAATAGATCTTTGAGACCATCTAGCCAGCCTTTCTGGCCAGATTTATAGATAAGGAAATGGAGCCTTGGAGTGGCCAAGTGGCTTGCCCGAGCTTTGCAGGAAGGGCTCTGGACCCACTATGTCTCACTGGGGATGGGGACAGGAGAATAATCTATGCCCTGAGTGACCATGTGGACCCAGGAGTCCATCTCTGGTCTGCCGAATGCATTCTATTGAATTAACCAAGTATTCCAAGCGTTTGCATGTCAGAGCTTATCCAGGAAACTTCCCTATTAGAATTCCTGATTGTGCACTTAGGAATATGCCAAGTTAGATGGTCTGTTGAAACCAAGGAAATGGTTCCCTTGGGGATGAGCCAGAGAACGTGGCTGTTTCACTCTCCTGTTAGGGATTTCTTACATCTCTCCTAATTTTCTGGATGTTGCACCATGTTATGTAGTATTAGTATGTATGGGCTCCGCTCCCAAGGGAGCCATGAACCCCTTTGGGGCAGGAACTGTCCCTTTGACAGTTAGCTTTTATGCAGTGCTTTAAGGTTCGCAAAGCTGTTAGTACCCTCATTTTACAGATGGGGACACTGAGGCTGAGAGGGGTAAGTGGCTTGTCCCGGGTTACAAAGCAGCTCTCTCTGCCTCTGTGTCTAGCCCTCTGTCCACTGTGCTGCCAGCAGCTTCATCCACACTTTGCTTTTTGCCTGAAGCCCCATCTTCTACCCAGAATAGTTGCCTAACAGACCCCGGTTGTCTTGCCCTCAGCTTGGTTGCCCAGGCTGACTCAGCAGGGTGCTGCTGCCTCCCCAGAGATCTGCTAAAGGGGGCTGCAGAAGGAGGTGGGGGGCAGCTGCCCAGTGGCTCCTAGGATCTTCCCTCAGTCACTCATTTCACGCCTCTCTTGAGCCCTTACTCTGAGGGAGGTGGGAGAGGAGGAAGGGTGGCCTCTGTGTCAGATGGGGAAGGAAATCTGGGCTGTTAGGTCCCCAGGCCTTCCTGGGCCTGGGTCAGCTGCTGGCGGTGGGTTGGAGCTGACCTCTTATAACTGTCTGTGGCATTTACATGAACTCAGCCACCAATGCCCAAAGAGCATGTGAAATGCATCCCAGTCACCAGACCCCATTAGACGAATCACATCCTAGGCCAGTGAAAGTCAGGTTGTTAAGCAAACATTCATTAAGCACCTACTATATGCCAGGTTCTATGCTAAGAATGGGAAAATCATGGTTTCTGTGGGGAGGAAGCCAGAGAAGCCCAGAGGCCAGCATGCAGAGGACGTGCATCCCAGGCGTTGGAGAGCCAGGGAAAGCTCTTGAGCTGACTTGCATGAGGAGCAGTAAGGAGCCCAGGGTCATTGGGTCACAGAGTAGATAGGGGTGAGTAAGGTGTAAGAAGACTGAAAAGGTGGACAGGAGGCCAGGCTAGGAGGGACTTTAGGAGCCAAACAGAGCATTTTGCATTTGATCCTGGAGGCGATAGGGAGCCCCTAGGGTTTCTTGAGTAGGGGATGACATGGTTAGACCTGCACTTTGGGAAAATTGCTTTAGCGGCCGAATGGAGGATGGAATGGAGTGGGGAGAGGTTTGAGGGGGGCAGACACTCCCCACCCCCACCCCCACGGCTATGGCAGTTGTCCAGGTGTGAGGTGATGGGATCCTGCCTGCTCTAGAGTGGTGGCAGGGTCACACGTGCATGTTGAGCTGCTGCTGCTGTTTTTGGAAAGATTGTGGACAAAGAGGGGGTCTCCACAGGGCAGACACAGGCAAGGGCTCAGATTTTCAAAAGTGTGCATCAGCCTTTGGCTCTTCAAGCTCTACACTGAAACATGCCAATAAAGGGATGGTATATAAGCATCTGGAAAGGGAAGCGGTGATCACTGACAGGCTGGAATGACTGACCAAATTTGAGAAGAAATTGAATAGGGATGAATGGAGAACATTTTGGGATAGAGACCAGATCTGTGATTTCATTCACCCAGGAGGAAGCTCCCTCTACCTACCCAGGCTGGCAATTCTTTGTAACTTCTAGGGTTAGAGTTTCCTAGAGCCAGCGTGTATCAGACTCCCGACATTGGTCTTCCCAATTCCAAGGTTGGCTCCCTATCAAAGTCAATAAATTAATAAGCCTTTCCTAAGTGCTTACTATATGACAAGCTTTGTGTGGGGAGTGTAACTACAAGCAGATAGAAAGACAGTCTCTGCCCCCAAGGAAGGTAGAAGACGGAACACAAAAATGACCTGGAAAACAAGAAATGAGGGCAGCTCACTTCAGAAAATCAACTGTACAGTTATAAAATGGGAGTGACGTGGTCAGACAAGAGTGTATCTGGGAGTGCTAGTGGTCTCCGTGCTCAGGATGAGTCGGAAGGGGGATGTTGTAGCCTGCAGAGCTAGTGCAAACTTAGGCTTTATGTCCCTAGGAGCATTTGTCCAGAAGGAGGGAGGCGATAGCCCTGCTCTTTGTCCTCCTTAGACCACGTTCGAAGCATTGTGTGCTGTTGTGGGCACCATGTTTTGGAACAAAATTGGTAAAATGTGAGTTCAGAATAGGCCCAGAGGAAGATTCACGAGGGGAGTGAGAGGCCTGGGCACCATGCCTTGTGAGGACTGGTTGGAGGAACTAGGGGTGCTTAGCCTGAGATAACTCAGGGGTGACATGATCACTGTCTTTGAGTATTTGAAATACTGTTATGTGGAGAGATTTGACTTGTTTTTCTTGGCCTTAGAATAATGGATTGCAGAGGGGCAGATTTCATCTTGAGATAAGGAAAAGCTTCCTGAGATGAGGGGATTGAACTAGATTGGTTTCTGGGGTCTCTAGGTTAATAATCTAATGAGTATATGATGTTAAGGGGTAAAGTGTGGTGGGACGAACACTTTAGTAGTTCGGGATTTCTCCCGAGTAGCAGGGATTTCTCCATTGTTGGAAATATACAAGTGGAGGCCTAGTTAGCTGTATGTTGGCTAGCTTGGTGAGGGCTTCTTGTTCAGTTGGTAGACTGGAAAGAGTACTGGCTCTGGGCTCAAATCCATCTTTTGATGTTCACTGTCTGCATCTCAGCTTCCTCATCTGTAAAATGAAGGCGGTCGGACTCGGTAACCTTCTGACGTCCCTTCTGGCTCTGAGAACCTGTGTTTCTGTCAAATAGACTAAAAATATGACGGGAGGTGTTTATGTTTATCAACTAAAAATAAAAAGGATTTGAATTTTATATGTCCTGGGAATAATTTATTTCTGTCTTAATATACTGGATGTTGGTTTATATTCCAAGTGGAAAAAAAAAAGAATTCTTGGCCTGGCCTGTGCCCTCCTTGGAGAGCCGCCTCCTGGGCTGCAGCCTGCTTTCTCCCGTGAGCTCACGCACTCGCAGCCTGTTTTTTCAGAGGCTTAACTGATGGAGGGCATCAGCTCAGTCCTTGTCCAGCACAGCGCGTCTCTCCCAGGTGGCTCCGTCTTGTGGGTGTTGGTTTTCCTGGTCGCCTGGGCCCTGACAAATTTATAGTCTTGACTTTTTGATAAATGAGGCACATTTGCTGTGGTTAATGACTACGCTTGCAACCTTAGCAAGCATTTTTAGAAGTCTGTTCCCTGGAGGAAGTTAAAAAAAAATCCTTCCTGTGATACGGAGCCTCCAGGGAAGGCCTTGGAGATGCTTGCTTCTTGTCTCAGGTTCATTAAGTTTCTAAAAATTGCTGCTATTCTTCCCTGTGTGAGAAGGCACAGCAAAGGCAGTCTTTGCACTGCTGGTTTTGGAGCTGAGTTGAGTCAGAAGCATTTAGTAAGTACCAGCTGTGTGCCTGGCACTGTATAAGCACTGGAGGTTCGAGGACCTGGGTTCAAATCCTGCCTCTGTTTTATTAGCTGTGTGATGCTGGGCAGGTTCATTAACCTGGCTGGGCCTCAGTGTCTTCATCAGTGAGTAAGGGGGTGGACCAAATGGTGTGTTAACCCTTGTAGTTTTATATCTCTGTTCCTGTGATCCTCTATTTATTAGCTGTGTGGCTTTGGGCAAGTCAGTGAGCCCCTTTGGGCCTCAGTGTACTCATCTCGAAAATGGAAATAGCTGGCAGGCTTTTTCCCATTCCCGATACCGCATATATTCACCTAAGTCAGAGTGTGTCTTGTTAGGTTGGCTCCAAGATACCTTGTCCATTTTATGTTTTTTTATGGACATTTTTTCCTACTTCTTCCTCCTAGGGCAGTGGTCTCAACCTTCCTAATGCCGTGACCCTTTAATACAGTTCCTCATGTTGTGGTGACCCCCAACCATAAAATTATTTTTGTTGCTACTTCATAACTGTAATTTTGCTACTATTATGAATTGTAATGTAAATATCTGATATGCAGGATATATTTAAATTGAACGTAACACACAGGTTGAGAACCACTGTCCTGGGTTTTGTTAGCATACGCTGCTGTTTGAACCTTGTCACTCCTTTCTTATAGGCAGCATTTTGCCCATTTCATGGCTGAGGCTTAGGAATTTTAAGTGACTTGCCCGTGGCCACGTGGCAAATAAGTGTCCGTGGTGGGATCTGAACCCAGCTCTTCCTGTCTCTGAGTCTGCTGACAATGCCACACTGCCACGGGGGCATTGGGGTAGATGTTCTCTGAGGCCTGTCCTTACTCTCTGTCTGTGATCCCACCATACTAGACTTGTGACCTTGGACAAGCTGTGCTTCCTCCCTGGCCTTGGGTTCCCGACCTATAAAGTGAGGGGATGGGCCTCGATGATTTCCAAGGCCTGTCACGGTTCTGGGTTTGTGAGTCCTTGACCCACGGTTGGGGTTGGCTTCGCCTTCCCTGAGCAGCCAGTGCCCGGCCTTGTGGTGGTCTTTGTGCCCCGGGCCCTGGCTGGTCAGTCTGGGCAAGTGTGGGGATCCCTTCTCAGAATCGTGCTCTTACACACGTACCACAAAACACACGGCATTGCGAAGGCACCGATAACACTGTGCAGTGGTTATCAATAGTGCCGCCCCTGCTCACAGGCCCGGTAAGGGCCCTTGCTGTGCACCGCAGTCCCGCCCCGGGAGCCTCCACTCTGGGGCTCTGAGCTAGCGCAGTCAAAGGCGCGTGCGCTCCCCGCTGTGTGCAGCACCTACTGAACGCTCTGTTGTGACTCGCCTTGGTTGCAGATGGGCTCTTACTTTGGCTCCTCCTTATGTGCAGTTGATCTGAACGCGGACGGCCTCTCGGACCTGCTGGTCGGCGCGCCCATGTTTTCTGAGATCAGGGACGAGGGTCAAGTCACCGTCTACATCAACAGAGGCAGCGTGAGTCTGGGGCCTGGGAGGCGGGGTGGAGAGGGGGCAGTGATGATGCTTGACCTGGGTCCAGGGGGGCACCCCTGCACCCGAGCCTCCCCTGGATCCCTCATCTGTGTATGGCGTGAGCATGGCAGTGTTGAGACTCCAGTGCCATCTCGTAAGCATTAATTAGGCACCTGTTGTGTGATGGGCACTGGGCTGTGTCCTTAGGATATGATGCTGGGCAGTCAGTAAACATTTGTTAGGTGCCTGCGGTCTGCCCGGCATCGTGCCCAGTAGTGTGATATTCCCCAAAGTGCAGGCGTGATGATGTTATTGCTTCTATCAGGAAGCTTTCATGGCTTTATTTTGTCCTCAGGATCAAGTACAGACTTCTCTGCCAGCCCTTCACAGCCTGGCCCCAACCTGCCTTTCAGCCTTTTTATGCTGTTCCTTCCCTTCCCACACTCTTCCGTCCAGCCACGTTGGTCTTCCTGAGACTCCTGTCTCTGGGCCTTTGCATAGGCTGCTCACCCTGCCTAGGATGCCATTTCTCCTTACACTCCTCCTAGAATTCCTAGGGTGCTTCAAACCTCTCCCGTCCCCTCTCATCCCCTCCTGTCCTCTCCTCTCCCGTGCCGGCTATGCTTGGGCGGGGGGAGCCTTGGTGGGTAACCGCCAGCTCTCATCTTCTTAGCCTGTCACCTTTCCTGTCCCTAGGGGGCCCTGGAAGAGCAGCTGGTCCTGGACGGTGACCGTGTCTACAATGCCCACTTTGGGGAGAGCATCGCTTCACTGGGGGACATGGATGACGACGGGTTCCCAGGTCAGGGGGTGATGCATGTGCAGGGCAGTGTCTAGTATTGGGAGAACCTCCTATTTAGAGTGGAAATGGATCTGAACATCAGGCCCTCCACCTCAGGCCACGAGGTCTGAATCCACCTAGGAAAGGCTGGAGACTAGAGCTGAACTTTGTAGACAAAGGGCAGTTTTCCTTCCTCTCAACGCCCTGATCTTTATTTCCTGAAATGAGGGAGTTCTGCCTTGGCCCTCAGTCTCTGACATCTGGCTGGCCCAGCCGGAGCCTCCTGTCCTGGGGAATGCTGACCAGGCAGCCCCTGCTTGTCCTTCACGCTTGGCTTCCCTTCTCTGGCTGTGTGTGGCTCCCACACTGGATCTGAGTGAGCGGCATTCACATTTCAGTGTGTGGCTGGACCCTCCAAGAGAGGAGCCCTGCACACATCTGTGTGAGCATACATGTATGTGTATGCCTGCTTCATCATATCATTCTGCTCATATGCACCTCGGATGTGCCAGGTACCTTCCTAGGTGCCCTTGGGGGAGACATTAAGCAAACAGCTCTGTACAAACAAGCTTGGTAATGGTGTGAGCATTTGCTGAGCACAGACGTTTGCCAGACACGGTAAAGACAGCTCCTCTCAGGGAGTTCATGGTCTATTGGGGGACACAGTGTATGAGCAGCTTTGTCCAAACAGATGCTACGGTCAGTCGGTGGTCATTTATTAAGTGTGTGATACGCTGTGGCCCTGTGCTGAATGCTGGGCATGTAGAGAGAGGAAAAGGCAAGCCCTGCTCTCAGCGAGCCCGCGATGCAGCGGGTAGACACGGGATACTCTATGCGGGGAAATCACAGGCCTTGGGTTCAGATCCCACATCCAATGCTCACTGAGCAACCCTCAAGGTTCCTTCCCTCTCTCTGTGTTCCGTATGAAGGCCTCAGTCACTGGAGGATGTGAGAGCATAGCTGGTGACCCCCATGCCTGAGATGGGGGCGTTCTCGCCCAGAGCAGCAGCTCTGTCAGCCCAGTGGCTTTCACAGATTCACTGTATTTTAGCTGCCATTGAATTGAGAGGCAGGAAAAATACTGGAATCCGACTCGGAGGACAGGGGTTCGGGTCTCATCTCTGCCACTGAAGACCTCTTTGACTGGGAGCAAGTCCCTTACAAATAATGACAATGATAGCTAACGTTGCCAGATGCAGCTCCCCCTGCCCTGTGCCAGGAACCGTGCCAAGTGCTTTACAGTTGTTACTGATCGTCCTCGCCACAGCCCTGGGAGGGAGGTGCTGCTGTTTCTCTGAATGCCTTGGAGCCTCAGTTTCCCCCTCTGTAAAGTGGGGGTGGTACTGGACACCAGCCTGTGAGGGTCCTGCTAGTTTTGCACAGATGATCCTGTGATGCCCGGAGCGTCCCTGTTAGCCTGTGATTCTATAGGTCACGTTTTCTCAGCCTCAGTTTCCACACCTGTAGTCTACCCCTGAGGACCCTTCCATCTCGGTGATGTTGTGACCTTGTGATAATGACGAGTTGCTCTGATGTGTGAGGACTTAGGTGCTGGAGATCCTGCTGCTTTTTTTCATCTCTTACAAACCCACATTTCTTATGAGAAGTTTGGGGAAGGAGTGGGGTAAGACAGCGGTTATTCGATAGCCGTCAATTAATAGGAAAGGCCTTTTTTGTAACCAAGTCGTGTTTGTTGCCCTGGGCTCTTCCTTGTGTGGCTGGCCCGGGTGGCTGGCTTCTGGGGCTCACCAGGGGAAGTTGCATCTCTTTCTTTGCTCCCTTTGACCAGTCAGCAATGGTGGCTGTGGTTTCTATTCACGCTTCAGGCATTGAGCAGAAGGCAGAGGGTCCCTAACCCTCCCACCTCCACCCCTTTTCTCTCTTCCCAGCTTCAGTTGGACTCTTTGATGCTCATTAAAAATTCCTTCAAATATGGCCTCAGACACTCACCTGCTGGGTGACCCTGGGCAATTCACTTTACCCTGTTTGCCTCAGTTTCCTCATCTGTAAAACAAGCTAAAGAAGGAAATGGCAAACACTCTGGTATCTCTGCCAAGAAAGCCCCAGAGGAGTCATGGAGAGTCGGACGTGACTGAAACTACTGACCCACAAAAGTTCCTCCATCTCCACAAAAGGCTCACGTTGTTTGTCAGGCAGGCTACTTGTGTCTCTAAGACCCAAGTGGTTCTGGTGTAGGGGGGCTGAGTTACAGTGAGTGAAGGGGGAGCTGCGTTCACCCTTTGGAGCATGCTCACTTTTCCATCTGTGACACTTCTTCTTTCCTCAGATGTTGCCATTGGAGCACCTAAGGAGAACGACTTTGTGGGAGCTGTGTACATCTACCACGGAGATGCCAACGGGATTGTGGCCCAGTATTCCATGGTAAGTTGTGGCGGGCCGTGGGAGTGCCCCTTTAAAGGTAAAGCTGCCCTAAGACTTTTGAGGTACCCTGTATTTAACTGTACCAGAGTGTTTGAGAGACATTGTGGCATATTGGCTAGAACTCTGGGCTTGGAGGTAGAAAGGCCTGGGTTCTAATCCCACCTCTGATATTGCCCTGGGCAGGGTGCTTGTCTCTGGGCAGATCCACTAAGTTGTAAATAGGGCATGATCTTCAGGGAGTGATGGAATCACGCTTCCTTCTGGTATACACACACCAGAATGTCTAGGCACTGTCCAGGCCAGCCCTGCTCCCATTCTTCAGCATGCAGACTTGGGGGCAACAATGCGAGAGTCGGCCTCACAAGCCTTGGTTTTCTCTCAGAGTGGTTGACTGAGCAGAAAGCAAGCTTTCCTTGTGTCCAGTGTTTGGTTCAGATGCATTCAGGCATTGACTGGGGCTAAGCCAATAATACTGAAAGGACCCCGGCCTCCTCGGGGCACTGGGCATGAAGCTGCCCTTGTCTCATCCTTTGTTTCACATGGTCTTTGGAAGATTGGCTTGCTTGTGCCACCAGGTCTTTTAGGGTGCCCACCACATGGGCACTACCGTGGCAACTTGAGTCCAGTCTTGCTTCTGGTACAGGGCACAGCCAGGAGGTGATGCTGATCCCAGCACAGCTTCCCTTGAGCTGGGATAGACGCTTCTCCTGGCTCTGGGAGGTGCTTTTTGAACGCCTGGATGTCCGTGTGGGATGAGTGAATGAATGAATGGAAAAGCATTTATTAAGTGCCTACTGTGTGTGAGACACTGAGAATCACTGGAGATAGAACTACCTAAAAGCCTTGTTGCTGCCCTGCAGAAGCTTGCACTCCAACAAGGCAGTGGTAGCCAGGGAAGGGAAGTCCCAGGGCTGGTGAGTGTGCTCCGAGGACAGTTCACTCATCCTTTCTAGGAAGGGTCATGTTGACTTGATCCCTGTTTTCAGTACTGGAGTAGGAAGGTGGGGGAGGAGAATGGATACACAGATGGCAGCCAGATCTGAAGAGGGCTGGAGAGCAGCAGCGTGGTGGGTCTGTGTAGAGAGGAAGCTCCCCATATTGCCCCTCTCCAAATGTAAGAGGCTCCCAGAAATCACATGCAGTGTCTGTTGTAAGGGGTGGGGCTGACAGTGAGCGAATTCAGCACTTATCAATCAGCTTGCGTCTGTCTGTTGAGTACATTCTAGATACTGTGTGTGAACTACACCGGAGACCCTCGGGCTCATCTTTGAGTCGGGGAGACAACACCCATCCATAAAGGAAGGGAGCGAGCCTCAGAGGGCCTCCACTAGTGGATGGCGCAGGCCCTTAAAGATGGAAAGTGGAGCCTGATGGCTTCTTATCCAGGATGGTCAATGCGGCTCCCGGTCACAGCCACCTTTCTAAAAGGAGCCCCGCATTATAAGCCTTTTGTTTTTTAGCATCTTTAGGAAACAAAAGTGTTGTGACTGAGCCTTGGGCCCTGCTGGAAAAGGGGAGGCCCATGAAATGCCTCAGGCTTTTTAAAACATGGGGACACTTTCAGATCCTGACTGGGGCGAAAATGATTCTTATTATAAAGTTAGTAACCCCCTCTACAGATAAACAGCAAGTGGGATATACTCCCCCAAATCAGATCCTAAATCAAAATTAGGTACATTTGACTAAATACATGCATATATGTATATATATATACACATATATATACATATATATATATGTATACACACACACACACGGTGTCCCAGAAGTTGAAGCTTACACGTCTTAAACCCATGTTTTGTCTACATACACACATGCACACATATAAACGTACGTCTACATTTATATAGACATAAGCATATGTATAGATGCTTTACAAGCTTTACGTGTATATGCAAACTTTAACAAAATATTCACGATGACAGCTTTCTTGCTCCCATGCTTTTTCGTTCTCTTTTTGGCTAATGCACTTAAAATGTTTAGTGACTCTGAGCAGAGATAGTCCTGGTTGTGAGCGTGGTCGCAGTCGCCTGTGTGACAGCTCTTCTTGCTTTGTCTTACTTCATCGTGTTTTCTGTCACTCTTCGTATGCCTAATTTCCCCCACTTTTCTCTAGGCCCCTTTTCTGGCATATTGACGTCCCATGCAGCCATTTTTCAGTCTTTGAACATGAAGGTGAAATACTCAGTGGATCCATGAGTTCATCAATGTGAATGTTCCTTCCAGTGCTGCAGGTCACAGCTCATCCAGGCCTATCCTGGGGGGCATTTATTAATCTGTGACTCGGTGAGCCTTTATTAAGGGCCTGCTGTGTGTTGGTGCTGGGCCATTGCTAGAAAAGTCCACAACCTTCTACCCTTTGAAGTTTACAGGGTCAACGCCTGATCAAGGGAATAAAGATGAGACGAGGCTCTGCTCTCTAAAGATTTCCTCTTTGGGTTTGGCTAGCCTGCTCTCTTCTCTAGGCCAGCCCAGTTCTTGAATTCTTGGGTTCTGCACTGGCTCATTGTTTTATAAAAAGACCCACAGAGCATGACTGGGCCTCTTCTGCTCTTCCCAACGCACTTCGGTGTAACTGCTGTTTCATTTCATTCAGTGGTCTTTACTTTTTCCAAACTGATTAAGGGCCCTTTGCACCTTGTCTAATGCCTTTGATTGATTCCACAGAAATCTGATAAAGGCATCAACATCCTGTTGCTTAGTTTAAGTGGGGGAGAGTGATTGATTCGATGAGCTCCCGTGCTTGCAGCTGGAGTCATCTTAATTTTCTTCTCAAAAGTTAAAATAGTTTCATTAGGAAAGAAGATCTATCTTTTTTCCTTCTGTTTTCTCCACTTTTTTTTTCCCTTGCTGTGACCAGAAACGTGTCTTTGGCTTGTCTCCAGTCCTAATACTCAACAGATCCTCTCCATATTCACTCTATAAAATGCTTCCTATTTATTTCATAAAATAACAGTTGACACTATTATTTCTGTCTTCTTCCAGGAAAGAGGTTTTTCCTCATCCTTTCTCTCTGTCTTCTCCACAGTTTTTCCTGAAACCATCTAAATTAATTCTCTCTTCCATTTCTCAAAAAAAAAAACCAAAAAAACCCAAACCAAAACCCAACCAGCCAAGCCCATTCCATTTGTGTCCTAAAGCAAGAGTAGGAGTGAGAACATAGCCTCCATTGGAGAGGCTTTTGAAGTAGGTGCTGTATTCGGAAGATATACTGAATAAATGTAAAGTCTTGGGGGGAGGCACTACCACTGGGAATGTCAGTCAACATTTTATGGAGAAGGTGACGTCTGAACCAAGCTGAGCCCTGTGTTTGCCTCAGTTTACTCAGCTGCAAACTGAGAATGATAATAAGAGCACTTGAAGGGTCATGGGGAGGATAAACTTCACACAGTGCTTGGCCCGTACTAGGCAGCATGTAAAACATTTTTCCTTCCCCTTCTATCTTGTATTTGAGAGACAGTGTGACATAATGGATAGAGACACTCATGGGTTCGAATCCAGCCTCTGACACATACTGTGTGACCCCAGGCAAGTCACTGACCCTCTCATTTTTTGAGGCAAAGACTATGAGTCACAGAAAGTAGCTACCATCAATATAGTGCCCACTGTGTGCTGACTTTGTGCTCAGAAGGGATGAGGCGGAAGTCGGTCTATAACTTTGTGACAGGGCCCCTTCTTCAGTCCCAGGGCCTTGCCCGCTTTGTTCTGCCTTTACAAAGATGCCAGTGCATCCCGGGGCTGCCCACCGCTCCTCCCTCCTGCCCTCACCCCGTGGCCCAGCCCGTGTTCCTTTCTAACCTCACGTTCCTTTGCTGCCTCCTTTCCTCTGGTCTCGTCTCTTGGCTCTCTCTTTGTGACAGGCTGTAGCCTGCTCCCCTCTTGTAGCTCCTCTCCATCGCTGTCTGGTCTGGGCAGTGGGGTTCAGTGGAGTCAGGAAGATCTGGGTTCAGATCTGACCCCCTAACATTTAGCATGTCTGTGACCTCAGCTTCCCAGGTATCAGTGTTCCCCTCTGTAAAATGGGAGGATGGGATTAGACTTCCTCTAACGTCCTTTCTGGCTTGAAATCTGCAATTCAAAGATTGTCATTTTTAATTATTGTGCCTTGTTGTGTGCTATGACTTACACACGTGTTGATGTCATTGTTAGTAGTGGTAGCATTACAAATTAGTATTAGAAAGATGGTTCTTCATTTCAGGGAGAAATCTGGGGTCCTGGCTGCTCTCCTGTTAACTCTGGGCCTAACTCTTCATATGCTTGAAGTGTCCTTTTGAGATGTAAGCAGC
>CM053583.1:411451401-411468069 GCA_028627135.1 Pseudochirops cupreus | reverse complement strand
TACTGGGTCCTAGGGCCAGCTGAACTGCTGGAGGACTGAAGAAGCATGACCAGGATAAGACTTTGTTTGTTTGTGGCCTGGCTGATCCTTGAGTTCCTGGCAACAGAAGTGGTAAAGGGTTTGAGATGTGCTGGACCCTGTGAACTTTAGTGTGTGCCAGCGACTGCCCTGAGGACTGGACAAGGACCTGGGAGCTGTCTACCTCTGAGGACTGGACAAGAACTTGGGAGCTGTCTGCCCCTGAATCCAGGTGACTGTTTGGTAGATTCAGGAAGGAGCTGGGATCATGGAAGGGGATCCAGGGAATCAGAAAGACCACCCTGAGTCAAGATGAAGAAAAGGCCTCCCCTTGGATGAAATTGAGGTTTGCTGGACACCAAGGGGTGGAGGGTTTGTGTAATTTTCTGATGACTGTATTTGTGATTAATGATATTTAGTAATTGTGAATTTAGATTAGTGACTGATTAAGTTAAGATTGCCCCATGAGTGGAAGATTGATTATTGTATTTTGAATTGATTAAGTGAGGAGGGTTGATTATTCTTTTGTTCTTTGTTCTAAATATTGTGGCCACTATAGTGAAAACTATGTGGCCATTCTAATGTGAAGCTGTTTGAACACTATATTGTGATTTTAAGTGATATGATGTAATGTTGTGAATGTTTGCCTTGATTTGTAATGGAATAAACAGAGTGTTCACTATCCTGTGTAATCCGAACCTTAAAAGCTGTTCACAGCAGCATTCTTTTGGGAACCTGCTTGTGCGTGGCATTATACCATGGAGGCACACATTAGCAGATGTTGTTTGTTTAATTTTTATGTGAACAGGAAGATTCTTTTGGGAAGGAGGATGGTAAGTGTCAGTAGAAAGTGACAATGATTTTTAAAAAGTATCATCAAAACCTTTATTATTTAAAGATATTGTACCCCACAAGGTACTGATGGAGATTTATTCCAGGTTCAGTTCACATAGAAATGTGGGATCCAGAATCTTCGCAGCAGAAATAGAATGTTGCAGGCAGCCGGGGGGAAAAGAAAGTAAATAACAAAAGTCCCCTCCCTCATCAAAAATGACCAACACAGACTGTGTGGGATTTTTCAAGCAAATTGAGAAATGGGATTCCCGAAGTATCTGGAGTGGAGCACATGAGGAATCGAGTGAAACAGACTTCGTCCTCCACTTCTAGGCATTCTGACAAAAGAAATGCAGTCCAGAGGCTGCAGCTCACTCATAGCACGAGCTCAGACCTGGGAGTTCTGCACCTTGAAAACAGTGAATAAATGTGCTAATTAAAGTTGTGAACCGAAGGCATGCTGTTTCTTTGAGGTCCCATTTTCTTAGAAGGAGGTCAAGGCCACACTTGCAATGACTTGTCTAGTGAACACCACTGGTTCCCATCAGTGTGGAACAGAAAGAACCCACCAAGCCTTTGGGGGCAGCAGGGAGGTTTGCTTTGAGGATGGGCATCACAGATGAATAGCAAGTGAAGCAAACATTCGTTTAAAAAAATCCCCTGTGTTGCTCTTCCTATATTTGAATGCTTCTCTTTGTCAGTGAAAATTAAGACATGGTTGGTTAACATAAAATGACCATCGCTCAGATTCTCCCACTGGTTTGCTGGGTGGTATTCGCGTGGCAGTTCATTTGTCATCTGAAAAATGAGCTGAGCAGGATGACGGAGGCCCTGGTTGTAGGGTCTTCATAGAGGGAAGCCCTCCATGGGCCTCTTGGTCCCTCAGCTGAGCAGCAATTCTGTTGTCTTGGTCTCCTCCAGAGAGACGTCATTTGTCTTACTGAAGGGATGTTCTTTCCTATTAATGTCTCTTGGGTAACCTGTTATGGAGGCAGGTCAGTCTGGCAGACAGACGGGAAATGTTGTTGCCCTAGCATTTCAGCTTAATGACCCATCTGTGTGATGGGAAGAATCTGTGCTTTCACCAGCCTGGGGAATGCCTTGTGTGGGAGTACTCTCAACCATCAGAGACTGCAGCCTGTTTGTGGAGCAGTCAACTGTTTGAGGTACCTAGAAATGAAAGATTTTCACAGAGTGACACAAGTAATAAACGGCAAAGGCAGGATTTGAACCCAGGCCTTCCTGACTCAGAGCCCAGCTCCCTCTCCACTGCGTCAGGCTATCCCTAAAAAATGTATTCTGTTAAGTCTAGCACTTAATTCAGTGGCCGTTACATAGTAAGCACTTAATACATTTGATTGATTGATTAATGAAGTGGAAGAAGACAATGTTGTCCCAATGTGCTGGATGAATTTTACTTCTTTGAAGATTTAAGACATTATAATGTTTCTATAGGGTTTTTCTCTTTTCTTTTTTGCTTTTTTGGAGGGCAATTGGGGTTAAGTGACTTGCCCAAGGTCCCACAGCTAGTAAATGTTAAGTGTCTGAGACTGAATTTGAACTCAGGTCCTCCTGACTTCAGGGCTGGTGCTCTGTTTACTTCGCCACCTAGCGTCCCTCTATGGGGGTTTTCAATCCTCATTTATTAAGCTTCAAAACCAGTTGTAAGGAACTTCTAGGCCACTTAGCCTGACCATTTCATTTTACAAAGCAGGGAACCAGGCTCAGAGAGGAAAAGTGACTTACCGGGGTCACGCCGCAGGAAGTGGCAGAGTGGGATTTGGATCTGCATTTTTTTCTGGTTCCAAATCAGTTGTTTCTCCTGAACCACGTTGCCTCTCATATTTTCATTAAATGCTGATATTGGGTAGTCAAGGCAGATCATAAAGGTGACCTTGTCTTACTTACTACTGCCTGTCCTGTGAGAAAGAACTGGCTGGTTTTCCTTCTAATTGACTTCTTTCACATGCCAGCCTCCGGCCGCCAGCTAGGTAAGGAGTGAGGCCCCAGGGCTGGGAGGGTCAGAGAGCTCCTGGGTTCTGGCCACCACATCTTCTTCCCGTGAGGTCACCTCTTGGTTTTCTCTTCCAGAAACTGTCTGGACAGCAGATAAACCCAATGCTGCGGATGTTTGGGCAGTCCATCTCCGGAGGTGTCGATATGGATGGAAATGGGTACCCAGGTGAGGGCTCCTGTCCTTCTGGGATTGTTTTGGGGAGGAAGATGAGCTAACCCAAGCCCAGGAGGTGGGTGAATTGTTTCCAGGCTCTTCATCAATAATTGCCACTTAGGGTGATGAGAATGCCCAGCAGGGGAGGTGGAGGCTTTGGCCTTTGCCCAGGGAGGCGTGTAAGTCAGTGGGAGGTTTGTAGGGTGCACTCTGTGTCACCACCTGCTATTCTCCCCATTTCTCAGATTCTGCATTAGAAGACACAGGGCAGTTAGGTAATAGCTTTCACTGACAAATCCATCCCAGTAGTGCCCCCTTTTTCCAGTAAAGAAAAATAATAAATACTTGATGGACTTCCTTCCCCACCTTGAAGATGATGTGGAATGATGGGTAGTCTGCAGAGCTTCTCAGCATCAGGAAAGGAGAGGCCTTCTGTATGGCCTGCAGAGGGGACACACAAACACACCCAAAACCCCACACTCGCCCGGGATGATAACAGCTGGCCTTTCTGTAATGCCTCCAAGTTGGTAAAGGGCTTTGCTGACAATACCCCATGTCCCCCTCATCCAAAATAAGAATGACAAAACTGGCTTTTCTATAATCCCCGAGGTTTGCCAAGAGTTGCACTTGTCAGTCGATCAGCATTTATTAGGCCCCCACTCTGTCCCAGGCACCCCCAAGCACTGAGACTGTTCCTGCTTTAACTGGGGAGACCCCGCACAGATAGCTTTCCATGCACGAGCCAGGGGAGGGAAGGCCCAGTGAGCCGTGTCTCCTTTGAGCCTTAGAGCATGGGCGCAGTTTGAGGCCGGGTCTCTTGACTTGGAGCTCTTTCCACTAGGCTACACTGCTTTTCAAATAATTGATGTGAGCAATGAGAAATGTTGAGGAATGAAACCATAAAGGGAAAGCCAAGAAAATCCATCTTGTTTGCCCCTTGAAAAGATGAAGCTGTTCCAGTAGAATACAGACTTACAGAGGGCAGTCTATCTGATGTGTCCAGGGTAGTAACTGCTAAATGACTATTTCCTAGTGGAAGAATCTCTGCCTTAAATCATCTGTGGCTCCCATTCAGATCAGCCCACTGGGTTGACTTATCTTTGCCTTTCGTATTCCTTAGTTCTGTGTGGTAGTGGTTGGAACACTGTGTTCGCTGGTTAATTGAATGAGAAACCAGTTGATGGGAATTAATATCAGATGCATCAGGTGACCCCGAGAGGGCCATGGAATATGTGAATGCTCTTCTGGGGAAGGGGATCCAATTGGGATTTGAGGGATGTCTTTTTTCCCCCTCATTTGCCCCTGACTTGTCATGTGCTCCTGAGGAAGATTCCCCCTATGATCCCGTGTCTCAGTTTCCCTATCTGTAAACACTTCTTCCCATGTTAAGCGCCTTCCATGGAGGTTTTGGGCAGTGACGAGACCCCGTCCTCCAGCTTGTGACTTTTCAGGACAGTTTTTCCATGAAGCAGAGCCCTGCTCCAGGGGCACTGTGGGTAACACACTGGACTTGGAGTTGGGACGATCTCTGTCTGCACTCAGACACTCATCAACTGTATGATACTGGGAGAGTTACTTGACTTCTCTGGGCCTCAGTTTACTTAGCTGTAAAAAGGCGTCACTGGTGGTTATCACACAGCTGGTTAATAATAGCAGAACTGAGCTTAGATACATCCTTTGTGTCACATGTACAGCAGGAAACAAAAATGAGCTAATTAGTGAAAAGCTAGTGTGATATTTTAGATACTGTAATCACTTAAATGGTTGTAAAGTAATGGCTAAAAAAAAGTAGTTCCCGTTTACAGTGCTCCTCCAGATTTGTGAAATGCTTTACAAACTTTATCTCCTAGGATCCCTACTTCCGCCCAGTGATATGGGGGCTGCTAGGGTCCCCATTTCACAGATGACTAGACTGAAGCCCAGGGTAGACACTTTGTCCAGGATCTCAAGAGCTTGCAAGAGTCTGAAACGGGATTCCAGCTCTGGTCTTGCTGCGTGATTTCAGCACCAAGCTGCCCCTCCCTGTCAGACTGATTGTATTTGAGCTTAATCCGAATTAAACTTCTACCACTCAGTGTTAATAGCAACCTTAGAATCAATCCTAAGGATATGAAACCTGAAGGCACTTCCAGGAGCCTGTGTTTTGGGGACTGGAGGTACTTTCACGTGCCCCAAACATCTTCTCATCTCCTCATCTTCATTCTTACACCAGTGACATTGTGTAGCTTTGTTTTGAAGATTAAAAGCACATAGAATCATAGCTTTAGAGCTGACGAGGACCTAAGCGGGCATTTGGTCTAGCCCCTTCCTTTTACAGGGGAGGAAACTGACTCACAGAAAGATCCAGATGAAGTTGGCCACCTGGCCGTGGATAGGTCCTCTGTCCTGGGAATGGCACTGTCTCAGCAAAATGCACCCCAGCTTGGCGTGGCAGTCAGGGGGCGATGGGCATGGCAGGGGTGGGGCACAGGGAGACAAGTCCTCTTGGCTCCTGTTTACCGTCAGCCTCCACAGCCAAAATCTGAACCTTATGGAATTCTCATTTTCAGATGTCACCATTGGAGCCTTCATGTCAGACCACGTTGTGCTGCTGAGGTGAGAATGTGTTCTTACTACCCACACCTGGTTCTTGTTCATCTGCTTTGCTCTTCCCTGCTTGGGGTGGGGGGGGAGGGGAATGAGGCCATTTTTGCATTTCCATCTCTGTGCGAATGAGAGTCACATAGCTAGTGAGGGTCTGGATTTGAGAACTCAGGTCTTCCTGACTCCATGCCTGGTGCTGCCTAGCTGCCAAGCCCAAATAAGCTGCTACACTGTCTAGTGTCTAGAATGTTCCTGCTGTGAAATGTGTATGATTGACACCTCTCTGTGTGTTTAATCCTCCCATACCGGAGGTTCCTTAGGGAAGGAACATCGTCTCTCACTATTTCACTGTCTCTGTGCCTTCGTCTCTCTCTGTCTCTGCCTTTGTCTCTGCCAGCCTGTCTTTCTAGGGGCAGGGGGACCAGGCCCCTGCCTTCTTGGTATCAGTCTTTCCAGACATTTCAGGTTCCATGGATAGCAACAGTACTTTTAGACACTGTCCTGTACGATCTTATCCTGGAGGCAAAAACTCCATCCCTTGACTTTCCCTCCTTGCTCTGATACTCAGGCACTTGCCTCAGCTTCTGGGGTTTCTCTAGCATTGTCTCTGTTGCCCGTAAGAAGCCCTAGATGCTTTGCTGCTGGGGCTGAGCCTGTATCCTAGCGCCAGACTGGGGCAGGTCATTTCTCTTAGATTAGCATCTGAGGGACTGTCGGGTCAGCTGCCAGGTGGCCAACGTGCTGTCCTCGATGTCTGGATGAGGAGTAGGGGAAACAGAGACGATCATGAAGGATTCTTGGTCCAAAAACAATGCCCCTGGGCCTGTTCAGTGGCTCAGCAGAGCTGGGGGAGAGCCACAGGCAGCCGATGTCTGATGGAGACAAGCGCTTTCTGTGCTCCTCAGTAGATTACAGCTTAATGACCCTTTAATAAATTAGTCTGTGTCACCTCACCTGGTTCCTTCCCTTTCCTGCTCAGACCAAAGCCTCTTCTAAGGCACAGAAATCCAGCCTGGTGCCTCATGGATGTTAGGTCCTTTGAGCTGGAAGACCTTGAGACGCCGTCTCAGCCAACCCTCTCATTTTACAGATGGGAAGACTGAGGTCCAAAGATGTTAAATGATTTGCTCAGGATTGTACAGACGCTGTCAGGGGTGATTTGAGCCCAGGTCTTGTGATCCTACAGCTGCCCCTGAATGGGGGTTTGGACTGTGATGAGCTCGACCATGTTTCTCTACATCTTTGTGTCCAGCCTCGTAGATGGGTCAGGGGCTGAGTTAGGACTGCCCTTTGGCTGGGCTGTGGAAGGTAGTGAGTCTTCCCCTCCTGGAGGTATTCATACAAAGCTATGAGAGTGTTTGTCAGGGATGTCCGGGATGGGATTTTGGGAGGACTTGGGGTCCGTGGTGCTCGGAGTCCCTCCCAGCACTTAGGGTTAAGGTGTGAGGATTGAGGCAGGACTGGGAGAAGCTGGGCCAGAGGGCAGCCGCCTTCTCAGAGAATCCCCAAGGGCCTTCATCAGTGGCAGGCTAGGGTGGCCTTCTTGAGGCTCTGTTCTTTTCCAGACCTCAATGCAGGTGAAGCATGGGCTTAGAGCCAGGAAATCCTGGGTCTGAGCTGCAGCTGCAGCACTTAAGCTGGCTGTGTGGACTTGAAACTTCTCGCACCCTCTTCTGGGAATGGGAATCCTCACACCTTCATCACTTATCTCAGGGACGTTTCTGTTCTTGGCCGGACCTCTGATTTCATTGAGCAGGGAGTTCCAGGGAGGAAACCCATACAGATGTGCATTTAGTCTGGGCCAGGAGCCTTTGGGCCCTGAGAGATTTGGTGACCAGCCTGGGGCCACATGGCCAGTGTGGGGGAGAGGCAGGCCTTGCCCCGAGTCTCCCTGACTCCAGGGCTGGATCTCGAGCCACTCTGCCACTGAAAAGGTCTTGGTGTTTTTGTGAGGCCTCAAGTGCTAAAGGTAAAGGCTGGTTTTAGAAATGCCAGCTGCTACAAGAAGATTGGTGCTCCAAGTCAAAGTTGAATAAGCCAGAATGCTGGTGGGCCGGAGATCTTCTTGGTGTGGTGGTTCTCTCCACCCCTACAGATTGCAGCCCATCCCTGGAGGGTCTTCTTTATGCCCTCACATGACTTTGATGTTGTGAAGGTTCCCCCCCCCCCACCAGTGTGCTCAGGGACCCTTCTCTCTTTCTTTTTACATTGTGTAGATACAGTGGAATGTAGTTATTCCTCAATCTCTCCACATGGTCAACCCATCTTTTTTATTAATTAGAAAAGTATTTACTGTATGTGGAATAGACTGACTGGACATCGGGGTTTCTTAAAGCCTATGGAGGGACCCCTTCTCAGAATAATGTTTTTAAATGCAATACTTAGGATTACAAAGGAAGCCAATCACGTCAGAACACAGTCATCAAAATGGGAAAAAAGCCCGTTTATGGATCCCACCTTGGCTTAGATGATGCTGGTTGTGCTGGTGACATCCAAAGCCTCCTGGAGGGGTGGGGGATGCCCAGCCTAGTGCTTCTCTCCATCAGGCCAGAGGAGAGCACTGACCTCAGCCAGGCCCAGGTCTCCCAGCTTCCGTACAGCCTCCTTGGTTTGCTGCTCCCCAACCTTCCTGGGGCTCCCACAGGGGTGTCATCCTTAGCCTTCTTCAGAGGTGATCCAGTTGTCAGGGAGAAGTTGTGGCTGGCAGAATGATCAATCATCCAACAAGCGTTTAGGAAGCCCTTCCTGTGGACCAGGCACTGGGGGGCGAAGCCGAAAATCATCCCTGCCCTCAGGAGCTTACGTTCTAATTGAGGAGACAAGTCTATGCAACTGATCCATACAATATCCATGCAGTGTAGCTGGAGGTCTCAGAGATGGAAATGTTGTGTGTAAGGAGGGGTAGGCAGGCCATGATGGCTGGGGAGGGGACAGTGTAGAAGAAGAATGGAGAGGAAGGAAGGGGCTGAGTTGTGAGGGGCTTTAAATGCTACACAAAGAGGTTATTATTCATTGGAGAGGCAGTAGGGAGCCACTGGACTTTGTGGAAGGAGGGGGGACAATGAGGCCAAACCTGTTCTGTAGGAAAATTGCTCAGGTGGCTATGTGGTAGAGGGTTGGCTTGAGGAGAGGCCAGTTAGGCGCTAGAGATGATAAGGGCCTGGACTGAGGTTCTGATTGTATGAATGGAGAGCAGGGGGTATACAGGAGAGACATTAGGAAAGGAGAGACAAGAATTGGTGCCAGACTGGATATATGGAGGCTTGTTTGGTGACTGGGAGGATGGTGATCAAGCTCGTCCTTCCTCAGGGATGTAATAGGTGCTTAATAAATGCATGATTATTGGTTAGGACCATGCTAAGAGAAACCAGTGGGTAGAGCACCAGTCCTGCAGTTAGGAAGATCTGAGTTCTGATCCAGGCTCAGACACTTACTAGCTGTGTGACCCTGGGCAAGTCACAAGTCACTTAACCCTGTTTGCCTCAGTTTCCTCATCTGTAAAATGAGCTAGAGAAAGAAATGGCAAACTGCTCCAGCACTTCTGCCAGGAAAGCACCAAGTGAGGTCACAAAGTTGGGCATGATGGAAAATGACCAGACAACAAAGTGAAGGCCAGAGGGACGTGGTAGGAGCAAGCCGCCATATTGAGCTTCTTTTGGGTCCCTTTCCTGTCTTCTGCCAATGGGTTTTCTTTAGGCTTAGAACTTGGTTTCCTGTGGAGACTGGTTTCCTTTAGATGCGCAGTTCTCCAACATTTTAGCCTCAGGTCTAGTTTACATTCTTAAAAATTATTGAGGACCCCGCAAAGAGTTTTTGTTTATGTGGGCTATCTCTTGACATCTACCGTGTTACAAATGAAAACATCTCAGTGTTATTCTGAAAATGCTTTTTGACCTCAGAGAACCCCAAGGGTTCCTGGGCTAATACTTTGAGGACTGCTGCTTAGATCATGGGCCTGGGGATTGGATTCATTGGTTTCTAGAGCCCCTTTCAACTTAAAAGTCTCTGATCCTGTGAAGATAAGAGACCTGCTCCCTATGAGCCAAGACCCCAGGGCACAGAGAGACTTCTAGGGTGAGAGGGAAGGGACTCATTGTGTGGGTAAAAACTCCCCCCTGGGTAACTTCCTGCTGCAATTATTCCTGCTCACCAGGTGCTAAGCTCAGTTGTTTCTCTGCTTCTGAGAGGGGTATGAATGTGGTCAGAACCATTCAATTTAGGTGGTCTGGGAAAAGCCCCATTTGCCCAAGCCTAGTTACAGCTCTGTTAAGCCTCCTTTGGATTTCTTGACTGGAAGTTCTATATCCTTCCTCAAAGGTATTCGGGTGGATGTGTTACTCAGCGTTTCAGTTTCGGGGAGCGGGGTGAGGAAGGGGCTCGTCTAGCCCTGTGAGTACAGCTGGAACGTTTCAAGTTATTCTTGTAATGGAAGCCACAGCTTCTGGGAGCGGTGCAGGCAGGAGCTGTGGCTCTAATCAGGGTGTTCTTACAGGAATTCCCCTTCTGTGTATACAGTTAGACCCAATAAAATGGAACCAGGAACTTAATTGGTGAAATTTTAAAGGATCCCACAACATCTGGTGGTTCATTTATGACTCTGGCCATATGTGTCCCATTAGCACATCAGCCTGTCCCTCTCCTTGTGAAGTTAATCATTAAATTATTAAGAATGAGTCTTTCCCAATCACAGAGGAGAGTATTGACAGACTGTCTCTCTTCTTCCTATGTTCAGGCCCTGGCTGACCCTGTCCATTTAGAGATGGTTCGTTTGGCAGAGCCTGACCCTTTTTTTTGCCTCACAGGGCCAGACCCGTCATCACAGTGGATGTCTCCATCTTCCTCCCAGCCTCCATCAACATCACAGCGCCCCAGTGCTACGATGGCCAGCAGTCCGTGAACTGCCTCAATGTCACCGCCTGCTTCCGCTTCCGCGGCAAGCATGTGCCAGGAGAAATCGGTAAGGGGCTTGTTCCATCCTGGGAAAGTCCATTCAGATGAATAATGTTGACAGAGTGTGTCTGACATGCCAGGGTGGGTGAGGTGTGGGGGACTGCAAAGACAACTCTGAAGCAATTCCTGCCCTCAAGATGCTTCCATTCTCCTGGGAAAAGGCCCCTTAGCTCCATAGCTCCCATGCCTTAGCAGAGCTATTGCATTTCAGCATTGTGGGCCCATGGGGCTGTTCCGTGAAATTGGATGGGACGATAACGGATCTGATGATAATAAGAATCACTGGCATTGGAGAACACAAGAATTTTGAGAACTCTATACTACAAGCATGGTTTATCTCCATTTTACAGAGGAGGAAACTGAGGCTTAGCGAGACTGAATGGCTGGATTAGGGTCATAGGCCTTGTGACCGTTGGAGGGAGGATTAGAAGCCGGACCCTCCTGGCTCTCAAGGCCAGAGCTCCATCCAAGAAGTGTTTTTCTTTGTCACTTGTAGGAGTTTTTGCAGCTAGTAGGCCCACCAGATAAAGTCTTTCTTTTTTGAAAAGCCATGATCTGTTTTCTCCTTCCTCTCTCATAGGGGTGTTCTTAGTTTAGTTTATGTTGAAGGAAGAAAAGATTTTTAGTCTAGTGAAGAGCCAACTCAAGGGGGACATGAGAGCTGTCATCTCAAAGGGTTATCACATGAAAAAGAGATTGGATTCTTCTTCCTCAGCTTGGCCTCAAAGACTGAATTAGGAATAATGGCCCTCAATTTAGGATTGGAGTCAGGAAAAGGAAAACTTCCTAAAAAGCAGAGTTGTCCCAGAGTGGAATGGGGCTACTTTAGGAGGTCATAGCTTCTTCCTCACTGGAAGTCATTAAGCAAAGGTTAGATGACCATTGTGTGTTATAGGGGCATAGGTTGAAATTCTGAGGCAGAGGTAGGAAGAGTTTGTAAAGGATGATATATGTTTCTATTGTTCTCTCTTTGCCTCTCTTTCCATTTATATGTGTATCTATTTTTTTGTGTTTCTGTCTCTGACTCTCTTTTATCCATCAATCCACTTATCCATCTATTCAACCAACCATCCATCCATCCATCCACCCACCTACCCATCCATCCACCCACCTACTCATCCATCTATCCATCCATCCATCCATCCATCCATGCATCCATCCACCCATCCACCCACCCATCCATCCATCCACCCATCCATCCATCCACCCATCCACCCACCCACCCATCCACCCACCTACCCATCCATCCATCCATTCATCCAAGCTTAAAACAGGGACCGTTTCCCCAAGCCTACAAGGACCAAGCAGAACTTTCACAGCAGCAGATGTTCAGAGAGTGTGTATTTGTCTCCTAGAAATGCTGTAACTTGAGCCTGGGGGTGGGTATGGCTCAGACAAAGGGACAGCCCATTGCCTGTTGCATATACTCTCTCATCGAACATGGGGCGAGAGGCAAATTCTTGGCAAGCCTAAAATGTTTCATTCGAGGAAAGGAGACAAAGGTTGGGAGTTAGAGCAGAGGCCACGTGTTTTCGCCAAGGATTCAGCAGCCCGCTGAGGGATTCCGATTTTGGAGTGTTAAATAGTTTAGAAGGTGCCAATATCTTATGAGCCAGTGGGGCTAGTCTCCCCCATTTCTCTGGGCCAGGAGAATTTGTTTACTCTTGCACCATAAGGGACTGGATTAATCCCCTAGAAAAAGATACAAGCGGTGTGGATTAAAATCGTGCACGTGATAGCTTTTTATTAGGAGCAGCAGGGAAACAAAGCCAGAACATCTGTGCTTTTAAATGAACTCAGGGGCAACAAATGTAGAAGTCTTTTCTTTTCCTTTTTTATTTGAAAGAAGGAGCAGAAAGGATACACTGAAGAAAACAGAAGATATTGATGAAGGTTTAGGGCATGCCTGGATTTGCTTAGCTCTTTCTAGATTTAAAAAAAAATGTTTTCAGTGACTTTGCTATTTCTTCACACACAAAAACTCTCTGCCTCACTGTGTCCCTATTACCCTGGATCTGTTTTTTTTTCTTTTTTGAGGGGGCAGGGCTGGGCAGTTGGGGTTAAGTGACTTGCCCAGGGTCACACAAGTAGTAAGTGCTTTAAAAACCCCCCATCAATGTCACTTCCCAATGCCTCCCCTCACCCTCTAGCCCCCAAGAACCTTGTCTTCTGACATATAGCCAGGGGAGCAAATCAACATATTGCACCGGTCTGAAAATGTGCTACCCTTCGCTCCATCTCTTTGCCAGTATGCTTCACCTTCAAGTCCTCTGAAGGTTTAGCTAAGCTGCTGCCTCTTCGCCCAGCATCAGAAACCCTTCGTGTTGTTTTCCTCTGTATTATTGTGGTTACCATGTAAATTCTTGTCCATCTTTTGCTTTCTTCATTCTTTGTCAGTCAATGAGCATTAATTAAATATGCCAGGAGCACTAAGGTTATAAGGAAAGGCAATATCATGGACCCTGCCCTCAAGGAGCTCACAATCTAACGGGGAGACATCATGGGAAGGACTCAGTACTACAAGGTCTATGGAGCACACGGAAGGCAGTCTGAGAGAGGAAGGTGCTGAGTAAGAGCTTGGGGAGGCCAGGCCAGGCCTCCTGAAGAAGGCGGAATTGGGACTGAGTCTTTAAGGAAGCCCAGAAAGCAACAGGGCAGAGTGAGGAAGGATGCCAGTGAAAGAGCAGCTGAGTGATGGTGTGCCACCAGCATGAAACAGGATGTAGGCCAGTGGGGTTGGGCCTCGGAGAGGGTGTGGAAAGGATGAAAGTGGAATGAGACTGCATGGATAGCAGGGCCAGGCTGGGGAGGGCTTTGGGTTCCCAGGGATGAGTTTGTAGCTGATGCTGGGGGTCATAGGGAGTGGGAGGTGGACAGTCCTCTGCTGTCACCTTGTGAGTCACCTTGGTGGTGGCTGTGTGGAAGACAGACCAGAGCAAGGAGCAACATGAGACAAGGAGGCCAGCTGGGGGCTATCGCAATACAGTGCTAGACTCAGAACCAGGAGAACCTGAGTTCAGATCCTGCCTCATACTTCCTAGTTGTGAGACCATAGGGAGGTGACAACCTCTGTGATCTTGGTTTCCCCATCTGTCAAATGGAAATAATAGCAACCTACTCTACCTTTGAAGCTGCCTTTCTGTAACAGCCCTTCCAGTTCTAAGTGTACAGTCTGTGCACAGAGAACATTAGCCTGGGCAAATACTGGGAGAATGGTGGATGTGAGCCTAGTCCTGAGTGTGGAAGTGCAGGAACTCCCAGAGACTCCATCAGACTTACATGTTGTACAGTCTCTGGTTCTATCCCTTACCTCAGACTTTCAGAGTGTAGGGAAGGGGAGACAGAGTCCTCGTCCAAAAATGGGAAATGGGGTAGAGTTGGGGACTGAGGAGAGAGGAACACAGACAGCAGCAGTGAAAAGCCGATGCTTTTTTACAGGCTTCGAGGCTTGCTGAGCTGTTCCTGACACTTCTTATTTGATGACTAGTAGCATTTACATGGCAAAACATTTTACAAATATCTCCTTTTGTCTTTCCAACAACCCTGGAATGGGGTAGAAGATGATGTTATCATTCCCATTTTATAGCTAAGGACACGGAGGCAGACAGAAGTTAAGAGATGTTACCTAAGAGAGTGCCTGAGGTGGGATTTGAACTAGGGTCTTCCTGGTGTCAGGTCCGGTGGGCTATTCACTGTCCCACCTAGCAGTGTTTTAGAGCTAAGGAAGCTCGGGAGTGACAGTCATATGACTATTAAGTGTGAGAGGTGGAATTCAAAGCTGGGGCCTGGTCGGCTTTGGGTCTAGAATTATGGTGCGGTAGAAAGAGGACTGGGCTTGGAGACAGAGGACCTGGGTTCAAATGTGGACCACGCTATTTTCTTCCTACTAAGTGACCTTTGAAAAAGCCTGTCTCCTGACAGGTCCCTGGTTTCTTCAGCAGAACGGGGGCTGTCCTAGATAACCCGTGAGGCCCTCCCTATGTTCAGTCTGGGGTCCTGAACAAACACTTCCTTTCTCTGCACGGTGATGGGAAGTGAGTAGTAGGATTACTAACCTGCCTTAGTTGTGCTGCATCCATGAAAGTGTGACTCCATGTAGGGACCTATGGCGAGATCTCGAGGGCTCACACCTGCCCATTCCAAACCCTAGTAAAGAACAAGATCAGAAACAGGAGGTTCCTACTGAAGAGTGGGCTAGGAGAATACAGGGACTCTGGGGTCCTTTGAGCCCACCCAGAATTCATTGTTATTTTGTACCTTGATTAAAAAAATATCTGGTCCTGGGATCCCATCAGGAGTCCAGTGTGAAAAGACTCTCCACTGATATAGTTTGACCACTCATCTCTAAGGAGGAGTCTTAGGAAGTTGCCTGGTGGCAAGAGGAGGGATTTGTATGTGTCAGAAGTAGGCCCTGAGCCTAGTTTCTTCTCTTCTCTAAACTCTCCTGTCTCTTGTGGACCATGGAATGCATGTTTTAATGCACATTAAAGGAAACTTTTCATCATTTTCTCAGCCCTGAGAGATGAGGGGCTTAGCCTGCCTTTTTCTTTCCTCACCTAGTACCCAATGGAGCTTTGAACCTATTTCTGGGTAGCCCCTTGGTCCTTGGCATGAGTGAAAGTTCCAGACAGATATTTCTAGTCAGAGTGGTTGTGTCTGGATGGAACAGTCTGTGGGAGTCGGGGAGGGAGTGTGGTTTCCAGCATGCACCAGGCACTGGGTGTCCCATCTGTGTTTCCCTGAGGTACGTGGGAAGCAGGAGCTCCGCTAGACATGCTGACCAGCACTCGTGGGATGGTCCTCATTAGGTGTACTTGTTTGAGAAGCAGTGAACTTGTGCAGTGATGTCGCCCTCCCTCTGGAAGGATGAGATACTTGGGACTGGCGTCTCTGGGCGCTGACCACTTGGTTCTCCAGTCTTCTAGCTGTGATTTGGGTATCTTGGCATCTTGGCCAGAGGGGCTGATGGGGATTCATTTATGAGTTAGTACGTTGGGCTGGTTGGTACTTGAAAACCTTGTGGGGTAGAAGGGACTTGTGTGGAAAAAGGTGCCTGCCATGGACTCTGGCCAGACTCCTGTGACCACCGGCGGGACGTTTGATTCAAAAATAAGCATTTATTAAGCACTTACTGACCCAGCACTCTGTTTCTTAGCCAGCACCACATGGTTTTGATTAGTGCTTTGTAAAGTGGAATGGCTAGGCCACCTTCCTTAATGTTTCTTTCATTAATTCCCTTGATGTTCCTAACCTTTTGTTCTTCTCCCTGAATGTTGCTTCTGTTTTTTCTAGCTCTGCAAAGCAATTCTTCGGTAGTTTGATTGGTGTGGCACTCAGTAACCGAATCAGCTTAGGTAGCATCGTCATTTTTATTATATTGTCTCAGCTTTCCCGACTAACGAACAACCAATACTATTTCTCCAGTCGTTTAGATCTGTCTTTATTTGTGTGAAAAGTGTTTTGTAATTGTGTTCAGTAGAGTCCCTGGGCTGTCTTGGCTGGTAGACTCCCAAGTACTGTCTGTAGATATTTTGAATGGAATTTCTCTGTCTCTTGCTACTAGGTTTTATTGGTAGTGTGTAGAAATGCTGATAGTTTGCGTGGATTTATTTTATATCCTGCAACTTTGCTGAAGTTGTTAATTATTTCAACCCCTCTCTTTTTCCTTCTCTCCAAAGGAAGGTAAATTTTGATGGTCAGAAGCTGCCTCTCTCCTTCCTTCCTTCCTTCCCTCCTTCCTTCCCTCCTTCTCCCCCTGCTTCCTCCCTTCCTTTGTTCCCTCCCTCCCTCCCTTCCTCCCTTCCTTCCTTCCTTCCATCCTCCTTCCCTCCCTCCTTCCTTCCCTCCTTCCCTCCCTCCCTTCCTTCCTTCCTCTCTCCCTCCCTCCCTCCCTTCCTTTTTTCCTTCCTTCCCAGTTCACTCTGAAATAATAAGTCCTTGCCCAAGCTCCACTTACTGACTGTAAATGGGGCCCTCCTGGCTTCCAATGAATGGCAGTGGCGATTATTTCTTTTTGTAACACCAAGCCTCAGGGTCTCCCCCCTCTCAGCTTGATTTTTTTTTCTTTCTCTCTTTCTTTTTCTTATTCTTTTTTTTTTTAAATTTATTTTGTT
>CM053583.1:411426827-411450901 GCA_028627135.1 Pseudochirops cupreus | reverse complement strand
CTGACCCTGCTATGCGCCCTGCGTTCCCTCCTACCCAGTTCCGTCGGTCCTCACCTCGGCTGTGGGAGGGCTACAGAAGCCTCCAGCTGGGTGAGTCTGCTGGGTGGGGCTTCCCAGTCTGCTGCACTCTGCTCTCAGGTCCGAGCTGGTGCCACTCCTGTGTGCTCCGTTCTCCCTGCCCCGACCTGATTAGGCACTTCTCTGGGCTGGGAATCTGTCACTCTCTGTCTCCCAATGGGTTCTGTCACTCTTAAATCCGCTCAAATTTACTTTTTAGTTCCCAAGGACGAAATTCTTGGAGAGCTTGGAGAAGTCACTGCTTACTCTCTGCCATCTTAGCTCCGCCCCCCCCCACCTGGCTTTGTAGCCCAAAGAGATCCAGATCAAGAAGCTTAATCAAAGGGAGCTCTTGGACACAGCCCGAGGGGGTGCCATGGGGCACAGAGCACAGACCTGGAGTCAGGAAGACCTGAGTCCAAATCCTGCTTCAGACATTTAGTGGCCATGTGACCCTGGGCAAGTCACTTAACTTCCATCTTCCTCAGTTTCCTCAATTGTTAAATAAAGGTAATAACAGCTTCCATGTCACAGAGCTGTTGTGAAGACAAATAAGATCACTGGAAAGCACTCAGTATACTCTGGCCCATAGTAGGCACTTTATAAATGCTTCTTCCCTTCCCACAGTGACACCTGGGCACAGGACAGGTTCAGGCCCAAGGAATGGCCTCAGTACACATACTGTTATCAATTTAACTCCATACTCAGCAGAGTTCTTCCCCTGAAACAAACCTGTGAGGGGGCGACACTGGTTATTACTCCCCTTTAAGTGAGGAGAAATCCTGGGCTTTGAAAGGTGAAAATGCTAGTAAGAATCTCAAGTGGAATTTGTAGCCCAGTCCAGCTGGGTAGGGGCCTTGCCAAGGTTCCCGCTAGCTTCAGCTTTATCTTTATGCCCATATTTTCTCAAGGGCATCATATCTAAGCGATACAGGAGATGGGGGGACCTTCTTAGGGCTCCATGGACATCACAGCTGCGAGGTGGGGCTCCCTGGCTCCCCAAAGCACGCACTTAAGAGAAATCTGGGCTTTCTCTGAGCTTTTCCTTCCTGACTCCTGGACAGTCATAACAAGAGGAGAGTCAGGCCCATCTGCCCAGCCAACCAAAAAGTCCCCCAGAGCCCTAGGCCAGGAGCTTTTAACCTAAGGGCAGGGAACTTGATTTTGAAATATTTTGATGGCCACATTTCATTATGACTGGGCTCCTTATGTGGTACATGTGAAGCCATGATTCTGAGCAGGGGCCCATGAAGTTCACCAGACCATTGCCTCTGTGTGGATACTCCCCAGGCATTCGAGTTGGAAGCTGTTATCAGGCCGCAACAGCAGTTAAATGACAGCCAAAAGGTGGCTTTGATCCATGACTGAAAGGAGACAGTAGGAACAGTCAAGAGGATAGTAGACTTGTAGGTCAGAGGGCCTGAGTTCAAATCTGAACTTTGCCATTTACCATCTGTGTGGTTTTGCCCAAATCACTTGACATCCTCAAGCCGCAGTTTCTCCACCTATATAGTGAGTAAGATTGACCTCTAAGGTCCAGATGACCTCTAAGGTCCCTCCCAGCTCTCACCTGGGCACATGACCTAATCTCCCTTACTTATAAAAGGCAGGGACTGAACCAAATGGCTTCCTGAGGGCCCTGACAGTTCTAAATGCATGATCCCACAGTCCTAATTAAAGTAGACCCAGGCACCGAGTCTCACGACAGCCCTCTGAGTTAGTCAAGACAGGTCTTGTTGTACCCATTATAGAGATGAAGAAACCGAGGCCCAGAAGGTAAAATGGCTGCCCCTGGGCACGTAGCAGCACTGCCCACTGTTCCATTCTGCCTCTAAGGAACCCAGATACTTGGAGAGTCCACTGGCCTGAAGAAAGAGAGGCCAGCTCTCACTGGACATGGTCCTAAGACTGATTCTGAAATCCAGGCTCTCTGTGACCTTATGCTCCTGCACGCAAATCAGCTGATTGTATTGTTGCCTCTTCTCCCCCATTCGTTTATAAATAGTTTCTGGAGGTCAGAGGTGACCAATGGCTCCATCTGCCCCCAGGTTCTGGGGCTCTCCACACCAGGAGCACCACATAAATATTTACTGCTGACTTCAGTAAACTCTACCAGCCAGAGCTCACTGCAGCACTCCCCATTCCTGCAGAAGGCTGGGGTGGGGGGACACTGGCCAGGACTTGGAGTCAGAAGGCCTTGGTGTGAATCCTGGCCCCACCATCCATCGACGACGGCATGGCCACCTTGGGAAAGTCACTCTGGGCTTCGTCCACCTCCCCCATCCAGCTGGAAGGATGGGATCTCTTCCAGCTCTATCCAGGTCTACATCTGTAAACCTAGAAGGATTTCCAAGAGTTCCTTCTACATCTATGAACCTAAAGCAGGGGTTCCTAACCTGGGGTCCACAGACCCCCAAGGGATCTGTGGGTAGAATACAGGGGCGTCTGTGACCTTGGATGGGGAAAATATTACTTTTTAAATTTCACCAGCCTCTAACTAAATTTTGTATTTCCTTCCCTTGTGAATCTTTTCAAGAAACAAACATTCTTCTGAGACAGGGCCCCTCCATGGACTTCACCACACTGCCAAAGGCTGGGTCTGTGATACATACACAAGGGGCTTAGACTTCCTGTCCATATCTCAAGGTTCCTTCCCCATCTCTCAGAGCTCGTCCTGATATTTTATCTCAGAGACATCTGGAAGGTTCTGGCCAGCTCTTCAGCTCTGATCCTAGGAGCTCTCAGGCCCCTTCCAGTTTAAACAGTCCAACTTCAGCATGACTAAGCTTTAGCAAACATACCAGACCACTCACCAGAAGGTCAAGATTCAAAATAAATTAACCAAGCCCTTTAACTTGCTTTATCTTCTGAATCTTGAGTCATAATTTCCATTCAACACACTCAAGGTCCCATTTCAGAATGTCAAGAGGGCCCCTGGGCCTTTTTCAGACCTTGGTCCCTCATTGGGAGGGGATGGGTGTGACCGTGCTGCTGGAGGTTGGCTACCGACCCACTGGGAGTCTGTGTTAGATTTTTGCCGCTTATTAGGTTACAAGGGAGGCGTATTTCCACCTTGGCTGAAGTTTAAAAGCCTGGAGAGGATACCTACTCACCCTGTGGGTGGCTCCTGGAGTTTTCAATGAGCAATTGACTGAAAGAACAGGATGGTCCTTTCCCTCTGAACCCAATGCCCTGTCAACCCCCCAACATCATCATTGCCCCAAACTAGGGGTCACCTTGGCCTGGAATACCAGGGGTAGTTCAAAACTTTAAGACCAACATCACAGACTTGAAGAAAGATGGGAGACGAAAATAAAAGGGATTTGTCTAGCAGTCTTTCAAAGGTCAGCTGGAACAGAAACTGAGGACAGACTAAAAGCTAAAAAACCAAGAAAAGAGTGGCTGTGATGAACAAGGAAAGACTCACTCAGGCAGCTAGGGACAGTGGGAAGAGCTGTGAGTTCAAATCTCACTTCTGACAAAGATCACCTGAAAGATCTTGGGTACTTAGTCATTTAACCACTTTTAAAGTCTCACTAAATGTCAGTGAACCCCTCTGGGCCTCACTCAGTAGCCTCGAAATTCCCTCTCAGCTTCAAACTTTGGCCAAGTCACTGAAAGTCCCTGAGTCCCAGGTATCTCTGTAAAATGGCAGGGTCAGACCAAACAGCCTCTGAAGGCCCATGAGATCCCCAGCTAGGAGCCTAAGTGTGACCTTAAGCAAGTCACTCGATTTCTTTGGGCCCAAGGTTCCTCCCCTGTAAAAAGAGGGTGGCCTCTGAGGCCCCTTCCAACTCTCAGTCTCTGATCCTAAGATCCTCAAGGGAAAGAGAAGAATCCACCCTCCACTCCAGAGCCCTCAGGCCAAATAAAGGACTAGACAGAGCTGCATCCAAGACTGTGGCGAAATTCTCCTCCTCTCTAAAAGGCCACCTTCTGCCCACTGCTCAAGGCCCTCCATGTTCCTTTCAAAAGATGGAGTTTGCAGAAGCTCCCCTCCTAAGTGAGCATGTAGGGTCAGGGATGGAGGCAAGATGGATATCAGCGATGCCCACATCCCACAGCAAGGAAGAAGACCTACTAACTGCAAATGGGCATCTGCAGAGCCCAGAGAGGATGCAAAGCCTCCAGGAGCCTGAGCTCATCTGTGTCTTACAACTGCCCAGGGGGGATGGGGCCGATGGCAATCCATCAACACACATTTACCTGAGTACCTACTATGTGCCAGGCACTGGAGACATTCAGACAAGAATGAGAGTTTCCATCCTGTTAGGGAAGAGCACTGGGATGAACATACCTATTACAGGTGCTAATCGCTCCCTTCTTACAGATGAACACACAGATTCTCCTGAGCCCTAACCCAACATTGTAATCATTCTGCCATTCCTTTCTGGCCGCTGTACAGATCCTTACTCAACCTGGCCTCGTACAAGACAGGCCATTTCTAAAGATGGTTTAATTTCCCTTCCCAAGCCCTGTTCTGCGCCCTGATGTACCCTACCGCACCCCAAAAATAAAAACAGCTATGGTAGAACAAGCACACATGCATGCAAGCACGCGCGTGCACACACACACACACACACACACACACACACACACATATACACTCGAGTTCACATGGGTATTCAGTGACCAGGGTAGGGCTACTGTTTCTAATAACTGGAGCTTTTCAAAAATGAAACAGGCTGCCCCAAGAGAGAGTGAGCATCCTACCCCTAGAAGTATCCAAGAAGAAGCCGGACTGCCCACCATCTGTCAGGGTCAAGATTGAACAACAATGAAGAATAATGCCTCATTACTTCTTCCCCTAATTTGTTTTTTCCTAAATAGAGACCAGAAGGAATATCACCAGGGGAACATCTGTAGGGAGAGGAGATGTGGAGGGAAGAAAGTGTGATGATGCATTGCCCAAACATGCGAGACACAGGAAATGTGTATTCAGTGTTTGCCTCTCCGCTTGAAAGGCTTACACCGTCTTTCCCATGCCCATTTACTTCAATGGACCGGGTGTATTCCAAAGCCAACAAGGTCAGAGTTCACCTTTCCCTTGGAATTATGGAATGTTGACCTGCGACCCTCTAGTCCCTCATGATTCCCTCACTCAGTCCCCCTACTCTGCCTTTGTCTCCCACGCAGTTTTGACTCTACTCTCAATTCTGACATTGCCCTCCACCCGGGCACAGTAACTGTTCCTGTCTTGGGAGTCTCCGTCACAAGATAGCCCCCCTCATCCACCTTAGGGCTCCTCCTAGATCCAGAAAGCCACGTTCCATCCTCCCTAGGACTATGAATAATCTAGGTAAAACACTTTGTAGAGTTTAAAGTAGGGTTCTAGTGACCAGTCAACATCAAGGAACGCCCATTTAAGTACCCACTGTGTATAAAACATAACAGTCCCTGCCCTCACCATTGCACAACCACCATCTCCTGACTGTGGCCATGAAATAAGGTGGCTCTGAAGTAGCCAACAGGGAACTGCACTGGGGAACCGATGAAAGCTCACTCAAGTCCCACTCATTCCAGTCCAATGGTGCTGCTCTCCATAGTACTCCCATAGGCAAGCCTGCCAAAGGCTCACTGACAGGATGACCCATTAATTACAAAGGCTTAAGCTCTCCCTGCCTCTAGCTCTAAAGGCAACAGACACATAAGACTCCAATTTGGGGGGAGGAGAAGAGTGAGGACGCTTTGTTTGGGGTGTGGGGGTGTGGGGGGGGGGGGGAAAGCAGTCATTACCAACACCTCTAAGAGATAAAAACAGTTGGACCGGGTGCCCTGCTCCACACAATGCCTCCTCCCTTCCAGAAGACATCCTTCCTAAATTCACAGAGCAGATAACATCCCCCAGGGACCACCTCTGCCCTCCAATGCAACTCCAGGACCACAACCTCCCTTGATGTTGTGGGTACCACGGAGAGAATCTCTGACCCTCTGCCCACACTGCTTCCCTGCCTCCATTTTTCCCACCCCGACACATGGTTTTCATTATCATTCCTAAGATCTAACTCAGCATTCACACTGATGCAGGAAGCCCACAGAGGTAGGGGGAAGGTAAACAGCTGGGCTGGCCTCCCTGCTCTGGTCTCCTCTCCAGGAAAATATGTAATCACGTCCTGATGCCACTTAGCCCATCAATCTTCATTCACTGGCCATTACCGGTCCCCTCCAGCCCCTCTAAAGTAAAGTCTGACATGCTCAGAGCTAAATGCTTTCCTCTCTTTAACGGACAAGAAACAGAATGGTTCTTCTGGACCAACAAGTTAAAGGCTGAAGGTGAGCAGGAACCAGACAGAGCTCCTACCTCCCTTTGATGTGGTCTGTGTATGCCAAGGGCAGAGCTACCACGTCAAGAGGGAAGTGGCAAGGAGCAGTGGGGAAGGGATTGGACAGGGACAGGGCTTGGACCCATGATTTTTGTTAAACTTCCCCTACCAAGGCCGCAGCTTCTAGTCTTGGAGAGCTTCCCAGGACATAAAGAGGCTACCTGACTTATCCAGGGTCACACAGCCATTACGTGTCAGAGGCAGGACTTGAATCCAGGTTTTCCAGGCTCTCTCCATCAAGCCACATTGCCTCTCAAGAGAAATGAAAGCAAGACAAGAAAGATGATTTGGTTCCATGTCACTGTGGGTTTCCTTATCAAAATAAGGACATAAGAAGAAAAGCGTTGAAAAAAAAGATCAAGACAGATTCTGCTCTTAAAGGTGACTAACTCTGGGCCCTTTGGAGGCAAAGCAGCAAGAGCCTCAGAGCTGGCGGGCCTCAGAGCAGTCCCTCTCCTCCAGCCTGCACCAGGACGGGCCTCTCCTGGGCCCCACCACCTGTTCCACAAGGGGCCGTCCAGCCTTCGCTCAGACACCTGCAGATACATGACCCCTTAATGCTCTTCTCATTTCCTGAACCCAAAGACCTGCAAGACCCCCACTGCCGCACTGAGCCACGGTGCACATCACAACCACTGAGGCAGATGTCTCTCTCTTTAATGTTGGGGGACAGGGATTTCTGCCTCCCTGGCAAACACCAGTAATGATGAATTATTCATAATTGTCCACAGAGAAAGAGAAGCTGAATCTGATGCAAAAAGAAAAAGCAGAGCGTCTCAGGCAAGTTCGCCAAGGGGAAAAAAAACCACTCACTACTCCAAAAACTCACCAAGCCCAATGAGGAAGCTTGTTGCCACTGTTAGAACGTGCAAAACCCAAGAGCTGCTGTCAGCCTCTGTGATCTGGTGCTTAACCTGAAATGACATCTTTAATTCCCCATTATTTCTCAATTAAGTCACATCATGGGAAACCCTGAAATAATTTCAGGAACCGAAGCTCCACGCCCCCACGTGGATGCCCTTGAGCCCCTGCCCCTTTCCAGCTCCCTTTCACATGCTGGCTCTGCCCCCTTACAAGGAAAACTCCCCGAGGGAGGAGACTGTCTCTTTTTGCTTGTATTCATTTCTCCAAATTTAGCACAGGGCCTGGTATGTTGTCGGTGCTTAATAAATGCTTCTTGCCTTGCCTTGCCTGACCCGAGGTCTTCATCCACACCCGGTATCCATTGCCTACACTATTGCACGGGAGACCTTTTAATTGGTCTCCCTGTCTTCCCTCCAGTCCCTCCTCCACTCGGCTGCCAAGCTGCTAATGCAGAGGAGTGTCCACATCACTCTCCAGTTCTATAAACTCGAGTGGCTCTGCATTTCCTTTTGGATCAAATATAAAGTCTCAGCTTGACCTTTAAAGCTTTTCCTGGACCCTCTGTTTGCTCCTCTTGTTCTACATTCCTCCCCACTCTGCCCTCTGTGGTCCTGTCAGGCTGCCCTGACCTTTCCACCTTTCCATATACATACCCCTCCATCTCCCATCCCTGTGACTTTGCATGGGGCCAGATCTCACTTCTGCTTTTTAGACTCCTTGGCTTTCTTTAAAACTCAATTCAAACATCTCCTTCTACATAAAGCTTTGCCTGATCCCTCCACCCCCACCTCACTCCGTCATCTCCATTTTTATTATCAAGAACACAGAGACGTGACATCACTTATCCAAGGCTACCCAGCAAGGAAAAAGCAGCCTCCTTCCTTGGGAGACCCTAATGAATCTCTTTGCTAAAATGAAATGCCACTAGTTGTGTTGGAATGGACAAAGAATTGACTGTAATGAAACCCCCATCGTGACACAGCTTATTACAATGATTAGGGAGGAGTGAAGATCAAATCCTAAGCCTTGAAACATAATTCCATGTGATAAAAAGCCTGATGAAAAAAGGGAATTGACTGCACCTTAACAGATAGCAAACGATGGCTTCCTGATTTAAAAGGACTTTTCAAGTGAGATGTCTATACAGAGTCAGGCCAATGAATTATTAGAGGAAAGATCAAAATCAATGTCAAATGAAGATAAAGAATAAAAACGAGACCAAAGTACAGCATGCCATGAAGACCACTTCGGTCTGGTCTATTTAGATGAGTTGTCGATGTTGGGAAATAGGACGTGTCTCAAAGAACAGACATCAGAACACACGATGGTCGTTTCCCTAGACGTCTAAGCAGAACAAATCAATCGCCACAACGAGGAGGCCGGCAACGCCGACCTCAGCCGGCCAATTCTTGCTCCGGTTGCAGAGCAGCAAAGGGCAATGCCGTCTCAGAAGAGAGAGGCGTTCACAAAAGCTTGCAGAAGGCTGAGGACGACCACAAGCAGGACCACATGACACAGAGAGAAGGAGCAGAGGGGAACCCAGGCTTGCAGAAGGCTCGGTAAGAGACACAAGGAAGACATCGTTCCAAGGACATCTGAGGATACAAGTGGCAGAAGGATGATGAATAGATTAGGAAGGGAAATAACAGGTCGGCATGACTTTAAAATCTCCCGTCCCCATCAACAACAATAAAGTCACCACATTTAGACTCCATATCCCACAGTCCCCAACGCATTGTATGAGGAAGTGAGAGAGGCCACAAAAGAACTCAAAAGAGCAGCTGGATTAGACAGAGTGTGCACAGGGGAGCCCCACACATGAGGGGCCCCAATTCTGGGGGCACCAAGAGAGCAGTTCTCAAGCTCCATAAAAGAGAGGAGCAGGAAGAATGCTTGGAGAAATAGTAGCTGGTACGACTATTGAAAAAGACAAAGGAGAAAATTTCACTGACTATTGACCCATGGGGCTACTTTCCTGTCACAGAGGATAGATGATCCAGAATCTAAACAGAATATAAAGTCCTCACGACAGATGGTGAGATCTGAATTCTCCTGTTTACACAGACACTGTACTGATTACACCAAGTGCCCTAAAAGAGATTACTTTGGGGGGGGGGGGGGGCGGCCCAGGCTAGATTTCTCTAAGGCTGAACCATTAAAGCATCTATACAATCCATAATCACTGAGAGAAGCAGTGTGTTAAAGTAAATGGAGAGCTGGTCTTGACATCAGAAAGACCTGGGTTGAAGTCCTCCATCTGATGCACATGGACAGGCTGAGCCTAGGCCAGTTACCTAAGCTCTCCATGCCCAGGCAGCTCTCCAGCATGGTAAACATCAGATAAGACACAGAACTACATTGGGATCAATTCCTCACCAAAAGCAACCTCCCATCAGGGACACTACAGATCCAGTTAAAAAAAAATCAGTCTAAAGAGTTTGGCTAAACTATTCACAGAAGAAAAAACCAAGTGCATTAAGAAACCCTACTGTTCATACCATGACACGCAACAGGAAGGACAGGCCATAGAACTGGTCTAGCAGTACATGTATATTCTGCATAGTCACTGGCAACAAACAATGAGCTGGGCCCAAATTTTAATAGAGCAGGCTGGATTGCGTTTGGAATTGAACTCCAAATTGCATTTGGAAAGTTGCCAGGTATACCCTGAAATGGTGGCCCATCTTTTAATACCCACCGATGGAGAATTCAAACTTCAAGAAGCATTTATTAGGCACCTAATATGAATAGAAACTGTGCAAGGAAACACAGATACAGAAACATTAACCAGACAGTCCCTGGCCTCAAAGAGCGTACATTCTCATTTCAGAAGGAGTTGTGCTCAGAGACTGTGGAATCTATTACTAAAACGATCTCTGAGGAATTAAATCTGGGTTACTCAAGGAACAAAGGAGAGAGGAAGAGAGGGCCTAAAGAGGCTACAGCATAACCCCAAAGAAGAAAGAACCTCAGATCGGAAGGGGCACCACAGATTTCAGAGAGATACACGACCCCAGAATTCACTGTCTTCCCCCAAACCCCCCTCTCCACTGACAAACTTGCCAACTACTTCCTTTTTTATTTTTTATTTCAATTTTATTTTTCTAAAACTTAAATATACGACAAAAGAAAAAGAAAGATATTACAAACTTAAATACAAAATAAGAAAAAGGAAAAAAAACTACATCGTGTGCACAGCAGGATGCAAGAGAGGATTCAAAATATAGAGCAAAAAACTTCCACTTCTAGAAAGCCTAGGTAATCCAATTACTTCCAAAGGCACCACTGAGCTCCCAGTCCTTAAGGTTTGTAACCTCAAGGCCATCATCTCCGCCTCCCTTTCACTCACCCCATGGAGCCAATAAGTCGTCAAATCTTATTCTGCTTCCAGAAAAGCTCTTGTCTTTGATAAACTTGCCCTCCTCTCTACCGACACGACCATCTCCCTTACCAAGCCGTCGTCACCTCTCCCCTGGACTACCGCAACAGTCTCCACGGGATGACCTGGATGAAGTCTCTGCCCACCCCATCCTCCACACAACTGCCACAGAGACCAAATGCAGTATAAATAATCCTCCTGGTGTCTGAAGCTCTGCCCCAGCCTGGTCCCAACCATCACAGTCTTCTGACCCTTGACACCCCTCTGCCCATCCGGGGTTCAGCCACACTGGCCTCCTTCCCAAAGGCAGGCTCCAAGCTCCCCTCTACAGGACTTTACACTGTCCTCAAGAGCTGGAATCCTCCCCTTCCTCATCTCAGCCGTTGGAATCCCTGGCTCCCTTCAAGACTCAGCTCCAATGAGACTTTCTGCAGGAGACCTTTCCCAGTCTCCCCTCCAAGGTTATCTTCATTTTTCTCTCTATTTACATTTTATGTGTCTATTTCTACACCAGGGATCTTCCTCACTAGAACTGAAAACTCCTTGAAGGGAAGGACTCTTTTTGCTTTGTCTTTGTAGCCTCTGACCTTAACACAGATATTGCCTCAAATAAACTAAGAATTTAATAAATGTTTCCTGACTGATTGATTGATTGATTGACCAGAAAAAGAAGTGAGCTGCTCCCATAGGAAGATTTAGGGATAAAAAATGAACTGTCTGTGTGCTCCATGGGTACCCATGGACATGCCCACAAGAGACATAAAGTCTCCACCACCTCCCCACATCCCACCTCTGCCCATCTCCCCAGAAATTTAAGGAGGCTCACGACAAGGGTCGCACACAGCATGGACAAGCTTGGATGGGCCTCAATCCCCCAACAATCAGCTTTATCAAAATTAAAAAATCAAGAACCCAAGTGACATGAATTTATTAAATGCCAAGCACTGGGGACACAAAGACAAAGCAGAAGAAATTGGCCTTGCCCTCAAGGAGCTTACGCTTAATTGGGGGAGATGACAGATACGTGTATGGGCATGTGAAAAAGATATACAAGATTAGTACAAGGTGATTCGGGAAAGGAAGGCCCCCAAACTGGTAGCCTGACCCATTGGCATGCATACATCTAGATTATACACCCTGCTGTATCTGGAAGAAACATCCCAGGAGGAAAGGAAAAGATACAAAAGCTTTACATAAAGATGTCCCACACAAGACACAAATCGCCTGTCACAGCCTGCCTCTTGTCATCATCTGCTGACCAGATGGTGTTTAGCAAACTCACATTCTTCTATTTATCTCACCAGACATTTCTATGAAGTTGAGTGAAGGGTCCCCATGGGAAAAACTCTGCTCCAAGGCTCTGGAGGCTGCAAGGACCTTTTAAGTGCCTCAAGCCAAGGAGAGTCCCAAAACCCTTGATGAGGGCTCCACTAGGAAGCCCAGACAGTTTGGGATAACCTCCACCCTCGAGGCCTGCAACCTCTCTCCCAAGAGCCAATGGCCCCAACAGCTGTTGCCCACAGCTGGATAAACCATAAGCCACAAAGGTCACAGCTGGTCCACATCCCTGATACCTAGCCAGTCAGATAATATCATTATTTCCTCATTGACTAAACTCTAGCCCTCTGCTGGAATCCAGAAAACTCTGGGCAGGAAAACCACTTCTCATGCCCCAAATATGTGGCATCTTAAGCAGTGGTTAATGTGGATATCGATTCTCAAGCTTTTATAGGCTGTGTCTCTCTAGCAGATTTTTCATAGGCTGTGCCTCTCTAGTAGATTCCACAAAGCATCTCACTGTGGATGCATGATCTTCATCAAGGCATGGGGGACGGGCAATGGATCTGGGGGTCAGAGAGCCTGGGTTTGAATCCTAATTCTGCCGCTCACTACCTGCATGACCTCAGACAGGGACCTTCTTCTCTCTGGACCTCCTTTCCTCATCTTAGAATGAGGGCTTGGACCAACGGCCTCTGAAGCCCTTTTAAGCTCAAAATCCAGGCTTCTCTGGCCCATATCTGAACACACGTGTCCCTGTCTCCTGATGCCGACATCGAGGTGGGGTTCTCTGATACCACCATTGAGTTAGCTGTTTTTGTTGTCGGTGTGTTTCTTTTCCAGAGAGAAAGATCAAGAAGACAGATTTTGAAAGAAATTTGCTCACGGACGCAGTGGCTCAAGCTGCCTCGTTCGTTATGGATCGCATTGTGGAGTTGTTTTTGTTTTTTTTACTGAATCCTAACTTTTCTTTGTCTTGGTCAATTTTAAAAGATTCCTGATGGAATGAGGAATTTGTTTCAATAAACAGTTATCAGGTCCTGACAAGTATGAGGCCCTTGACAGAGGCTGAGAACACAAAGACAAAAGGGAATGCCCCTGCCCTCCAGGAGCCTACATTCCACTGGGAGAAAGCAGAGCAGACCAAGACACGAGAACACAAAGAACATGTAGCTACAAAGTCATTTTGGCCGGAGGATTCTACCAGGTGGGAGAATCTCCAAAGACTTCACATGGAAAGGTGGCATTTACTCTGGGCTTTGATGGAAGCTAGGGATTCTAATCATCACAGATGGGGAGGGGAATATTCCCCATTCCACATGGGCAGCAGCCCATGCAAAGGCACAGGGATGAAGGGTGGAAGGTTGCATGAGAAGAGGAAGAGCAAATGGATGGGTCTGGCTGGAATGCAGAGCCCAAGGGGCTGGGGTGGGTGCCAGTATTGTGCAATAAATCTGGAAGGACAGCTGGGGCCAGAGTGTGATGATCTTTGAATGACAAAAAAAGGATTGTGATTTGATCCTGGAGGGAGTGGGGAGCCACAGCAACTTGTTGAATGGGGGTGACAAAGTTGGACGTGTTTTAGGAAGATCATTTTGATGACTGAATAGAGGATGACTTGGAGTGGGGAAAGACTGAAGGCAGGCAGGCCCAGCAGCAGCTACGAAATAGTCCAAGCAGGAGAAGAGAAAGGTCTGCACTAGAGTGAGGGCAGGGCCAGAGGAGAGGAGGGGTCGGATTTGAGAGATGTTCCAAAGGTAGCACCAACATGATGTGGCAACAGATTGGAAATGGGGGTAAGAGAGAGTGAGGGGTTGGGAATGACACCAAAACTGAGACATCAACAGTGACTGGGAAGTTAGGAGGATGGGAGAGTTTGCTGGGAAAGACAATGAATTCCATTAGAGAGATTGAGTTTAGAATGCCCAGGGGACATCCAGAGTAAGATGTTCGAGAGGCAGCGGGAGATCCAAGACCAGAGGTAAGCAGAGAGGTTCCAGTTAGCCAAGGGGATTTGAACCATCAATGTGGAGATGATAATTTAATCTATGGAAACTGATGAGATCATCAAGCAGAACTGTATAGAGGGAGAGAGAGCCAAGGACAGAGTCCTGGGAGACAACCATGGTTAACAGGCATCACCTAGAAAAAGATCCAGCACACGAGAGGGAATGAGGAGTGGTTAGACAGGAAGGAAGAGTACAGGGAGAAAACAGAGACAAGAGCGGGTGGTCAGCAACGTCCACAGTTTCAGAGGTCAAGAGGGAGGAGGACTGAGGAAAAAGCATTGGCTTGATGAATGAGAAACCCTTGGTAACCTTGGAGAGAGCATTTGGCAGCCAGATAGTGGAGAGAAGAAAAGAATGAGAGGAAAGGAAGGTAGAGATTACAGACAGCCTTCTCAGGAAGGAGGGAGAGAGGGAGAGAAAGAGAGGAAGGGGAGGGGAGAGAGAGGAAGGAAGGGGAGCTCACTGAAGGCAGAGGCTGCTTCATTTCCCTCTTTGTGTAAGTGTGACAGAGTGGACAGAATACTGGTCTTGGAGCCACAGATTTCCTCCTCAGACACTTCCAGGGCGTGATGCTCAAACACTGCCTCAGCTCCTCACCTGTAAAATGAGGTAGCTGAGCGTGGTAACCTTTGACATCCCTCTGACATTCAAGACCCATGATTCCCCATGCTGGGCCTGCTGAATGTCCCTTCACAGACACTGTCTCATTTGGTCCTCACAACAGTCACACGAAGGAGGCTGCGCAAGGACTATTATGCCCATTTGACAGATAAAAAAACTGAGACTAAAGAGGAAAAATGTTACCCAGAGTCACATAGTTGGGAGATAATGGAACCAGGCCTAGAATGCAGATCTTTCAACGCTGAGGCCCCTGCATTTCCAGGGCCCACACATGCTAACCTTCTGACAAAGGGTTCCTTAGTATATAAGCTCTCAATGACTGATATGTTTCGTGTTCGCAGCATCTGCTCATTCTAACTCTAGTGATTTCCCATCCACCACCACAGCCTACAGGCACCCCAAGCACAAGCTGGGCCCTCACTCCCAGGCTTAACAGCAAAGTCCATTTAATAAACAATGACAAGAGGAGAAAAGCATTTGAAGGCTTGCTCAGAGAAAGCAGGAAGGCCAAAAAACGCACTCCCAAAATAAACAGAAAGCAATTAAGGAGGATAAAAAAATACAACATCAACCAAACGGAGCGCTTTTGGAATCTGGGGATCAATACGGGGAGGCAGCAATGCCAAGCAAAGCAACAGGTGTTAGCAGAACCAGCCTCCTGGCGGCCAGGGCACCTGACCGCCTACGCCTGGGTCTCTTCTCCGAGAGGAGCCTTGGAGGGGAAAGGCTGGAACAGCCCTCCAGTGAATGCAGGGCAAGACTCTTCCTGGCTATCCGGCTACCATGTTCTCCAAGAACAAAGAAGAGAGAATTTCAGAGAGCGGTCAAACATGATCGTGGTGATTTTAAGACACATCCTCCCCAAAGGTCTTCTGCTACAAGTTGGTCATGACCCTGGACAGATTTCCCTGGTGATTTCACACTATCTGTGCAGGGAAAGAGAAGCCCCCACTGACGCAAGAACGATGTCTCAGACTGACCTTCACGTGAGCTTGGTAGTGTTCACACTGCTCTTCCATGTAGGAAAGCTGGATCTGCTCAGAGACCTGCCCCATCGTTTCTCCAAGGGACACGAAGTATACCCGAGGCTGCTGGCCCTTCTCCTTTTTGGTCACATCTGCCGTCAAGACATAATTCAAGCCTGTCGATAGACAGAAAAAGGAAAAATACACTGCAATCTTCTCCTGATCCAATGGGGAAAGCCCAGATCCGGTGAAGCTTTGTATGGTGTCGTGCACAGAGGAGAACACTAGACACCTTCAATCAGGATGATGTTATGACCACCCTGGGACAAGGCATTCCGAATTGAGAATGTGAGAGGTGGAAACTTAAACCAGATATTTCTAGGGGAAACATCTCTAAGTGAAGACGACTGTGTCTTCTGAGTCTTCACTCTAAATCCCATACTTATCCTCCATTTGCGATGAAAACTAGATTAATGACAGGATCATAGGACCAAATGTACTTGGGATCACAGGCTTGACACTAGATGGGAACTTGGAGGTTAGATAGCCCAACATCTGTATTCTAAGATGGGGAAATGAGGCCCAGAGAGGTGACCAAGATCACAAAGCTAGAACACGCCAGAGGAAGTGCCCAAACCCAAGGCTTCTGATTTCCATTTCGGATCTCTTTCTACTGCCCCTGCTGCCTCAACTGTTCTGGGGATATGCATTCTCATGATCAATATCAGTATCATATTATAGCCCTCATGTCAACTTCCTCCTCTCAAAGGACACCACAGGACAGACTTGGGCCACGAAGGCTAGTCTTCACAGATGTGACCTGATTAGTGGCCTGACTTGTGCCCTATATGCTGATTTGTGACCATCGCCATGAAGAGGCATCACTTAACACTATGAGGTTGGACCCAAGGTTGAGAAAGCTTCAATGACTGGAGGAAATCCAAGAGAAGTACAAAACTCACTATCATTTCCCCCAAAAAATTCCCTTTTCCCAACTTCCCCATTTTGGTTGAGGACACTGCCACCATGCTCCCAGGCAGCCAGGTTGGCAACCTCAAAGTCACTTCCAACTCTTCCTGTCCCTCGCTTTGGATCATACCTCCCCCTGCTTCTTTGCCCAGGTGAGAGCCTATGGATATAGAACACTGCAGAAAAAATGCCAGACTTTTGTGATTTGCTGGTTAGTTTTGCTGAGTTTTTTTTTCTTCCTTTTTTACTTTCTGTAATAAGGAACTGCTTGCTTGGAGCGGGAGGGGAGGAGGAAGGAAGGGTACAGTGGGAAATGGAGATGATGCAAAAAGAAATGATATTAACTGAATTGAACGGAGGTCAATGCTTGTTGTCCTGCAATAATGCTGAAAAGGCGATTATCCTCCTGGGATTTCCACCCAATCACCCCCAAATCTACTTGCCACAAAACCATATTGACTTCATAAAGTAGCTGTAAGCCCTTTTGGAGAGCTCTGGCCACTGCTCCCAAGCAGACTCCCTCACTCCCTTCCCTCCCATCTCCCAGTCTACACTAGCTCTGCTTCTGGCTGAGCCGAAGGAAGGGGAGGCTCAGGGCCCCCAGATAACACACACGGCAGATCCTCTGTGATGCTGCGTTAGCACACAACTCCCACCAAAGTCACAATTCCTTTAAAGGGCTACAAGCGGGGTGAGGCTGGTGTTTCACCCTCATGAAAAGCAGCCACCTGCCAATTCCTGAACTCAGCAATTCCCTTGAGTAACGTGGCATGACACACTTACAGAATTAAACACAAATTAAGTTCCTTCTCCAAGGACAAATGTCCTGAGAAATGGAAGGGCTCAACTTACAGCTGGAGAAACAAAGGCCCCACATGGAAAGTGACTTGCCTTAGGGAGACAAAGGGTAGCTTCCAGGTCCCCAGATGCCATACACCAAGCTCTTTCCACTACTCCATCGTGCCTTATGACTGTACCTTTCATTTGCACTCTTACAGAAGATGCCAACAAAGACACCATAACTCATTCTGTAACATGAAGGACACTTGAGGGATGAGAGAGCTGTCATCTTGCGCCTTGGACCCCACACAGACCCTAAAGAGAAGGACTCTGCCAGGCGCTTCTTGGCATCCCTGGAGAATGGTCGGATTAAAAGGCCTCTACCACACACACCCAGACTGGTCGCCCAGCCTGCACCCAAAGCCTTCCAACAAGGGCAAATTCCCAAGGAAGTCCCTCTGTTCTGGGCCAGCCTCAGTCTCTCTAGAAAGGATTTCCCTTCTCTTAAGCTCCAATTGGCCTCTTTAAGCTTCCCCCTATTGTTCCTAGTACTTCCCAGCAAGAAAGCAGAACTGATCCAACCCCTCTTCTAGGGGACAACCCTTCAAATATTTGAGTCTTCTCTTCTCCAGGAGAAAATGTTACCAGTCTCTCAAGTGATCCTCATATGGCATGGCCTCCAGGCCCTTCACTGATCCCAGCTGCCACCCCTAGACACTCTGCACTTCACCAACATACTTCCTAAACTCTGGTTCCCAGACTGAACATGACACCCCCAGAATGATCTGAGCAGTGCAGGGGACAAAGGTTTCCTCTGCCTTCTTATTCCAAGAAGCACAATCTAGTGGCGCAATCCAGGAGCCTGAAGGCCACTAAAGTGTACACTCCTTTTTCTGTCAAATTCCCAGCCACGCCCCCCATCTTGGAATTGTGAAGCTGGCTTTGTTAACTCAACTGTAATATCTGTTGTTGCTCACTCATGTCTGACTGTCCAGGACCCCGTCTGGGGCTTTCTTGGCAGAGATACTGGGGTGATGTACCATTTCTTTCTCCAGCTTATTTTACAGATGAAGCAAACAGGGAAAAGTGACTTTCCCAGGGTCACATAGTTACTAAATATCTGGGGCCGGATTTGAATTCAGGTCTCCTTGACACTAGGCCCCCAGTGCTCTATGCACTGTACCAGCTAGCAGCCTCACTACAATTACTACTATTTCTACTATTACTACTACTACTACTGCTACTACTACTACTACTGCTACTACTACTACTACTACTGCTGCTGCTGCTGCTGCTGCTGCTGCTGCTGCTGCTGCTGCTGCTGCTGCTGCTGCTACTACTACTATTACCCTTTTTTAACATAAGATCAACAGCCTGGACCCAAGCAAACATGAAGATTATCTCAGTCACTGAAAAGCCCTGGGTGAGAAGGAACACAAGGTCAAAAGTCCAGGCCATGTTTTACAGGGCCCTGCCCAGACCAGGGCTGACCACACACACACCCCGCCTGGCTTCTCCCTCGATTTTCATTAACTAAGAGAGGCAATTCCATCAGCAGACACTGACTTAGATTAGAAGTCCAGGTGCCTGCCCTGGCTTTTAATAACATCAAAGCAATCAATCCTGGGGGGGAAGGGACCTGAAGCGTCCTCAGCGGCTGCCCCAGGGAACATTTCTTCTTTGGCTAATGGATTTCCTGCGCCCCTGCCACTCTGGGATTCTGGTCATTCACCACCGAGATTGGCAGACACCCAGACAAGAACCCTGGGGAGGTCAAGCGGCCGCCTCCATGCACTGACCTCAAGGAACGCTGGAGCTTCAGGAGGGGGTCTCCAGAGGGTTGGGCAATTGTGCTGATATTGTAATAATGGGCTAAGAGGAGTGCATTCCCCAGAGGGGTCTTCCATCACAAACATAACACTGACCCAGTGACCCAGGAAAGAGCAAGGCCAACTGGTCTCGGACCCAGGCCCACACACGGATCAAATGAGATCATGTCTGTAGAGAGCTTTGCCAACCTTCAAGCACTATTGAAATGTCAGCTCCAGACCCACCAGTAAGTGCAGCACGGCGAGAACAAGCCTGTGTGGATCGTTCCTGTGTCTGCTAATGACAAGCTCATGGAGACAGACAGTGCTCCAGAGACAGCAGAAGAGTCCCCACTCTGGGTTTTTGTTTGGGGGGTTTCTTGTGTTTGTTTTTATCATGTCCAATTACTTTTTTGTTCCACAAATGAAGTCCCTATGGGACAAAAGCAGTGACAAAGGAAATAAAGGGACACCTTGAAGCTTCCCTGCCAGGGTCCCAACGATGGCAACGGAGGGGCTTGGAATTCCATTTCATTTACTGAGAGACCGTGGGTAAACCACTTAATCTTCCTGAGACTCAGTTTACTCACCTGTAAAAAGAAGGGAGTGCCTGAGAAATCACTAGGCTCTTTTCTGGGATGTAGAGTCCTATGAGCGGCACTTGAGGCTTGTGGGGCCCCGTAGCACTACCGCTGCATCCTCCTGGCCTCCTTCCAATCCCACTGCACCCTCTGCAGACCCTTGCCAGTCCCTACCACGTGCCTCCTCACCAGAGACAAGCGCCGTCCTTGCTTACACTGCCTCCTCTCTGCCTGGTAGGTCTCTTGTGAATCACAGAAAGATTTAAAGGTCAAGCCCAAACTCCTCATTTGACAGATGAGGAAAGGAGGCAAAGAAAAGTGAAGTGATCTACCCAGGGTCACCCAGCTAAGGATCAGAACCCAGATCTTCTTGGCTCCAAGCCTCTGTGCCACACATGCTGTCCCCCTCCCTCACTGGAATGTAAGCTCCTTGAGGGCATGGATTGGCTTTGGGCTATTCCCAGGGCCTGGCAGACAGCAAGCGCTTAATACATGGTCGTCAATTGGATGGTGACAGGTTCAGATCCATTAGCTCTGCTGAGGAAGCTCCCATTCATTTGACTGCACTGTGGGACAGTTCCGAGGGAAGGATCAAGACCAGGGGAATCTTCTGCAGCACCAGGAGATGACTGAGCTCTGGGCAAATGTCTTCTTAAGCCCTCTCAGCCTCTATTTCCTCATCTGGAAAATGGGCATAACAACAGCCCCCACCTCTCAGGGATGCTGTGGGGAACAACTGCAATCACCTACATAAAGACCTCTGTAAAAATCATGGCACTTGAAGTGCGCTGCTATGGCTCTTTCCGCTGGGGCAATGGGGAGCCCCTGAGGGCTTTGGAGCAGAGGAGTGGCCTCAGGAAGGTGATTTTGCCAGCTCCATGGAGGCTGGATGGCAGAAGGAAGGAGAACATTTAGGCAGCTACTGTAACTTTCAAATGGGATAATACAGGTAGAGCGCTTTGCAGATCTCCAAGCACTACGAGGGGTCACTGCATCCTCTCGGGGGTGATGGTGACCTCCAATCAGAACCTCTGCTAGAGGAATCTTGACGGTGGATGGGGCAAATGACCCCAGTCGGAGCTGACTGGCTCAGGGTCAGGACTCCTCCCTCTCTCTGGGACATTGGCCCATCTCAGCCCCATCCAGGCAGCAAAGCCTTCCCGTTATTCCTCGCCACAGAATCGGAGAGGAAATTCAGTAGCCACTGAGGCCCTCAGTTGCAGTGGTGCATAAAACACTGTAAACTTATTTGCAATCAAACCCTCAGGACTCCTGGATGGTGCAGATAAACAGTTGGTCAGTCTCCAGCCGCTCTGAGGCTAGGCTAGTACCGTGGCTCACCACGGACTTGGACTCCATCCAGGTGGCTCCCCTCAGCCCCAGAGAGGAGCCTCTAAGCAAAGCCAGCCCCTACCCTTGAGGACAGCAGGCCCCGCTGGTTCTCATTAGGCCATGCTTCCCCCCAGCACAGGCCTCCATCTTCCAGCTTTTCCCTGAGCAGCCCCAGAGCCAATGACGTCAAGGGGGTGAAAAGCTCAGACTGCCATGAGTCAGGGATTTTTCCCCTCCCGCTAGGTCCCAGCTGCCTCCAGAAGGTCCCAAACCAGGGGCTGGGCCAGCAGGCAGCCAGCTGCCTTGGAACATTTCATATTCTCATCCCTCCCAGCGTGTTTCAATTCATTCCCATCCACTTACTGAGATTTCCACTACAGGATTACATCAAACTTCCAGGGATGCTAGTCTGACAGAGAGTTTCCCAGGAACGAGCTCTTAGAAGTCCTCTTTGTGGGGAGAAAAGAGGATTAAGACAGAGCGTGAGGGGAGGAAACAGTCCAGTAAGGTCCAGTAAGAAGGAACTCAAGTGACCACCACATCTCCTAGCTCCAGAAGACACAGTTCACATGTTTCCTCTGCTTCCACTCCCTGGGTGATGTCAGGCAAATCACTGCTGGGAGCCTCAGTTTCCTCATCCGTCGGTGAGACAGTTGTTGGACCAGATGGTCTTTATGGTCCCTGCCAGCTCCCAAACTATGCAATAAACCCAGGGTGAAGCCCTTTTGAGACTCAGCAGCTCGGCTGCGTAACAGAGAGAACGTGGGACTCAGAGGGCGGCAAACTTGAATCTGAGCCCTGCCTCAGATGCATCGCCAGCCATGAGACCCTCCATGACGCCGGCATTCCTCAGCCCCGGGGATCTCATCTGTCAAATGAGGATCATAACAGGAGCTGCTTAGGGGGCTGTTGTGAAGATCAAACGTAGAGCATTCTGACGGCCTTGAAGTGACATGCAAGGTATAGCCATGATTATTATTCAGACTGAAAAGAGCGAGTTCATTTGCAACTGAGCCAGTAAATGGAACATACCTGGCCAGAAAGCTTTGCTGACCAGCCCCTCCAGCCAGTGTGAGACGTTAAGCTCCTGTTTATCGTAACATCTAAGGGGTCTGGGGAAGAGTGTCCAAAAGTGCTTTTCATAGCAAACATACACACACACACACACACACACACGACAAAAAGAAGAAACTGCAGCCTAGTTCCTGATTTGGCCAACAGCTCACACGCATCTCACCCTCCCGGGTGTCCACTTCCCTGTCTGGGGCCGCAGCCCCTTCCCCATGGTCCTGCCTTGGTATTTGTTTATCTGCCCGGGAGCCATGGGGACCATGGGGACCTTGTGACTTCCTTCTTTCAATTCAGGTTTCCTGGTCCCAGGTCTGAAATTCTGCAAGACAGCAAGTGTCTAGGTGGCCATGCTCCAGCAGAGAGCCATGGCATGGGAATTTGCAAGAAGAAGGGACTTTGGCTGCCCAATAATCCAATCCATCCTTGAAAGGAAGAGTCCCTACTACAAGTGGCCAGCCAACTTCTAATAAAGAAAGGACAAGGAGTCTTAGAACCTGAGATCTCTGAATTCATTTTTTAAAATATTTTGGTGACCATACTTCAATATAATCTGGTTTCCTTCATAATTCTAGATATATTATTCTATGCATTTAAAAACCTAATTGTGAGAAAGGGACTGTGGACTTCCTTATCCTGCCCAAGGGTTCCAGAACACAATAAAGACAAAGAATCCCAATGATCAGGGGACAGAGGTGACCACTTCTGAGGGCTGGCTAGGATCAGGACCCTCTGAAGGCAAAGCCAACTTCCACAGAGACAGGATATCATACTGTATCTGGACTGGACTGTGGAATCAAGAAAACTCAGGCCTCCAATCCCACCTCTGACACCAACTAGCAGCGTGACCTTGGGCAAAGCATGTCATTGTCCAAGTCTCAGTTGGCATCTATAAAACGGGCATCACAGCCCCTGTAGCCCAAACCTCAGAGGGCTGCTCTGAGACTCAAATAAGGTAACTAAACACTCCATAAATGACAGTTATCTTATTTATTTTAAGCCTAAGCTGCGAGTGTAACTCTCCAAGGCAAGGATCACCATTACCATGAGGACCTACGTGTCTAACAGAAAATAAGGCAGCTGTGTACCCAGGTTAAGTCAACACACCTTTAAGTGCCCACTATGTACCAGACACCACGCCAAGTACTGGGGGCACCAAGAAAGGCAAAAGACAGGCCCTGCCTTCAAGAAAACAGGCAAACAGCCATGTACAAACAAGATACAGACAGGATAAACTGAAGGGAATCCCAGGAAACGTACCAGGAACAGAGAGGACTGGGAGAGCAGCAAAGTCCCAGCTGGCATACCCTGGGTAAGTCCCAAAAGAGCATGGCCCCCAAACCTGTCCTCAGAGTCCCTGCCACAGAGACCTAAACTGCCTTAGAACTGAGCCTGGGACTCCAAGGCGACAGTGTCATTTCTGGTCCCAAAGAAGCAGGGGCCCTTCCAGGGTAAGGACCAGAGCAAAGACCAGGAGAGCAATGACCACATCTCTCTCTAGGTCATATCACCTTAGAAGCATCAAAAACTTCCAAGCTCCCAGAATTAGCTCTGAAAATAGCAGTGCAAAAAAGTCTGAGTCTAGAGACAGAGTCTCTGCCCCTACACACTGGGAAAAGAGCCCAACATTAATAGAAAGTTCCAAATTAAGAAACAGGGCAGAAAAATGAGCAAACAAAAAAGTAATAACCTGACCATAAAAAACCTGCCATGGTGACAGGGAAGATCAAGACCAAAACTCAGAAGAAAGCAATGAAATGAAAAGAAAACAAGCAAAGCCCCAAAGAAAAAAAAAGTAAATTGGACAAAAGCCCAACAAGAATTCCTGGAAGAACTAAAAAATTATTGCAAAAATCAAAAAGAGAACTGCAGAGGAAAAATTCAGTAAAGAAATGAGAGAGGGGGGCGGAGCCAAGATGGCGGCGTAGCAGCAGCAACACATCGCAGCTCTCACATAGCCACCCCAAAATACCCATAGAATAGGACTCTAAACCAATCCTGGAACTCCAAAACGCACACAAAGATACTTCCCACTAAAGT
>CM053583.1:411403157-411426327 GCA_028627135.1 Pseudochirops cupreus | reverse complement strand
CCTCCTCCCTCCTCCTCCTCCTCTCCCTCCTCCCTCCTCCTCCCCCTCCTCCATTTTTATTCGCATTTCCAGCCTCTAGATCACTGGTTAGTGCTTAATCAATGCTCAGCAGTGGAATGCATGCACTTTAGGCCTCCATCTGCACATGTTCTTCCTCTGATAGAACAGATGCTTCTTGAAGGCACAGCCACCTGCTCTTTGATTTTTGCCTCCCCAGTATGTGCCTAGTGCCTAGAACGGTGCCTGGCCCAGGGGAGGTGCCTATGCAATGCTCATTGATTGATTCTTGTGTGATTGCCCCACTTGCCATGGATTTGTGCGTATCAATTTGTTTCCATTCCCTCGTGTTTATATTTTGCGCTACTAGACCATAAGCTCCTTGAGGGTGGGGTGCATTTCTTTCTGTGCCTTCGTCTCTCCTTGGTGCCCAGCATCCCGTACACCACACGGTAGGTGCTTATTTAATCTAGAATTGAATGCACAGCCAGCCAGGGCCCGTCGTGCCCAGCCTGGCTAATGTTGTTGACACGTCAGGCTCCAGAGCGGCCTCTGGGCAGTCGTGTCTCCAAGGTTTATAGCTGGGATTTTCAACTGGCGATGCTCAGGTAAGCAGGAAATACTTTGCTTTGAAAAGAGCTTTTCCTTTTTCTTGTCCTAACACACAAACCGGTGGCTAGCGTTGGGGGGTCGGGGATCCAGGTCTCAGAAGAGCAAAACCAGACGGGTTTTTCAGAGCATGTTATCCCCTCTTGAGACAGTTTCTGCCCTTTTGAATAAAGCATGAAGAAGCGTGTTTATATTTAGTTTATGGAGAAGCAGAAAGCAGAGAGGTGTTAACGGGCCAGGCCACTCATTCTGGTCCTTTAAGAATCCTCCATTAACCTTTCTTCGGCCCCCAATCCCACCTCTGGTCCCTTGCTTGCAGTTTTTGGATTACTCAGTTTGTGGAGTATTCAAATTGACTCTTTGCTGGAACCCACAAGTTGGTTACTCTTGAGTACACTAGCTCATTTCCTTTTTCCTTTGCTCTTTAAATGAGCCCCTCACCCAGAGTCTTTGAATGGTTCCTGAATCCCCAGAACAATGCTGAGTAATTTGGATTCACCCAATGCTATTCAGCATGAAGCTTGTCCTGGAGGAGCTTAGGGTCTGATTGGGGGTTGGAGGGAAACAGCTAACCTTGGTGGGTGGGTGGTGGGGCAGTGGATGAAATGCAGGCCTCCCATGCTGCTCACAGGTAGATCTAGTGCTAGGGCAAGATGGCAGAAGCGCCCCAGTGGATGGGTAGATGGATGGGAAGCATGGTCTAGACTGAAACACAGAATAGTCAAGTGACTTGCCTGTCCCAAGGTCCAGTGGTGAATTCCTAGAACCAGGGAAAGGAACCTTATGGGCCTGAGAGTCACCAACTGGGTTAAAAAATGCCCCTGGAGGTAAAGGTAGAGGAGAGGAGAAAAATAGCCCTGAGTGGGAGAGAGGAAAGGTGGGGAGGGGGAGCAAAGGAGCCCCCTTGGTGGGAGGGGCAGAGAGTTTCCAATTGAGGTCTGGGAAGCACAGAGGAAAATAAACCAGAAATGGCAGGTGAGCAGACTGGGAGGTGGTGCACTTGATCCCCTTGTCCAGAGAGCGGATGTCAGAAAGCCGTCGACAAGCGCACACTCTGCTTAAGCGCTTTATGTCCATCAGGAAAGGAGACCTGGGAATACTGGCTCAGATCTGATCCCTTCTGCCCTCCATATTTCTCCCCTCTCTTTAACAGCTTGTAGTCTCTCTCCTTTCTATCCCTGGCCTGTTCTTGGGTTCCGCATTGTGAGGACGTTGGATGACTCAAGACTTTCTGCTGCCCTAGACTGGACGAGAGGCCCTTTCTGTCCCAGGCTCTTGCTTGTGATGGGACAGCCTGAGATGGCTCCATGCAAAGTCCAGAGGGCCTTCTAATGTATCCCGTGGACTGTCCCTGGGTGCTGGTTGTGACCTGATTGCTAAGAAGATAGTGGTGGTCCTTGCTACTTCAATGGGTTGAGACATCATTGTTCAGTGGGGATGCAAACCCCCCTCCCTGGTATTATTTGGCCAGTGGAATATGCTCTGGATTTTTTGGTAGGTGAGGGGGCATTGAGTAGGTCCTGGAATTGTGAGTGTGTCACTGTAGCAGCTCCCTGTGGTAGCATTCTGCCCACTAATGCAAATCTGGAGCTTCCTGTGGCTCCTGTGCCTTCCCCTCTGGGAAGCTACCCTCTATCTACCCTGAATGTAGCTATATGGAGCCATTTACATCTTGTATGTGTCTTGTAGGTAGCCACTGCCCTCCTGTCAAAATGGAGGCTTGTTGAGGGCAAGGATAGTTCTGGCTTCTTTTTCTTTATACCCTCACCACTTGGCACAGCACCTGAGATATTCCTCTTCACTTGTTTCAGTCAAGTTCAACTCTTTGTGACTATATGTGGGGTTGTCTGGCAAAGATTCTGGGGTGGTATTGTCATTTCCTTCTTTAGTTCATTTCATAGATGAGGAAACTGAGGCAAACAGAGCTAAGTGACTTGCCCAAGGTCACACAGCTGTATCTGAGACTGAATTTGAACTCAAGTCTTCCTGACTTCGGGTCCAGTGCTCTGTCCACTCTGCCACCCAGCTGCCTGGGTCATAAGAAGAGCTTAATAAATCTTTGTTGGTTAATTGAGTCTTGGAGAGATGCCTGGGCTTCTGGGAGGTTGAATAGTTTGGCCATGGTCCCTTGGTCAGTATATATCAGAGGCAAGACTTGAGCCTAGGTCTTCCTGACTTTAAGGTTGGATCTGTGTCCACGGTACCATGCTCCCTTTTATGCTCCAAATCTGATCATTCTATTTAACACGCTTATTGAGTCCCTGCTGAGTTCAGGGTCTGTGCTAGTCCTGTGCACTAGGAATATAAGGGCAAAAATGAAACTATTCTTGTCCTTCAGGAGTTTCCGTTTTCCTGGGTGCTGGGGGATACAGATCATGGCACAGTCGACCTCCTTGGCTGGATAGCAGCCCCTGCTTCACGCAGCTCATGTTCCTAGGCTGCCAAACAAAGGACACTGCCTGGGTGATGAGGGGCCTCAGAGGTCATCAACTCCATACCCCTCATTTTACAAAGGAGACAAGTAGCGTCAGAGGTGGCATCAGCAGCTGGTGACTGAGCCCAGTGGCTTCCAATCACTCTGTGGGTAGAAACAGCCAAGAATGCTGGGAAATTCTGTATTTTAGGTCCTTTCTCTACTCTTCCTTCCTGACTCTTTCTAGACACCAGTAAAGAGCAAGGTCTTCTAGGAAGCATTCTCTAAAGCAGGGATTGTGTGTGTGTGTGTGTGTGTGTGTGTGTGTGTGTGTGTGTGTGTGTGTGAGTGTGTGAGTGAGATGAGGCCCCTTGAGTAGTCTGGTGAAGCCTCAGGGTCCCTTCAGAATCATGATTTGCATGAATGGGTATATACGTAGGCATAGAAAGGAAACCAATTATATTCAAATTCAGTTATCAAAATATTTTTCAAAAAAGTTCCCACATCTCAGGTTCAGAGCCTGTGTTCTAAGGAGAGACCCCTGACTCTTGTGATTTGAACGATGCTGTGGGTGGCCAGGGCTGGGAGAGGGACAATCAGCAGTTAGGCAGGCACAGGCTGGGCCCCAAATTCTTCAGGTGGAAGGTTTGAACTGTAGACAGGGGTCTGAGGGCAGAGCCCTATGTTGGTGATTCAGGTGCCCAGCCTTGGGTTTTCTCCTGCTTTGTGTCTTTGAGGTGAGACTGACCCACTCTCTGTCATCCTCGCTGAGTAGCTTAGAGCGTCTCTCCCTGCCGTGTCTGTAGTTACAGAAGTGCGGGACCTCCTTATGGTACCCAGAGGAAGCCCCAGACCTATCAGAGGCAATACTATTGAACTGTGATTATCTCCCCTTGCATTGGCGGTCAGAGGCCTGGCCCGTGACCATGGAGACTCACAATCTCTTTCTTCTTGTAAGGCACCAAACAGTGGGGAGACCTGAAAACCATGACTTTGCCGGTTTAGATCGGCCAAATTAAACTTCAGGGCGCGACCACCTCGTTGCTTACTTACTTGTAAATCCACTTGGAATCCAAAGGGCCAATGCAATCACCCGTTCAAACGTAGTAGGAGGCTGTCTTTTTTTGAATTATTTATTGTTCTGTCACATCTGGAAGGAATCTATGTAGTATTACAAAGAAAGAAAAGGGGACTAAAAGTGATTGGGCCGAGCAGGTGGTGTTAGGAGCGTGGCCAGAATGAAAGACAGTCCCTGCCCTCAGGGAGCTCACAGTCTAATACTGCTGTCACCACCCCAGAGGCAGAGGGATGGCTGCTGTGGTGCATTCTAGCCTTGTAGAACGCCGAGCCCTGGTTTATAGTTTGGGGACCTGAGTCTCAGTACACGGTAAACACACCAGAACATGGGTCCGCAGCAGGGTAGCAGAGAGGGAGCTGAGTTCAGAGGCCAGAAGACCCGATTTCAAGTCCTACCTCAGGCACTTAGGTGCTGCATGAACTTGGACCTTGGGCCTCAGTTTCTCCACTTGTAAAATGTCAAGGAGTGAATTCCTTGGCTTCTAAGGTTTCTTCCATCTCTAAATTTATGATTCTAGGATCTGGCCAAGAGAGAATGGAGGCTTGATTCTTCATTCTCTGGATTTTCCCCTCTTGTCCCCTTACCCCCAACCCCATGGTCTTTGTTTCTTAGGAATGCCTCTGCCCCGTAGCCCTCTCTTCTGATTGGGGAGTTCCTGACTTGGACCATCATTCCACGAGGTCTCCAGTCCATGCTAACGCTTCTCCTCCTCCTCCAGACTCCTTCACCTCCTCATCAGTAGCCTCGTGTCCTCAGCCCCCTTTCCTGTTCCCCTCGATGTATTGACTTCTTCCATTCAAATGTAAGCTCCTTGAGGGAAGGGGCTGCCTTTTGGGCTGTTATTTGTATCCCTGGCACAGTAAGCAGGAAATAAATGCTTCCTCTGGCCATCGATGTCTCTCTGTGTTTAGTCAGCGTGAGAAACAGAGTTTGGACTTAGGTCTCCCTGACTCCGGCACTTTGTCTGCTGTGCAACAGGGCTGGCGGCATTATGTCATGAGGTTGTGTGGGGACACATCGAGCCTGATGAAGGAAACATGCAATGAGGGGCCAGCTTTCACGGGCCCTTTTAGCTGCACAACCTTCCCCGAGCCAGGCAGAGCTGACCATCGGGCAGCCCCAAGTGCTTGTGATAAGGAGCTAGGCAAACACATGAACATCTCTGTTGTTTTTGAGTTGGTCCTTGGCCAGAGTTTTGAGACTTTTTTTAAAAAAAAAAATGAAAAGAATGTCCTCACCCTCCTTTTCTGGCACTGTCAAGGGAGAGAGGGATTGTAATTGAGTTTTTGAGGCCCCAAAGCGCTCCGAGAGCTGCTGGGTGAGGAAACAGCAGGAAGGAGCAGAGATAAAGGGGCCATCTGGCTTTTGGTGAGCCTTACAGAGACCCACTTCTCTGGTGTTTCTGTTCCTGGAAGGGTCTTCCCTTTGGGTTAGTGCTTCAGACATTTTGGGGTTCCATGACTGTGGCAATATCACGGTCAGGAAGATATTGGCGTTAAAAACCTGGGCCCTCGTGTTTCAATAAAGCCTCGGTGGAGGGCCACGGCCAGACACACGGGGAGTGGGCGAGGCATCCTCGAAACCAAAGATTCCAAAGGGGAACCAATGTAAACAATGTCATTGAAAAGACTGACAAGAGAAAAAGAAGACCAAGTGGGTCACCTGCGATGAGGAGGGAGGGACCATCGGCTCCCCTGTTATTCTCAATGGGTTGCAAGAGCCCAAGAAGGGAGACCCTTTAGGAAAGGTCTCCAGCATGGTGGGGTGTGCCCCCCACGGCCTTGTGTGAGAACATGAGCAAGAGCTTAAAGAATGGGCAGACGTGGTATAACAATCATCATAGTCGGCATTTCCGTAGGTCTTATAAAGTTCTAAGCTTGTGTGATGGCATTTGGTGTCTCTTTGGGAAGAATACTGGATCTGTAAACGAGGACCTTTGAAGCTTGCTCCCAGCATGACCTTAGATCAGTCACTTAAACACCGTAGGCCTCCGTTTCTTCATCTGTGCAATAAGGAGGTTGGGCTCCGTGGCCTCAGAGGCCCCTCCCGGCTCTCGTCCGTGATGCTCTGATACTAAGGTACCCGACTTCACTTTTTCTGCCCGTGAGAAGGTTGCTCTGCGTGGCCTCTGAGGTCCCTCCCAGCTGTAGGTCTGTGGGCCTGTCATCTTCCTCTTCCTGATCATAACCATAACTGACCTTGATGTCATGATTTCGAGTTGGTAAAGCACTTTACGGCCATCACCTCAATTGAATGTCATAGCAATCCTGTGATGTATAAATTATAGATTCCCATTTTACAGATGAGTAGACTGAGTCTTAGAGAAATTAGCTGGCTTGCCCAAAGTGCCCCAGTTAGCAAGGGCTGGAGGTCTGAATGCAGACCAAGCCCAGCCCTCTGTCTGCTGCCATCAGATTCTCTGTAATGGTGAGAGAGATTAAATTCTATCATATTCTTTTTCAACGAACATTTTCAGAGATGGGTGCGTAGGAGCAGTCTGAATGGAAGCAATGTCACCCCCCACTGGTGAGCCTGGGTAGAATAGCAGGTACTTCTAGGGGCAGCCCAGCACAAGAAGCTGCCGCCATGAGGAACAAGTGTTTCACCAGAGGGTCTCTGGACTGAGGGCCTTTGTGCTGCTCTGGGCCACAGGGACGGAATCACCAAGGGCTCTGATTCCATTTGGCATTTCACTTTAATTTACCGTTGGTGAACGTTCCGTCTCTGCCCCTCCCTTCCTGCCCCACAGAAACCCGAGAGATGTATGTGTTGGCCGGCTTCCTCAGCCGTTCACATTTTTGCACCGAGAGAGGACCCCCCCCTTCCAAACCTGACAGGAGAGCTAGTTTGAGAAGGAAGAGGCAGCCTCTTTGCCGACAACTGAGGTGCTTGGGGTAGCCGAGGGGCCTGCTGGCCTGCGCCTTGGACGGTGCCATGTAGAGCTTGGTGGCTTGGGACTGACCGGGAGGCTTGGGGCATTAGCCTGGTCTGGCTTCTCATTTTGTCTCTGCCACTGAAAAGAACATCTGTGGGCATTTCTTTAGTGCCTGAAGGTATGCAGACTGCTTTACTCACAAGATCACACTGGACAACCCTGCGTGCTATTCTGATTCCCATCTTACAGATGTAGAAACCCAGGCACACGGGGCCATGCAGTATCAGAGCTGGGTCTTGAACATGGGTGGGCCTCTCCTGGTGTCTCTGCCGTGCTTCCTTTGATCTTGGACAGGTCATCTGACCTCACCCAGGCAACGTCTTTCCTCTCCTATAAAACGCATGTGGATTTTCTCTTCCATTGTTGGGAAGATGGATTCTCCTTAAAGCAGTCCTTTATAAAGTCAGACAGGTCCTGGACAAGTACACAACTTAGCAGTATTACAGAGAATGGGTCATAGACGGAAGACTTGGAAGGGGCCTCACAGGCCATCTGGTCCAACTGCTCCCCCTCCCATTTTACAGTTGAGACTGAGGCCCAGAGAGGTCAGAGCTCGCAGATCTCAGCTGGGAAGGACCTCAGAGTCCTCCTAATGTAACCTCCCTCCATTTTTACAGATGGGTAAACTGAGGCCCCAGGGGGTCAGATGGTGTGTTTAAGGTCACACACGCTAGTCAACAATCACTCAGAGTTTGGTAGCATTTAGTCCTCAGGCAGACTGTGCTGGCCCCACATTGTGTCAGAAAGAGTACTGGACTTGGAACTGGGAGAGACCTGGATTGGAGTCCCAATGGACACTTAGTCAAAGGTCTGTGTCTTTGGGAAGATCACATCACCTTTAAGTGCTTCGGTCTGCTTCTCTGTGAAATGGGGATGCTTTGAGGTTGACTGTAGGGAAGAAAGGGCTTCCTAAACCTCAAGATGCCTTCTAATTGTGGGTAGTTGTTATGTTTCTGAGAGCGGTTAAGCCACCTAGTCAGTGGAAAAGAATGCGGATTCTCTCTGCTTTATCGTGGGTCTCTCTTTCTGAGGGCAGGGGGGAGGGATGGGCATTCTTCTATCCTCCACTGTAGACAGTGTGTTGAAATACCTGACTTTTTCTTCCCTGTCTTTCCCTTCTGTCGGTGATGGCATGTATGTAACGCTGGATGGATGATGTATACCGTGTATGCAAGGAATGTACAGTTGAGAACCATTTAAAACAGTGGAAATGTGGCTGCTACAGGGACTGAAGGCCAAATGTTCTTAACACCCAATTAGGCTTGCTGGAGCACTTTATATGCAAACCAAAATTGATTATTATGTCTTGGGTCTGTTGGGTTTTGTTGGTTATTAGGACAAAGCCATATCATGTTTAGCTTGAGTTTCCACAAGCACTCTCTCTCCTCCAATCTGGGTTATTCCAAACAAATTCTTGAGCTACAAGAAGTCCTCCCTTCACGATGGAAGGCTGAGGGAGCCCTCAGGCGATGCCCATTCTGACATCTCCTGGAGCTCAGCCACCATGTGGGCACCTTGTCAGGGCCGGGAATCTCAAAATTGATAGAGCAGGTTTCAGAAGAGCTCCCTGGATTGGGGGCAGTGGGGATCCCATCTTCCCAGAAGTCTCTCTTCAGTCAATCAATCCATAAGCACTTCCTGTATTTCTGACATGAATAGAGATATAAGGTTTCATACTTTATACTGTTTTAGTCCCTTCCCATGGCTTACATTGGCATGGCAGTGACCAGACCAACCCAAAGACCTATGGACCCGATCCCTGCAGAGTAGAGGGAAGGCAGTTGTAGAGGGGAGGGCCCCAGCACTGGGGAAGGGAGTGCATGGGACCAGGATTTTAGTCTCTTCTGCTGAGTGAGCTGGCTTAAGAGCTACCAGGACAGCTTGACGTGTCATGCCAAAAAAAGTGATCTGTGGTCTGCGTTTAAGTGGTCTTGAATTTTTTTAAAAGGTCCCTAATGTACACACACACACACACACACACACACACACACACACACACACATACACACACACACACACACACACACACACACGCAGCCTGTTGTAGAGTTTGGAATCAGGAATCCCTGGATTCAAGCCTCTCCTCTACTGCACCGTGGGCTGTGTGACCCTGGACATGTCTGTCCCACCATCCAGGGCCCCAGGCAGCTTCCTCAGGCTCAGGGCTCGTGGCTGGAGGGAGTTTCCTCCAGTGATGGAATCCCAGACCCAGGCCCTCCCCGATGCCTTTACCCCAAATATATGTGTGTGGATCTATTTCTCAGCTATTCATTCTCCAAATGATGTCACTGTTTTAAGATAATTAAAATATTCAAGAAATTCATTTAAAAGGTTTCCAAGTAAAGTGAATGTTTTCCCCTTGTCAGCCAATAAGTATTTACGTACCAGGCGTGTGCTAAGCCTCCGGGTTACAAAGACAGACGTGAAGCTGGCTTTGGCCTCCGAGAGCTCACACACCCCTGAGGAACGGGACGGGGAAAACAAGAATAAAATACTACAGATGGAGTCGCCCATTGAATTGCACCATCATTTTCTTTTGCTTCCATAGAAGAAACGGGGTTGTTCACTTCCTAAAGTGCATCACTGAGTCTCCCAGGCTGCTCTCACGCTGTTTTAGGAGGACAGAGAAGCCCCATGAAGCTCCTTCTTCAAAACGAGGAGGGTTTTGGGAAAATTCCAGAAGTGGCGGCCTCTTCTCTGGTCTTCGCCCCAGTTCTGGAAGGAGGAAACAAAAAGCTCCGTAATGAGAGATGTGATAAAAAGGAGTCGTTTAGTTGGATTGACAAAAGACTCCATCCAGTCGCGCCGTAGCAAAGCCGCGGATCCGTGCCCTCATGGGAAGGCCCTTGGGGGCTGGAGCACCCACAGTCAGTGTGTGTATGAAAGCACGAGATGGGCACCGTGTATTGGGAACTCCCGGAGAGAGGAGACTCCGGACCCAAGGGGGTCTCTCCTGGGGGCAGGGAGGGGTTGCTGGTCTCTCGACACTCAGACGCTGTTTCCTGGAGCACAGGCGGCGTATCTGGGCTTGTGGAGTCACTTTTGGCAGGCCTGCCATGGATACAAGAGGTGCCGTGTGGAATGTTCTTAGACACGTTTTTCCCATTCAAATGAAAGGCTTTTATTGAACCTCTCGGTGACCCTCCGTCTAGGACATAAATATTGTTTTATATAGGAACAGGATCAGGCTCTCTCCCGGGTATTTTATGAGACCACAATGGGGCTAAGGTTTCTTTGAAACACCAGAGTAGGGCAGTGTCTGAAGCTCAGGTTATAAATCCTTGGGAGCAGGGTCAGGAGAGGATGAGGAGAGGTCCTTAGATGTAGCCTCCTGATGCTGGCGGGGTCTCAGACTATGCTTGGAGTCAGAAAGAACCGGGTTAGAATGCGGCTTCTAACATGTGTTTGCTGTGTGACCCTGGGCAAGTCACTTGTCCTCTCTGAGCCTTAGTGTCCATGTCTGTGAAATGGGGATGATAATATCATTTACCTCGAAGGGCTATTGATGAAAATGTATTGAGGAAACGTGTAAAGCACTGTGCAAACCTGAAAGCGCCCTATTAATACAGGCAAATCATATATCTTAGATTATAACATTTAGGGCCAGAAAGGTCCTTAGAGGTCCCCTTTTTGACAGATGAGGAAACAGGGCCTAGAGGATCTCAGTGACTTGCCTAAGGTCACACTGTAAGTGGCAGAGCCAGAATTTGAACCCAGGTTTCTGACTGAATCTAATACTCGACAGCCCTTTCCCCTTAAGCCCTCTGATCCTCAATTTTCTCATCTGTAAAATGGGGATAATTACATCTTCACCTTGTAGGGTTGTTGTCAGGATGAAATGAGATCATGTCTGTGGAGTGTTCCAGTGTCTGCTCTTACTGTCTTTATCACGCTGAGCTAGGATTCCATTGTTGTCAAGTGCGGGTTTTTATCGCAGGATAAATGATCTGGGATAAATGCTATTGTCTGCCTTCCCCTTTCATCCAAAGAGAGGAGTCTCCTTGGCTGAGAGTGTCTGGGGGAAGGAGGCCAAACGCAGGGAGGGCACCCCGATTTCCAGAACAGGAAATACTGATGTTGCTCTCCAGTGGGCACCGGGCACGGGGTAGAACCATGGCAGGTCTGGGCAGGTCTAGAGGGCTCCAAGGGGTCTCTGAAATAGAGAAGACCAGCATCCAGAGGATGCTTACTACCCTGGCTCGTAGTCAGCATCTTCTGCCTTCTGTCTTCCATTTTGGCAACATGACAAGGCCTCTTTTCCCCCTGGTGACTTTGTTGTTCTCTAATACTTCTCTGTTTCAGCAAATCTCTTAAAAATTCTTTCCCCTGTATTTCTTCACTATTTTCTGGCTACCCTCAAACCTGGATCTTAAATTTGGGCCGGAATCAGATTGGACTCCAAGGGCGAGACAGCACGAGGTGTGGGCTGTCTTTATGTTGCCCAGGACTGAGTGGACTTTTTGGTTCCTGCATCTCACTGCTGATTCATGTTGAACTTATAGTCCATTAAGATCCCCAGATCTTCTTCACAGAAATTGTTCTTCTGGCCATGCTTCCCCCAGCCTGTATTTGTGCTGTTGATTCTTTGAACTTCAGTGTAGGCAATGTCCATTGTTGTTTATCCTTTACTTCAGGAAGATTATGCCATGATTTGCAAATGAATTGGATTTAAGTGAGGGAGGGTTATGCACAGTCACCAGTCTCACTTTTTCCTCTGGAGCCATCTGGGTCCAGTGGCCAGATATAGATCAGGGTAACTGGAGATGGGCCTCCTTCTTGATACAATCCAGCTATGAAGTACCCCAAATTATCATTTATAGTAGATAACAATGGATATTTGTCTACTTGGATCATGAACTTTGTGAAAAAAGCACACACACAAACACCTAAACAGAGGACATGAAGGAAAAAAAAGAGGTCTGAAGTATGGAATTACACAGCTTTTTTTTCTTTCCTTTTTTTTTTCCGTTTTAAGGACAGGTTCCTTGTGATGTGAATGTTGCAATAGAGATTTTTCTATGACTTAGGAATATTTGACAAAAGTCCTGCCTGTTTCTAGGAAGCCAGAACGCTTCCTTTGGGTGTTTTCTCCAGTTAGACACACTAGTCTGTGATTCTGAGTGTTGGATTGAGTCATTGGAACCAAAATCCTGAGTGGGGAGAGAGGGAGAGGGCCGGATTCAAGTTCTCTGGCTTCTGCTCTCATCAGCTATTAGATCCGGAAGCTTGCAGGTTCTTTTGCTTGAGAGCAAATTCCTTTCCAACCCTTGAGTTGGGTGTGACTGGCTTTGTGCTTGCTGATCTCATGCCAGAGAAAAGGGTGGGGGAGATGGAGGTGGTTCCCCAAGTCAAGTTTAAGGGAAGGAGCTCAGGCTGAGCGTAATTATTTGGAGGGAAATAGGCTTTTTTTTTTTTTTGGATAGAGGAGAGAGCTTTGGACCTGGAGTCAGAGGACCCAGGTTCAAATCCTTCCTCTACCACTTATCAACTGTGAGACTGGGCAAGTCATTTGACTTCAATAGGACTCAGTTTCCTCCTCTGTAAAATGGAAGATTGAACAAGCTGGCCACTGAGGCCCCTTCTAATGCTAGGTCTGTGATGATGGGGTTTGAATCTGGCCCTGGCTGCTGAATAATTGTGTGACCATGGGTAAATTACTTAACCTCTCTGAGACTCAGCGTCTTCACTTGTTAGATGAATGGCCAGGTTGGAAGGGACCTTGGAGGCCATGTGATATGATCCATACCTCCGATGACTGCCTAATCTAATACACTTGACAAATGGCCTCTTACCTGAAGACTTTGGATGGGGAAGGGAAAGCCACACCTCTTGAAAATGCTCAGTTTGCTTGGGAGAGCTCCAATTTTATCCAAGACCATAGGTGTACAGCTAGAAGGGACTTTGGAGGCCATCTAGGCCAATGCCCTCGTTTTGTAGATGAGGAAAGCATAAATTAATGTTTAATTACTTGTCCAAGGTCGCACAGGTAGTGTCAGAGGCAACAGATTCAAACCCAGGTTCTCAGACTGTGGAACTCTTTCAGCTGTCCTGTACTGTTTTTCCTGACATCAAGCCTAAAGCTGCCTCTTTACAGCTCCATCACTCCTGGTTCTATCTCCTGGCACCCAGCAGAACCACTGATCCTTCTTCTACTTGATAGCCCTTCACATACGTGAACCCAGCTCTCCATTCCCTCAACTCTCTTTTCCTCCAGGCTAACCATCCCTCCTTCTTCACCCAGCCTCCCATGATATGGATGCACCATGCTCTGGTTTTCCACTAGACACTCCCAGCTTATTAGTGTCTTTCCTAAGGGCTGGCACCCAGCTCTCCAGCCTCTGCTTCCCCAGTCCTCCATCTGGACACATTTGGTTGGATCTTGGCTTTCCAAAGCAAGAGCTGGGCAACAATTTGTAGCGTTGGGCCATCCAGCCAGACCAACATGTTGGCGAATGCCACTCCAGCCATCAGACATTTCCTTACAGGCGGGGGAAGGAAATCCACAGACATGGAATGGGCCCTTGGAGCAGCTGACAGTGTTCTCTGGGGCAGGATGTAGTCTCTGGAGGGGAGAAGAGAGCCCCGGATTCTCTGCCATGCCATGGCCTTTCTTTCCTTCTCTGCCTGGACTGATTATATGTGAGTGGAGGTTTGGGCTTCTGATTGACTGTGCCACATTTAAAGTTCTACCTAGTTTTCCTTGTCCCACCCACAGCTAAATCAATAATAATGAAATTTTAGAGTTCACCTAGAAATACAAACCTTAGGGAGCCTCGCCTTTATCCAATTTCCTTTTTTCGTTTCAAGTCCCTTCGTGAGGGAATTTTAGAACAGTTTTCTGGCTCTGTCCGACTTTTTTGGGAACCCATAAAATTCCTTTTCCCCTGTAAAGTACCCAGGGAGGCCAGGTTCTTTGACTTGCTGCAATATTGGGAGTGAGACGTCCACTGCCTCGCGGCTGGCTGGTATTTAGCTCGTGAAGGGCTTCCTGGTGAGGCTGGTTGTGATGGCAGTTTGGGGTTTGGCTCCATTTCCCAGAAACTCTGCTCTTGGAATGAGAGAGAGGCTCAAATTCTGCCTCTGTCGCTTATGTCCTTGGGCAAGTCACTTAACCCCCCTTGGCCTCAGTTTTCTTATTTATAAAATCAGGGGAGTGACTTAGATGGCCCCTTCCAGCCCTGGAGCAGCAAGCTTATGTGCCTGTGAATTAGAGTCCCCCTCTAGTACCCCCTTATGGTGCTCACTAGAGCATCCCAACACCAATGGGTCACAGCCTGTGCCTGTTCTCCTTTGAGGTTTTCTTGGCAGAGATACTGGAGGGGTTTGCCTTTTCCTTCTCCCACTCATTCTACAGATGAGGAAACTGAGGCAAGCAGAGTGAAGTGACTTGCCCAGGGTCACACAGCTAATAAGTGTGAGGCTAGATCTGAACTGGATTGGTTTTCCTGATTCCAAGCTCTGAGCTCTATCCCTCCCTCTCTGCTTATTTGCTAGTACCCAGGGCCATTTCCCTCCCTCCCTCTCCCCTCGCAGTGACCCTGCCCTGGAGTCCTTGCCTTGGTCCCTTTAGATGTCGCTTCTTGCCTCTATCACGACCACATCCCTGCCCCTTTATTCAGCAGCTTGTAATATCTAGGCACTGGCCCTGTCTAAGTGCTGGGCTGGAGATGGGTGTGGGTTAGAGATGGGGAGGTACAGAAGTAACAAAATAGCCCAGGCCTGCCCTCGAGCAGCTTCTAGCCTCGACGAGGGATGAGGTAGCACCATTTTGACATCTTGTCAGCCTCAGGTCTCTGCCTCATTCATCGGATCCCAAAGTTTTCACCTCATGTTACTCTTGGGTCTCATCCAACCCTACGATGACCTTGGTGATTTTTAGTGTTCATAGGAAGGCGCAGTCTCAACATTAAAGGCAATAGTAGGAACCATTTCTGTCCTCCCACCCCCCTCCCCCAAGAAATAAAACAAAAACCACAGAATGGCTGCTAGACCTTCATTTTCCAGTGAATGGAAGCTTCTTGCAGGCAGGGCCTGCTCTGTGTTTCTGTTTGTGACCCAGCACAGTGCCTGGCCCTGAGCAGTCATACAGAAAATGGTTGAGTTAGTCTCACTGGATCCTGGACTTGAGCTGGGGGGAGCCACTGAGGCCACTGCGTTTGACCCATTTTTCAGAAGAGGAACCTGAAGGGTGTTATCTGACTTATCCAGAAGCACACAGGGACTAAGTAAGTGTCAGAGAGGGGTCTTGAACCCAGGCGCCTCTGACTTTAGGACCAGATCTCCTTCCCCTTTCTTCTGTATTCTCTCCCCTCCTGGCTTTTAACATTCGGAGGGGCAGTGGGATAGTGGGAAGAGAGCTCTACTTGGAGTCAGAATCTAATCCAGCGAGCATTTACTAGACTATATGTGCTAGGTATTGGGGCTGCAAAGACAGTGCCTGTCCTCAAGGATCTTACGTTCTGCGGTGGTAAAACATGTACGTACAACATGTACATACCAGGCCATTTGGGGAGGCAGAGTGCACTATCAATTTGGGGAGCAAGTTGGCTTTAAGACTGGCCTCAGGAGCTGAGTGAAGGAAGCTCTAGATTCTGAGAGGTGAAGGTAGTGTGTCCTAGGCATGGGGCACAGCCTGTGCAAAGACAAGGGGCTGGGAGATGGAATGTGGAGGTCTTGAGCTTGACCAGAACATAGAGTATGTGAGGAATGGTGATATGAAGTCAGATGAGGGAGTGAAGATGGCATCAGATCCTGAAGTACTTTGAATACCAGGCTGGGACAATAGAGAGTGAAGGTTGTAGAGGAAAGGAGTGACATTGTTCAACCTCTGCCTTAGGCAGATGATTGGGGTGGCCATGGTGAGGGCAGAGACAGGGAGCAAGGAAATCTGCTGCGCTCTTGTGGGCTAGGGTGGAAGGAGAAGCAGCCAGCCAGGAGAAGATGTCCATCTGTTCCCAGGCTGCTCCTTCCTTACTAGCTGTCAGTTCTCGGGTAAATGAATGACTCGCCTTTCCTGGGAGTCACTTTTTTGGTCTGCAGAACAGAGATGGGATATTCGTATTACCCATTTCAGAGCGTCTTTGTGAGGAAGCCACTATAAAATCCAGGCTGTCCCCAAGTATTATCATAATTTTAGCTGTTAAAACTTAAGTCTGGACTAAGGCTTGTGAGACACCGTCTGTAGGCTTTCATTTTTTGGTACTTTGTCATCAAAACCTTGTTTTCCAGTACCTTGACAAAAAGGAAAAAAAGGGGCAAGGAGACTATTTGGAAATTTTTCAGGCATTAAATTATTTGCTTTTTAGGAGCTGAAGAAGATGAGAAAATGGGTTTGAGATCTCGTGATGGTTCATTTGGCAGTGCTTGGTAACACCTGGAGTTAAGGTTCAGACGTGGTGTCCGTGGTATCCCCCGTGTATTTGGAACAGATTGTTCATTTGTGTCCATAACTGCTCGTCTTAGCCTCAGAAATCCAGATACCCACATGTCTGCACACACGTGTGTGTGTTTGTATCTGTACATAGTTAGGTGTGGGGACTGGAGGGGCAGGGAGAGGTGCAGGGACAGGGAAAGCACGCCCTTTGGGAAGTACCGAATGTCCTGCAGATGCGTTCTTCTCATATTTGCTGGATTCTAATGCCAAGGGAGGGACTTGAGATGTGCCTCAGGTGATATGTCACTTTAAATGTCCAACTCTTCATGACTGCATTTGGGGTTTTCTTGGCAAAGATGCTGGAATGATTTGCCATTTCCTTCGGTTCATTTTATGGATGGAGAAACTGAGGCAAATGGGGTGAAGTGACTTCCCAGGGTCACACAGCTAGGAGTTGTCTGAGGCTGGATTTGAACTCAGGTCCTCCTGACTCCAGGCCCAGCACTCTATCCACTGTGCCACCCAGCTGCCCATGTGCTGGGAATACAAAAAACCAAACCCCCAAACTGGCCTTTGCCCTCCAGGAGTTTACATCCTACTAGACTTCATCAGGCACTGGCTTACTGAGGTGAAATTTCCTCATTGGTGATATGAAGTGTTGGGTATGAAGACGGTCGTCTCTGAATCTGTGGTCTCTGTTTAGGACACACGCCCTCAGCTTCCCTCAATTTTTATTTCCCTTCAGTTTAGTTTACTTCAGTTCAGCAAGCAATTATTGAGCTCCTACAAATTTCCTATGTGTGTGCATATACAGGGATAAGAAAGGAATCAGTCCCTGCCTTCGAGTGGCTTCTATTCAAAATCACCACTTGTTACTTGCCTCCCCTCAGACGCCTTCCTTGATTTCTCTGGGTGTTACTGGGTGTTCTCTTCTCAGATGGCTGTGATTTCCTTATCTGTTGTAGTCCCAGTAGAATGGACACTTCTTGAGAGCAGGGGCTGCTTCGTTTTTGACTCTGCACCCCCAGCTCTGAGTGTAGTGCTGACCACTTAGTAAACATTTGTTGAATCGAAGGGACTCAAGTGGGCAGGAGTTAATGAGGCTGAGGGGGGTGAGGACACCAGAGCAGGTCCTGTTGGGAGGATGTGGAGAGGAGCTGCCGGCCCAAGGCCAGGGCTTGACTTCAGATCCTGTCTGTTCTCTTCCATCCCTGCTGGCGAGTTTTCTAAGGTTAAGGTCAGCCCAAGGCCAGTTTTCACCCTGTCATTTCAGAGGCTGGATGCAAGAGGAGCATGTCCCCAGCTTCACCCTTCCCCATAGCCTTTTTGTTAGTGATTTTAGACACACAAACAAAGGCCGTTGGGAACTGCAGAGGTTACCCAAGAGTCTGCAGCCATGGGGGAATCTTGGCAGACACCCCAGCTGGAATCCAAAGCTAATAGCCGAGGTTACGGACGAAAGGGCTGCCTCACTATGTGTCCTGCCTGGCTGGACCAGGGATGGAATCTCTTTTGAGGAAGGCTGTGTCCTATTCCTTCCCGAGTTATGTTTTAAGCCCCATCTTTTGTGGTTTTGCTTCTTATGTCCCTGTAAGCATTTTACTGAAGCCACATCAGATGGGAGATTAGCCCCACTGCAGAGAAAACACCAGCTTAATCCCTCTCTGCAGGGCAGAGAGGTTACCATCTCTGTACACCATGCTTTTTCCAGCCCATTTCAGTTTCTTCCTCTGTTTTCGCTCAGACAAGTTCTGATGTTTGAAAAAACCTTGGGATCATAGCATCCCATCGGTAGATGTGACAATAAGCTGTCATCCTGTAGACTGGGGTTGGCCAAGGGAGAAACTGATGGCTCAGGCAGTGTTATGGTAGGATCATAGATTGATCTGAGGCTGGAAAATACCTGTGGCCACTGAGTCAACCTCATCATCTGATGGATGGGGAAACTGAGGCCTAGGGAGGGGAAGTTACTTTTGTGGGGCCACACAGTCAGTAAATGGCAGGGCCTAGATTCCACCCCATGTCCAAGGCCGCATAGGTAGTAAGGAACAGGAGTGTATTTGAACCTAGGTCATCCAGTTCCAAAGTCAGTACCCTTTTCTCTGTACTGGTCCTCACCTGGGATTCAGTACAGATGAACAATATGGCAGCAGCTACCCAAATCCCCCACTCTCCCTATGATTTTTCCTATGTGTGCTCACACATATACATACATATGTACATGTGTATATGTATACATATATGTGGTATGTGTGTATTTATTTCATAAAAGCATAGTTGTAGATCTGGATGGATCATGGAACCACATAGTTCAAGCTGAAAGGACCCTTAGGGCCCACTGAGGCCAACTCCCAAATTTTACAGATGAGGACAGTTACATGACTTTCCTACAGTCACCCAGTCAGAGCCCAGGTAGGACCCTCTGTCCTTCTAAATGCCAGTATTCCTTCTTTTGAAAAAGAAAGAGTGTGAAGGCATTTGGGCCCTGGAATAAGAAGAAATTTAACATGTCCACTGGTTAATTCATTGCTTTTTTCCCCTCACCTGTAGGACCACTGTTGGTGCTTAGAAACTGGATTTTAGTCATGGGACTAAATAATGATTACAGAGTTTGTTCCATTGGATAGAATTTAGGGGTTTGGAGTCAAGAAGAGCTGGCTTCCAAATTCTGCCTTTGACGCTGGCTGGCTGTGTGACCCTAGGGAAGTCACCTCACTTCTGTCTGCCTCAGGCATCTCCCTAGGACTTAGCAGCTAAGTCACAGATGGGGGGAGGGAGGTGTCACACAAGGAGTTTCTCACCCTCCTTCCCTCTGCTCACTCTGTCACCCAATGATTACCTGTCTATATACACATATATATGTGATGTGTATGTGTGTGTTCAGTTCATGAAAGCCTAGCTGTTGACCTGGAAGGGTCAGAGGGTCACAGATTTCCAGCTGGAAGGAACCTGATCAGAGGACTGGCTATTCCTTGTACAAGGCGTTCCATCTCCCCTCTCTGGGCATTTGCACTGGCTGTGCCCCAGCACTTTTCTCCCTCCTCAGTCTCTTGGCTCAAATCCCACCCTCTGTAAGAAGTCCTTCATGTTAGCGCCTTCTTGCTGGGATTGTCTCCAGTGTATCCTGAACGTGTTACATTTGCACATGGCTGGTGGCTTGTGGTCTCTCCTGTTAGACCGTGAGCTCCTTGAGGGCAGGGACTGTCTTGCCTTTCTTTGTCTGTCTAGCACTTAGCATAGTGCTTGGCACATACTAAACACCTAAGAAATGCTTAGTGACCATTGGGCATACTGGACAGTGTTGGAGTCAGGCAAGACCTGTGTTCAAATCCTGATGCTTCATAGCCGTATGATCCTGGAAAGCTCATTTCACTTCCTTACTCCTCAGTGTCCAGATCTGTAAAGTGGGGATGACGACTGCCTCTAGCTCAGGGGACTGTCATGAGGATCAAATGAGTTAGTGCTTATAAAACAATTTGTAAATAATAAAGTGCTGTATAAATGTCACTTATCATTATCATGCTGGTCAATTTTTATTATCTTTCCATGCCATGCAAATAATTGAACATAATTGTTGCATTATCCAGGGAAGTAGTTCAGTGGAAAGAACACCAATGACGGAGGGCCTGGGTTCTGATCCCGGCTCAGCCACTTGATTAGCCATGACCTCAGCCACCTCCCCGACTGTCTCTGGACCTTCATTTTCTTCATTTCCCAAAATGGTGAGAGTGAAACAGGGGCTTCCTGGGTGTCTTTCTAGGGTGCTCCAGACCCAGGCTTCTGTTCATGTGAGATATTATGACTGTAAGAATCCCATTTAAGAAGAATCCTGCCCCGAAATCCCCCTCTTGGTCCTCATTCCATTACTGAGGGTCTGAAGAGGCCCTTTGGAGTCATCGCTCTGTGTTGGAAGAGCCGTCTAGACAGAGGGTGTTTACAGAGGGAGTTTTTAAGGGATGAAGTGATGGCCTTTCTCTTCTCGTAGGAATTCTCTCGATGAGACTGTTCTTTCTGATTGCTCCCAAGCTCCCAGAAAGCTGAGGATTTGTTTTCCTAGTGTTTATTCTCAGCCCCATGGATCAAAGTCAACAAGCCTGGGCTATTTTTTCTCATACTCTGTTGTTGACTTGCCATCTCCTGAGCTAAGTTACTTTCTTCTTGTGTTTGCTAATCTGTAAAATGGGGCTGTGTTGCTTGTGAATCAGTCAATCAGCCGATGTGCATCTATGAAGTGCCCCTTATGGGCTGAGCACTGTGCTAAGTAAACAGCCAACAATTCCTGCCCTCAAGGAGTTTATGTTCTGACAGGGGAAACAACATATACAGACATAATTCAACACACAATTTATACAAGGTAAATGCCAGGTAATTGGGGGGCACCAGCCCCCCACCAAGGCCAAATTAGGAAAGGCCTTGTCTGAGCTGAGTTTGGAAGGAAGCTCAAGGTTCCAAAGAGGAGAAGAGAGGAAGGAGCACCTCCAGGCATGCTTGACAGCCTGGACAAAGGCACAGAGGTGGGCATTGGAATGTCCTGTTTGGAGAGCACCAAGAAGGCCCTCCTGGCTGGAGGGTCCAGAGGGTGAAGGGGAGTGAGGATCATTCAGCATCTTCTGCTCCTGGAAAGGCAGACTGTGAATGGCATTGGTATGCGATCTGAGGAGAGAAGGGAGCCCCTAGAGCATCTTGAGAAGGGGAGGGATACAGCCAGACCTGGGCTTAGGAATATCACTTTGGGACTGAGGAGGCTGCATCGGAGAGATCAGAGACTGGAGACATGATGGGAAATGAATCTTTGCTGAATGACTATTTCATCAGCCCCTAGCAAGACTTCATTTAACAACATGTCTGAAATGCTTTAATATTTTTAGAGAAAGCAATTTAAACACTACAGTCTTGGGATGATTAATTGCTTCATTGATGCCCTACCTATCCCCAGAAAAATCCTGCATGCCTCTGATTTGTACTCTTCATACACTAATTCTCAACCTTCTGCATCTTCTTCCTGGTCCTGCTTGGAAGCAGCCCCTGCCCCCCAACCATGGGCCATTGTGAATCTAGTTTAGGACCAGTGAAGGCACTGTGGGGTAATGGGCAGTGCAGTGCTTGGCGTCAAGAAGATCCAATTTCAAATCCTTCTGCAGGCACTTATTTGGCTGTGTGACCACTGGGGAATCCCAACCTCCCTGAGTCCCAATTTCTTTCTCCATCATTTGGGTAGATTAGTACCTACCTCGTGAGGTTGTTGTAAAAATCACGTGAGGCAATATAGTCACTCTGCAAGCTTTAAAGCAATATAGAAATAGCGAATATAATTATTTTTATTATTTTAGAGCTTCAAATGGAATAATTTATTTAAAGCGTTTTGCAAAACCTTAAAAGGCAACCTATACATTTATGTCCAGCAACAAGTAATTATCTCACTCATCTTCATGGCTGTTATCATTCTCTTCCTTTTTATCATCTCAGGAGTGATAGCTTTTTTAGAGATCTAGAGGTAGTTTGAGATGGTGCCAAGATCCTGGCGGGGGCGGGGGCAGGGGCTTCTCATCCATCTTTGGCACTGGAGTTGCAGCCCTGAACTGTAGCCAAACTCTCTGACCTCACAATCAGGTTATTTCTACTGTTTTCTCTGACTTACTTGAATGAATTTGTTCATTCTTCAGCATGGTTCTTTTTGGTTGACTGATGTTCAGGCTTCTTGTTTTTCCAAACTGCAATGTTGCTCAAACAAATCTGACCGTGACATATTGATGGAACCCTTAAACGCTAGCCTGGGGGTGTGTTGGATCCAAGATTGAGAGGGGGAGAGGAAAATCTGGAGGAGAAGAGACAAAGTTCTTTTCCTGTACTTTCCTACCCAAGAAAGAATGGGAGTGATTGATTTTCCACAAGTACAAGAGGAAACACCCTTGCATAGAAGAGTGTTTGGACAACTTTTTCTGGAGAACAAATGCAGGCCTTCTTTGATTTGAAGGAAAACTTGAAGTGATTCCACAGTGAAACCCATTGTCTCATATACTTTTTGTTGTTAAGAATTTTTGAGATTTTTGGGAGGATCGTGAAGGTTATGCATCCAAAGTGAGAGGCAGAAGTGACATAATGAGTGGGGAGCTGGCGCTGGAGTCCAGAAGACCTGGGTTGAGACCCTGTCCCTGACGTGTGATTCTCAGCAAGTCACTTACCTTCTCAGTGACCCAGGTGTCTCTCAAACACTACGAGGAACAGAGAATTTTCCAGCCTGCATTGGTAGAGGGCATTTCCTCAGTGGGAGTTCTCTTCACCACTGAAAACACAAATCCAGTGCCCAACAAAATGCAAAAGCCAAGCGTTCATTTCGAAGGCTTCTTGAAACCCTAGAATTGCAAGGATGGGTGTGAAGAGAGCATTCTCTGGCTTCCTTTGGGAGGAGAGATGGCAGGGTACCAGCAGAGCTTGGCTAGAGCTGAGCTTAAGGTTCCAAGGATATAGAAGATACAAAGGATATGTGATTTTGTCACCACAGGAGATTCCTGCTTTGGAATTCCCTTTACTCAAGGTGCAAGTGACTTGCTCAAGGTCACATAGCTAGTCAGAGAAGGGATCAGAAGGCAAGTTTTACCAGACTTTAAACTCTGCAGGCTATACCCAGTGCCAACGTGCTTCCAAGCCCTGGGGAATCAAAGATAAAAACAAGGATCATCCCTTTTCTCAAAGACCTGAACTTCTGCTGAATACCTAGCAGCAACCAGGTAGCGAAGTTGATAGAGTGCTGACCTTGGAGTGAAG
>CM053583.1:411385987-411403057 GCA_028627135.1 Pseudochirops cupreus | reverse complement strand
TTTTCTGTGTGTTCCCCCCCCCCCCCCCCGTGACTCAGCCTCCCTCGGTCTCAGTTTCCTCATCTATGAAATGGAGATAATAATTGCCCAGGGTTGCTGTGAGGTTAAAATAAGGCAACATTTCTAAACTTCTTTGTAAACCTTAACTTGCTACATAATTGCTAGTCCTCCTCCTCCTTCCTCTTCTTCCTCTTCCTCTTCCTCTTCCTCCTCCTCTTCCTCCTCCTCCTCCTCCTCCTCCTTCTCCTCCTTCTTCTCCTTCTTCCTATCATTACTAGGGAGTGGTTGTAGTGGAGCACACTTTATAACCTCTACAACACAACTCTACTACTGGGGAAAATCTCACCAGTGACTCGGGCTCCATTTCCTTTTGGCGCTGAATGGATGCAGACTCTGCCATTTCTACATCTGCATCTCATTTCCTTTCCCTGAATTTGGATTAATCCAGACAGAATTAACTAGTTTCTGAAGGCCGCTGTGGAGGCCAGTGCTTGTTTCCAGAGGCTGCTATGTTTTTCCTCTTCTTTGCCCTCAATGGTGCCCTCTAGCCATTGAACATTCATTCGTGGAGGGGCAGTACAAATTGGCGCACCAGTACATTGTTGGTGGAACTGTGGTTGGTCCACATTGTTAGAAAACAATTTGGAACTATGCCTCTAGAGTTACTAAACTACACATATCCCTTGATCCAGTGACACTATTAGACATATATCCCAAGGAGATAAAGGATGATGGGAAAAGTTCCATTATATATGACATAATGTTGCATGTTATATGTAAATGTACAATATCATGTGTATAATATATGATATATATTATATATGTACAACATAATATAGAATTGTATAAAGTCTATACTGACACCTTTTGTAGTAGCAAAGACACGGAAACAAAATAGGTACCCACCAGCTGTGGAATGACGGAATAGGATTACATGAATATAATGGAGTTTTATTGTGTTGTGAGAAGTTGTGAAAAGGATAGATTCAATTCCATGAAGCATGCAAAGACTTCTGTGGATGGATGCAGCGCAAAAGGTGCAGGGTAGAAGAAGACAGAAGCAGTCTGGAGGACAAGTCTTGCCAGTCTTCAGAGCTCCGGTTAAGCTGTGGCTGACTGGCTCTGAGCCGGAGCTCCCATCTCCTGATGGAGAAGGAGAGGACTCTGGGTGCAGAAGGAGACTCACGTTCTCTGACTTGACCGATTTGTGGATTGGTTTTGCTGGGTCATTCGTCACAGTTCCAAGGAAGAGTTTCTTACTCTGGGGGCTATGGGCGGATGCCTGTGATGGTGAAGGAGCAGGGGAATAAAGAGTCTCAGTGAAACCTTCTTTTAAAAATGTACAGAAGAGAACAAAAAAGGTCAAAGGACCATCACCTCTTAGGCGCTTGCTGCATGTGAGACCCTCTGGGGACCCAGTGGCAAAACCGTGGTCCCTGTCCTCCAAGAAGATTCTGTTCTACTCGGGGAGACGACATGTGTGTCCATCCATGAAAGGTTAACACAGAGCAGATGGAAGGTGGGGTGAGAGGGCAGGCACTGCAGTGGGGGACATGGACGTGTTGGCATCTGATTGTTGATGGTCATCAAATTCACAATAAAAAAGAGAAGTAGTGGGGCCTCAATTGGACACACAGTAGGCACTTTATAAATACTATCTCACTGGCAGATTTGGGGTCAAGAAGACGTAGGTTTGAATTGGCTTTTTGGCTCTTAGTATTTATGGGCCATGAATAGATCAGTCTACCCCAAATACCATCCTGGTGAACACCAGGAAAAACCATCAGTTGGGCAGAGGTGAGTAACTTGGCAGGATGACAGGGAATGTTTCTTTTTTTAAAAAAATTACTATAAAAGTGATTTATTATAAGGAAATTTAAAATGAAACCAACAATACTGAAAATACAGTGCCTGGCACTTACAAGCTTGATCAGAATTCTTTGTTGTACAAGTATCTCTTTGCCCTTCTATGAATAGTTAACAATAAATTAACAGCAAAACCGATCACTTGTTTAGAAGTAAGCATACAGAACGCCAAGCTGAGGATTGTGGTCACTTCCTGTTACTCTCCATGTATAAGAAGGGAACATTTCCGATGGTTTCTTCTGTGGAGTCTGATCTTGGGCATTAGGCAGAGGGAGGGCTTTCAGGGCATGAGGTGCAATGGGGTTCTGGGGTAAGGATCTGTGTCAGTCATGTGGACCTTCAGATGACCACGAATGCTTTAATCCAGCTGTGAGCAAAGCAGGATGGGGCAGAGTCTGGGACCCGGGGAAGGCAGCCTCAGTCATCTTAACCAAAGATTAGCTCCCCATTTCCTCTTTTTTGTCCGTTGCTGCAGCATGGGGACGTCTGTCACCCAAGTCTTGTTCTTCCCATTTTAAAGATGAGACAAGAGAGGTCTTGACCTAAGAGGCCATAGCTTGCTAAGTGACAGAGTCAGATAGAGCTCTTTGAATTAAGTACCATGTTTCCTATCCAGGTAGGCTCTGCATATAAAACCAAAGAGACTTAAAAACGGAACAGGCATTAGGAAATGTTTCTTTTAACCAGTTTTCCTTCAGGATTGGGGTCCTCCAACGGGATTCTTTTGGGAGGATGCCTGCAGTTGTGCTGAGCAATGTTGGTCAATCAGAATGCCAGTGTTTACGGTGTGCCAGGCCCTGGGCTAGGTGTTGGGGATACAAAGACAAAAATGAAATAATTCTTGCCTTTAATAAATTAATCAACAAGGATTTATTAATCATCTACCATGTGCCAGGCATTTGGGTTATAGAGACAGAAATAAAATAATCCCCACCCTCAAAGATCTCTCATTTTCTAGGGAGAGACAACATGGACATATATAATTATACCTCTCCAAGTGAGGTACTTTTTGGGGGAGGGGGAATGTTATTAGCAGTTGTGAAGATCAGTAAAGGCCTCAGGCTTTGAAGGAAACACAGGAATCAAAAGTGTGGAGTTTAGGAAGGGGGCATTCTAGGTAGGGGGTACAGCTTGTGCAAAGGTATAGTGATGGGAGATGAAGTGTCCTGTGTGACAAGCAGCAAGGCCATTTGGGCTGCACCATAGAGTATGTGAAAGCAGTGATATGTGAGTGAAGCTGGAAAGGCGGACTAGAGCCAGGGCTAGAGCTGACCGTAGAGGCTTAGTGGGTGAGTAGATTCTAGACTCAGAGTCTCAGGATCACAATGTTTATGCAGAAGTTTCAGGTTGAAAAAACCAACAGCAAAATTGTGTCCTCTGAATTATTTGAGAATCCAAAGCTGGTTGGTTGGTCCTTCATGGTGGTAACAGGAAGTTTGCACCATCTTATACTCCCCAACATCTGAAGGGTTTTTCCTATATAGGAGCCATAGGATTCAGGTATTTTAATGGATCCGTGAAGAGGAGACTTGGGGCAGCTACAATTGTCTCCCCCTAAGTGTTTGAAGAGCTTTCATGGGAAAGCGGGATTAGATCTATTCTCTTTGTTCCCGAAGGGAAGAATTGGAAGCATTGGATAGCAGTTAAAAAGAGATAAATTTAAGCCAGGAAAAATTTCCTTATAATTAGAGTCATCTCAAAGTGGATTAATTTACTCCCTGTGATCCTGGGTCCAGGCAAAGGCTGGATGAACACTGCTGGCTGTTGCGGTTGAACTAGGAGGCCTCCGAGGTCCCTTCCAAGCCTGAGTTTTTGTGATTCTCATTCTCATAGGTAGCTTGCCCTGTAGTGCTGATTGTAGGCCTCTATGCCTTTCTACTCTGTGTCATTCCCCCATCCATATATTTAATAAATCCTCCATAGGAGATCCATCTGGAACCCCGGAGGCTTTGCAGTGGTTCTCTGGGGCCATATCACGTCTGGTCCTTCCTGTCACCAGGGATAGCATACAGTAGCCCATTTATGAGAATCACCCACCTCTCCATGGGCTGTGCGGACCCTCTTAGAATCTGCAGCCACATGGCATTTCCAGATGGGCAGCATGGAGTAGAGGGCAGAGAACCTCAAAGGTGACGTGGTCCTTTGATGAGCAGAATTAGATGTGAAGCTGATGCTGCTCTTCTGTGGTCAAAGTGATTTCCTCAATTGGGAACAACCAAAAAACCAACGGCGTCATTTGCCAGGAGCATGCCAGTGCTGACGAGCTGGGCTCAGAGCTTTAGAACTCACTTTACAGATCACAGAACTGCACTGGCTCCGGGAGGTCAGCCTTTCCAAGCTCATCCAAACAATAGAGATGGGATTCACACCCAGGTCCCTTGATTTTTCCAGCAAGGAGTGTCTCAGAGAGCCTGAGAACACGGTGTAATTGCTCCCCTGCCACTGGGCCGGGTCCATTCCTACTCGGTCTGGGAGGCACCTCTTCGTCCCGCAGCATCTGCCCACATTCCGTACAGATGTTGAGGTCCCCAGTCCCCCCGCTGAGGCGGTTTCTAGCCTGTCTTGGCCTCCTCATTGTGGCGGTTCTTTGACAAGCATTTAACCTTTTAAAAGAAGTATGGAAAACATGTAACCAGAGGCTACAATAAAGCCTAGGAAAGTTTCAGTTTAAAAAACTGGGGTGGGGGCAGATGGAGAATGACTGCAGTGATTCTCTTGCTTTATTCCCTCCCTAGAGGAAAGCCAAGGCATGTGGGAAGGACTCGACTTCATGCCACTTGGAGTCCTCTCGGGATATATTCCCAGAGAGGGAAGGGTGCTCTCCTTGAGGGAGCTTTGGCTGTTGAGTGATGCCTCTGGAAGCCTGAATCCAGGCTTTGGAGGCGGCATTGTTACATTCTTGGAGCATGTTGGACGGTGCCGGGTCCAAGTTCAGCATTTTTCATTTGTTCCCAGCTTGGACGCTTCAGGTTTTTACAATGTGTGCATTCGGTTTCGGGATCCAGATTAGACCCACACAGTGGACTCTGCCAAGGTCTGACACAATGTAGGTCAGACAGTCCACCTCCCCCCCCACCGCCGCCCCTTTCCTTCTTGGCTCTGGGGGCCTCCCGCAGACTCCTGCTCCCTGCTGTGTCGGGGATTCACATGGAAGGAGATTGCTCAGCTCTGCTAGAAGAACGAGATTGCTGCTCAGGAAGGGGACAGGGAAGTGCTAAGCTCCCCAGTCAAGCGCTTCAGCAGTCAGTGTGGACTTTGGGCAGGGGACTCAGATTCTGATCTCAGCTTTGCCACTCAGCACCCATGGGGCCAAATCGTTGAACTTGGCCTGGCTTCCAATGCATTTCGTAAAATGATGGAGTTGGACCAGATGGGCTTAGTCTGTTCCAGCTTTGTATCCATGTGTAATCCTGTGGGCAGTAAACAGAAGATGGGAAAGGCCCCTCCCCTCCTGAAGCGTGCTATAGACTGCTTGGGCATGCAGCTGATGCCACTGCCCAGCCCCTGTGTGTGCCTTGATTTCCCTCATTCCCTTTTTCCCTACATCCTTCTAGCTACCTTTGTGCAATGACATTGGCAACAGTGTTAAGGAAGAATCCACAGTCGCATCCCTGCATCCCTTGATGAGAGTGGTCCTCTTGGTCATCAGAATCCCTTGTTCATCCCAAACACACTCCCCTGAAACCAGTGTATCATTAGGGTGAGGCTGCTTGCCCCTACACAATGAATCAGTGAGGTAGTTTAGGGGGTACAGCAGCTGGAGTGTTAGGTTTGGAGTCTTAAAGGCCCAAGTTCAAATCCTGCCAGACTCTTACTAGCTATGTGATCCCAGGAAGGCCACTTAGTCTCAGTTTCCTCAACTATAAAATGGGTTTAATAACATGTCCTCTCGATTGTTGCGAGGCTCAAATGAAATAATGTGTGAAGTATTTCATAAGTTGCCAAGTGCCATGTAAAGCTAATGTGATTGATGATGTCAGTGGTGATGCATTCTCCATTAGCCTCTTCCCCAGTCACTGTCACATCTAGAATATTTTGTCCAGTTCTGGATGCCACATTTTAGGAAAGAAATCAGTAAGAGGGGACCTCCGATGGCGAAGGGTCTGTTGTGCCTTATGACGACTGATCGAAAAGACTGGGGCTATTTAGCCTGGAGAAGACATTACTTGTGGGGGGCGGGGATATTAGTTATTTTAAGTATTTGAATGGGCACCATGTGGAAGGAGGATCAGATTTGTCTTGCTTCAGTTAAATTCAAACCAACAAACATTTGTTATGCATCTGGTCTATATTAGGCACTAGGGATTGCCCAGGAGGAAGCAGGCCTTGCCTCCCAGGAGTTTCTACTCACCTTGGACATAGTACGTATCCAGATGATGCAAAGGAACCCCAAAGTAATATCCCCCCCTCCCCCAAACCAGGCTGGAGACAGCAGGGAAGGCCGAGTGCAAGAGGTGGCTCTTGAGGAGGTTGAGGAAGAGACAAGAAATACTTTCCAGAGCTTTGGGCCTTTTGTGGTGGAGGTCTCTGTCTTTGTAGGCACAAGTGGCTTTGAACATGGGTTGTGTTGAATTCCATGGGGCCCGGGGAGGCAGCTTGTATAAAGGCACAGAGACAGGAGGTGGATTGGGGAATAGGTTGTTTTGGTTGGAATCTGAAGACAGACTGGGAAGGCTCGGCCCCAAGGGCAGAGCTGGGCACCAAAGGGAATCTTCGAGACTTGGGGTCACAGCTGCTTCAGGGCAGAATGGCTGCCTCCAGGGCAGATTTATTTATTTATTGCTTTTTGGAGGGGGAAAGGTAGGGCAGTTGGGGTTAAGTGACTTGCCCAAGGTCTCACAGCTAGTTTTTTTTTGTGTCTGCTAAGTGTCTGAGGTCAGATTTGAACTCAGGTCCTCCTGACTCCAGGGCCAGTGCTCTGTTCACTGCATCACCTAGCTGCCCTAGTATTATAGGTTTAGAGTCTGGAAGAGACTGAATATCTATAAATACCTGATAGAAGATATCTAATCCTGTGCTTAGACTTTTTCTACAGTAGAGGAAGCTGAAGGCCAGTGACTTGTGCAAAGCAGAGCCAGAGAAAAAGGGCCCTGAGATCTAGTCCACCTCCCATTATACAGAGGAGGAAAATGAGGCCAGGGAATCACTTCTTCACTCAAGATCGTGCAGGTGGCCAGTCTCAGAGCTGGCACTTGACCCCAGTTATTCTGACTGCACCCAGTGCCTTTCCTCCTTGGATCACACTCGTGGTCATCTTCAGACTGCACCCAGTGCCTTTCCTCCTGGGATCATACTTGTGGTCATCTTCAGACTGCACCCAGTGCCTTTCCTCCTTGGATCATACTTGTGGTCATTTTCAGACTGCACCCAGTGCCTTTTCTCTTTGGATCACACTCGTGGTCATCTTCAGACTGTGCCCAGTGCCTTTCCTCCTTGGATCACACTCGTAGTCATCTTCAGACTGTGCCCAGTGCCTTTCCTCCTTGGATCACACTCGTGGTCGTCTTCAGACTTCGCCCAGTGCCTCTCCTCTTTGGGCCACACTCATGGGTCATCTTCAGACTGCGCCCTGTGCCTCTCCTCTTTGGGCCACACTCATGGGTCATCTTCAGATTGCGCCCAGTGCCTTTCCTCTTTGGATCACACTCATGGGCCATCTTCAGACTGTGCCCAGTGCCTTTCCTCCTTGGATCACACTTGTGGTCATCTTCAGACTGCACCCAGTGCCTTTCCTCCTTGGATCACACTTGTGGTCATCTTCAGACTGCACCCAGTGCCTTTTCTCTTTGGATCATGCTCGTGGTCATCTTCAGACTGTGCTCAGTGCCTTTCCTCCTTGGATCACGCTCGTGGTCATCTTCAGACTGCGCCCAGTGCCTTTCCTCTTTGGATCACACTCATGGGTCATCTTCACACTGTGCCCAGTGCCTTTCCTCTTTGGATCACACTCATGGGTCATCTTCAGACTGTGCCCTGTGCCTTTCCTCCTTGGATCACACTTATGGATCATCTTCAGACTGCATCCAGTGCCTCTCCTCTTTTGGCCACACTTGTGGTCATCTTCAGACTGTGCCCAGTGCCTTTCCTCCTTGGATCACACTCATGGGTCATCTTCAGACTGCATCCAGTGCCTCTCCTCTTTTGGCCACACTCGTGGTCATCTTCAGACTGTGCCCAGTGCCTCTCCTCTTTTGGCCACACTCGTGGTCATCTTCAGACTGTGTCCAGTGCTTTTCCTCTTTGGATCACACTTGTGGTCATCTTCAGCCTGTGCCCAGTGACTTTCTTCCTTGGATCACACTCATGGGTCATCTTCAGACTGCGCCCTGTGCCTTTCCTCCTTGGATCACACTCATGGGTCATCTTCAGACTGCGCCCTGTGCCTCTCCTCTTTGGATCACACTTGTGGTCATCTTCAGACTGTGCCCAGTGCCTTTCCTCCTTGGATCACACTCATGGGTCATCTTCAGACTGCACCCAGTGCCTTTCCTCCTTGGATCACACTCGTGGTTATCTTCAGACTGCGCCCTGTGCCTTTCCTCCTTGGATCACACTCATGGGTCATCTTCAGACTGCGTCCTGTGCCTTTCCTCCTTGGATCACACTCGTGGTCATCTTCAGACTGCACCCTGTGCCTTTCCTCTTTGGATCACACTCATGGTCATCTTTAGACTGTGCCCTGTGACTTTCCTCCTTGGGCCACACTTGGGTCATCTTTTAGCGATGGCTGGATGACCACTTTCTGGGTGTGTTGAAGGCTTCCTCTTTACTTCTAGCTCAGACTTGATGGCCTTGGGTGACCTCTTCATTTCTGGATGCTTCAGTCCTGGCTTTGGAAAGGGCCCTGCTTCTCAGCCTCAGCTGTGTGAGGGATATCCCAGTGAGTAACAAAGGCTGTCCCTGAAGTCCTTTCAAAAGTCCTTTGACTAAGTCACTGAGGCTGATGTCCTCAGTTTACAGCTAGAGGCCCTGAGAGGCCCATTAACTTGCTCTGGGCCACACAAGGAGTGAGTAGCAGATGGGATTTCATTCCATGCCATTTCTAGTTGCATCTGTAACTAGAGAGCCCTTTTTGGTACCAGATACTCCAGGCCTCCAGTGATCTGTGCTTTCTCAGTGTTGAGTCCTCTGCTACCTATCTCTGCCTTCTCATTCTGGGGGATACTTGTCCGTGTCATCCTATCAACCCCCATAGTGCATCTGCCAAAGGGCTTGGAGCCCTTCTTTAATGTCTTTCAATTTTCTGTACAATTCAAAACAGGCGTTTCAAAAGAAAAAAAATTAACTTTTTCGTTTTTTCTTTTTAAAATGTGGCCTGTGTTGCCCACTTACTTAGTCAGAATCCTCTGAACCCTAGAATAGAGTCTAACCTTTTCTGCAGGACTCGGCCTCTTTTTAGTGCAGTATGTCTGCCCCCTCCCTTCCCCTCCTTCCCCCCAGGCCCTTGAATATGGAAGGCCATTCATCCTAGAGCTAAATGGATCCAGATTACTCTGCTTTCTTAGTGTCCCTAGTCCCTTAATCCAATCAGTTAATCAATCAAGAAGTACTTAAAGAGAAATACTTAATGAGGATGCATGGCTGTCTAAGGTATGTTTCCTGACTTTAAGTGGTTTCTTCTTGTCCATTTTCACTGTTATCAGTGTGCCTGCCTACAACAGCATTCTTCCCCCATCCCTCCCCCCCATTTCCTCTGCCAATGGTTTGGATTCTGATTGGCAGTTACTCCTTCATGGTTCTGGCCTGATAAACATGTTTGCTCAGATTTCTGGTAAACTGAGTCCATATAGGCTCTGAGCAGAGGCCTCTTTTTCGTAGTAAAGTACACCCACCAGCTCTGTGACCATTGTTTTAAGGGCTCAGGGCCTTTTTTTTTTAAACTTCCAGATTCATGGCTATGTTCCAGATGACTGAGCCTGCCAAAAGTTTGACCTCTGTACATGTAGGGTGTTACTGTATGCTGATGCTTATATATTCTGTGTGGAAAGCATGAAGCTTAGATATCTGCCTTGTGAAGTCTATAAAACCAGAAGTGGAAAAAAAAAAGGGGGCATGTTGAGGAGGGGCTACGAGTTCTGGCCCCCTCCTCACAGCTTCCGTAAAATCGGAGCAGGCCTAGGACAGCCATTTCCTCTGAGTGATCCAGATGGAAGAGGTTCAGTGGTAACTGAAAAGCACAAGAGCTTTCCAGATGAGTCTCAACAGGCCCTAACATCAAAATCCAGGCAAATTCGGTGTGTAAAGTTCCAGGGGCTTCCAAAGCCCCCTATTGCCCTGTCACCTCTGGTCATTTCCTCAAGGCTTTCTTGGCAAAGATACAGCTCACATAGTGCAGGGTGTTGACACTAGGTCCAGCGAGTGCTACAGTCGGGGAGATCTGGGTTCCAGTCCTGCCTTTGGGGCTCACTAGCTGTGTGATCCTAGGGAGGCAAAAGCCTCTCTGAGCCTTAGGCGATGATTTGAGACTGTAAGTGGAAGACTTGAGTTGATGGAGAGCCTTCCTTCCTGGGAGACATCACTGGTCCTGGATGGATCCTTAGAGCCAAAGAATCTTTTCTGTGTGTGTTCGGACAGTGCTTGCATTTGGCAGAAAGCACTGGGTCTCCCAAGCCCCTTTCTTCACCTCTTCCTGCCCCCCACATCATCTTCTTTCTGTCAGGGTTATTTACTACATTCGAAATTCAGATGTCTTAGGATTATTATGAAAAGTTTTGACCTCATGGACCCCTTGAAAAGGTTTTGGGGACCCTGAGAGACCTTCCCTAGATCACTCTTTAAAAACCATTGATATAGTGAATGGAAAGCAGTCCTCAGAGCCAGGGAGACCTGAATTCAAATTCCTCTTCTGACACATATTGGGTGTGTGGCCCTGGGCAAGTCACTTAACTTCTTGGGGCTCCAGGCAATTCTTCAAGAATATGTGTTACATAGCTAATATGGAAATAACTTGCATATATGCATAAGGGATATCATACTGCTTGCTTTCTCAGTGGATGGGAAGGGACTGGAGGGAGGGAGAGAATTTGGAAACCAAAATTTTAAAAAGCAGATGTTGAAATTAAATAAAAAGTTGGAAAAGAATGTAAATTGCAAAAACAGGTAGCTGTCTGCATTGGAAGAGGGAGTTTCCTTACTTGGGAGTTCCTTATACAAATGGAATCACTGACTCAGTATCTTAGCTTCTGTTAATGAGGAGAAATGTAAACTCTTAAACTTGGGTTAAAAAAACAACAGTAGGGGGTCTAGGTGGTACAGTGAATAGAGCACCGGCCTGTAATCAGGAGGACCTGAGTTCAAGTGTGGCCTCAGACACTTAACACTTACTAGCCATGTGACCTTGGGTAAGTCACTTAACCCCAATTGCCCTGCCATCCCCCCTCCAAAAAGCAAAAAAACAAAAAAGCAACAGCAGCATGGTATCAGATGGGGGAAGTATGGCTGAAAAAGATCTGAGGTCGTGGCTCCCACAGTGGGTATGGTGGCCAAGTCTGCATTGAGAGCTGTGTAATTGCCAGGAGTAAGGGGGTGATCATCCTACAATCCTGTGCCTTCATTAGACTCCCATTCTGGAGCCTTTGGCTCAGTTCTGGTACCAGTTTCAGGTGAACCACAAGGCAAGGGCTTCAAGTTTCAAGCCCTGTGAGTATCTGTGGAAGAAGCTGGGGATGTTTAGCCTGGGAAGAGGGGGCTCAGGGCAGCATATTAACTGTTCTCATGTATTTGGAGAAATACATATAGAGGAGGATTAGATTTGGGCTGTTTGGACCCAGAAGTCAGCATCAGAGGCAAATTCAGGCTCAGGAGAAGCTCCCCAACACTTGGAGCCATCCAAAGAAGGAAGGGGAGAGGAAACGTCCTCACTGACGGGACTTATGCATGAACTTCCATATGGAGAAGGGCAGGGTGGGCGACATGGCCTCTGAGATTCCGCCCCACTCTGCAAATCTGGAATTCTCTGATCTCCTTGTGTCTTCTCCGAGGTCTGCCCTGTGGGTCCCATGTGTGGTGCTCAGAGAAATATAACCCCTCCTTATGTGAGGGGTTTGTCCCAGAGCTCAGGGCAAGTGGGTTTATTTCGGGGTCCATCCTTACTTATCACACCAATGGAAAAAACAGTGGCCTGGGCATTAGGAGATGGGAGCTCCAGCCCTGGCTCCGCCATGGACTGATGGATAGCTCACTTAACATCTTGTGTTCAGTGACTAGGAGATGGTTGTATTCCACTGGAAGCTATGTCCACACCCACCCAGCTGCATGGCAGGGCTGTCCGGAGGACGGGAGCCAAGTGATGGCGGGGTCTTGCAGGGGGCTCTATGTAACATGTGGCTTTGTTTGCTTTTTCAGCGCAGGGTCAAGGACGTCATCAGTCCCATTGTGTTTGAAGCGGCCTACAGCCTTGGTGAGCATATGATTGGAAAAGAGGAGAAGGAGCTGCCTCCTCTTACACCTATTCTTCGTTGGAAAAAGGGGCAGAAGATTGCTCAGAAGAACCAGGTCTGAATTATACAGTCTTCTAATTCTTTAGCAAATGTTTGACTGGTGTGTTTCTTTATTTACATCTCTGATTGCCCAATGACCAGCCTTCTGATGGGAATTCTCCCTCATAACAGAGAAAAGCAGGCAGATGGACCAAACAGCTTCAACAACGGATGGGAGTGTGTGTGGCATTCTGAACTGGTAGTACCGCCTTCCTATTAAGTGCAGAAAGGGATGTTGGTGTTTTTCTTAACAGTTCTAGAGCGTAAAGAGACTTAAGGGAGAGTAGTAGACAGTATTGGATTGGGGAGTCCAGAGATCTGGGTTTGAGTTTTGTCAGTGCCATTAATTAGCTGCTGGAAAATCTTTTTTCCTGGAATTAGGCCATAGCTTCCTTGTCTGGAAAATGAGCTGATTGAATTGAGCTCCCTTTCAAATGGAAAATTCTGTGATTCTAGATAATGATGAAGGAATCAAGGCAGTTAAAGAATGAGTGTGGTTAACCTGTTAGTTGCTGAACTGCCTCCAGGATAGCATTGGTCTAAGTCCCTGTGGCTCTGGGAACAGGAAGATGGAAGGCGTCAGGGGATTGATTGCTTGTCCTGTGCTGTCACTGCAGAGTGCAGCTGGACAGGGAGGCAAGAGACATGAGTTCAAATCCTGCTCTGATATTTATTAGCTGTCTGATCCTGGGCAGGTTACTTAACTGCTCTTGGACTCCGTTTTCTCCTCTGTGAAATGGGCGTAATAGCTGCACTGGCCTCACAGGGCTTTCACAATCTTCAAATGAGAGAACATGTGGAAAAGGCTTTGCAAACCTTGAAGTGAAATAGGAATATTAGCACTTATTTTGGCTCCTTGTGTGTCCCTGGGCCTCTGGCTCCTTATCTGTGAAGAGGTCAATGGACTAGATGAGTAGCTCTCGTTCTGCAAACAGATGAATGAATGAATGAATGAATAAAAAAGCATTTATTAAGCCCTTCATGTATGCCCAAGGTCATGTGAGCATGGAGAGACACAGATACAGTGTCCTTGCCCTCACGGTGCTTACATTCTAACTGGAGAGTGAAAGCCAGGCTGGGGCACTTTGGTCCTGGAAGTTAAGATAGTGAGTGGAGTCCCAGGGAGGGGAGCGGACTGACCCACGCCATCTGGACAGAATGACTGAGCTGATTTGGTGGTGGTTCTAGAACGAGGGCTTTGGATGGCAGGAAGAAGGGCCCTTTTGGGAGCCATGGAGAAGATGGTCAGAAAGCTGAGAGTGGAGTGTGGCTGGAACTTTTCCTGGAGTAGTGACCTGGGAGAGACAGTCACAGGCCAGAGAACGAGGGGCCCAACGGCCATTTCTCCAGGCTAGAAAGGCGGCTGGCCGGTCTCCCGTGGGGGGCCTTCTTGGAGAGCTGGGAGTGATCCTTGGAATCTGTCAAATACAGAGAGGTTTAACCAGGAATGTTTCTGTTATTGCACAGCCAGCCTGTCTTGGTTTGGGGGAGAGTGAGATGATGCCAGCCCTCCTTTGAGATGTGTGAAGTGGAGTACTTTAATGAAAATACACTAGGTCTGGAATATGATGCCTCTTCTTGAAACACATGGCTCAGGCTGTGTTGCTGCTGGCCTCTCTGAAGTGTCAGGATGGCTGAGATACAGATCTGGAGCTGGCTTTACCCTCGGCACCGACGGTTCCTCTGCCCGAAGTACTAGGTGCCCCATCTGCCTCCTTCCTCACTTGGTCCCTAGGTTGCTGCCCCCCGGGGTGGAAATTAAGGAAAGGAAGATTGCTATTTACTGTAGAGGGAATGATCCCACAGTACAGTGGGTGGTCTCAGAAGATGTTCATTTAGCCCTCAGCAGGGGTCTTCAGATGAAGGCTGCATGCCCACTTGTTGGGGAAGCCGTATAGGGGATTGCTGCCCAGGTAGAGCTTGGACTCTGACCTCTGAGATCCTTCCCACATCTGAGAGTCAGTAATTCTATGATGCTCCGATGGGGACAGTGGTAGCCAAGGAAGGCTGAAGAGAGGAAGTGGTCCTTGCAGGAGGAAAGGTACTTGAATAGTACTCCCAGGAAAGCAATCTGAGCCTAGCAGGAGAGATAGGAGATGGAAGATGAGGACAGGGCCTAGAGAACATCAGTATTTCTCTGGAAAGGGGCCTGTGAAGGGGAACAGGAGGAGCTGGGAGAGTAGACCCAAGATAGCTGTAGGAGGCCCTGAATGCCAGAGTTAGGCACTGATCTTTTCTTTTCTAGGCACCAAGGTCACTTGGCTAGTAAGTGGTAAATCAGGAACTGAAAGCACACCCTCCGACCTGGAACGGATCACTTGTTCTCGCTGAAACCTCATCAGACAGATTGAATCTCTCATGACAACTGAGAAGTCCAGCAGCTGGAGGTACAGGTGGAGAAGTCTGTTTTGACTCAAGGCCAGTTATCAGATAGGATGGTCATCAGAGGAGGTTTATGCACAGGCCAGACCTGCAAGGAGTGGCCATTGGCTGGTGGATCTACTCTGTCGTGTTCCTCATTCCCCAGAAGTGTGTGTGTGTGTGTGTGTGTGTGTGTGTGTGTGTGTGTGTGTGTGTGTGACTAAGTGAGCTCAAGTGATTTAAGAAAAGCCACGTCAAGCCGTCTTTTATTTCCCAGATACACCCCACTGACCAGAGCTGTCCCTCTTCCTTCCTGCACTCTCTGACATTGACTCAGGCTTCTCCCCGTTTCCAGCTTCCGCAGCCATTCAGAAGCCAGCCTCGTTCTGAGTTCGATTACCCAGTTGGATAACATCTGAACCAGATCCCCAGCTCCCATAGACAAAACTAGGGTGGGACGACAAAGAGGACATTGGCAGCACTTAGGGGCTGGGAGGGACCTTGGAAGTCTGCTGGTTAAACCCCTTCATATTACAGTTGAGGAGACTGAGGCAAGACTGAGGCACATGGCGGCTGAGCGGTGACTGGTCGAAGGTTCCGTGGGGGGCTCTCTTTCACGAGGGGCCCTGGCCATGCTCCTGCTCCCTTTACTTCTGACTTGACTTCCTTTTCTGAATGCCTTTCACTTCCTGGCCGGCAGCCTTGCCCCCTCCCTGCCCTTTCCACCTCCTTTGATTAGAACATAGGCTCCTTGGGCTGGTCCTCTCGGTGTTTGTGTCCCTGGCACCCAGCACGGTGCGTGGCATGTTGGCAGAACTTAATAGACGCTCGCTCAGCCTCCACGCGTCTCCTCTTTTCTCTCCTCTCCCTTTTTCCCAATTGCTTTTCCCCTCTCCTTCTCCTTTATTGGAGTTGTTTTCTTGCCACAAGATGTCTCCCCGTCGCTTGCTTCCAAATGAAGGAACCTCAGATGTAGGCAGTGGCATTTGCCCTGGGTGTAAAATTCCCTAGTTATGGCTCTGGAAAAATGTTGCTAAGAAACTCATGCTTGGGGTGGCTAGGGGGTGCGGTGAATAGAGCACCAGCCCAGGAGTCAGGGGGACCTGAATTCAAATCCAACCTCAGACACTTAACACTTACTAGCCGTGTGACCTTGGGCAAGTCACTTAACCCCAACTGCCTTGCCCTCCCCCCTCCAAAAGGCAAAAAAAAAGAAGAGAAAAGAAACTTATGCTTTGCATTAAAACTCCCCCACCAGACTATATACACACATGTGACATGTAGTTATATACATATATGTGCACATGCATTAAAAAATATTGATTGGTACCTTGCTTTTATATCCCCTTCATTCCCTACCCAGGGAGCCATCCCCTGTGACAAAGAATAAAAACAGACAGAGAGGAAGCACAGTCAAGTAAGACTGACCAGCGCATTATCTGCCTCTGACAGTATACGCAGTGCTCTACACCCATAGTCCCCCACTTTCTCTTATGGGACAACTTTGTTCATTACAAGGACACAACGTTCCGTTTTCCTCTTACTCTTCTCGATAACATTGTTGTAGTCATTGTACGTGTTGTTTACCTGGTCTTGTTGAATTCATGTCATGTAAACTTAGGGTGGAGTTTGAGTAAGTGGGTTAGAAAGGTGTGTTCATATGGACAACTACATGAATTATGGCCAGTACAGCTTAGGCGGGATGGTGTCCCAAGGGGCCTTCCTGGCCCGTCCCTTGGGGCAGCATCATTTGGGTGGTGGTAGGATGTACTCTCCAGTTGAGATGATGCTGGGGACCCAAGTTTACATAGAGTTTTTTGACCAAGGGCCTGCCATGGCAGCTCTCATGTGGCCGGTGAGGGGGTAGGGTCAGGAAGCATGGACTGGTAGCAGAAGGGAGACTCCAAAAATTAACTTGGAAGGTCTATTCCGGATGAGGAAGGTGGAGTTATGGCTGCCATATGAGCTAGCTTGCTGGGGAGATTGAACAGCTAGGTCTAATTGGAGCTGGGTGCAACTGAAACCTTAAAGGACCTGGGGGGAGGGGAGGCTTAAACCTCTCTGGCAATTCACGACCCTTTGCATCAGTTCGTCTAAGTCTTCTCAAGCTTCTCTGTCCTCACCCTGGTTGTCATTTCTCTAGCCCTGCGGCAGCGTTCTGCAATGTTTCACACGCTGTAATTGGTTTAGCTACTCTATTTCATTTCCACTTCTTTACTACTACCAAAAATGCAGACATAAACATTTTAGTTTTGGTGGGACCATTCTCTCTACCTTTGATTTTCAACGACTATACAACTAGCATTCAGATCTATGTGTCAGAGGGTATGGGTCACTTTCTTTTTATATATATATATATATATAT
>CM053583.1:411362112-411385487 GCA_028627135.1 Pseudochirops cupreus | reverse complement strand
CCTCCCTTCCTCCTTCCTCCCTTCCTTCCAAGTTAACATGCAGAGCATTCTGCCAGCCTTGTAGCACCATCTGAATGTCAGCTACAATAGTCAGCATTGACAACACAAGAGCAGTAATGATAACCAGCATTAAGTGTTGATAGAGTTTGCAGAGCCCTGTCCTTGTTGCCTCATTTGAGCCTCACAACAGCCCTGGTGGGTCGTCTTATTATCTCGTTTTCAGGTGATGGCACTGAGGGGGCCAGAGGCTAAGTGACTTAGCCAGGGTCACACAGGCACTCAGGTCTGTAGTCAGATTCAAGCCCAGGCCTGCCTGGGTCTGGGTCCAGCACTTTCTCCATCACTATCTGTTAGTTCATTTACCCACTGATTTATTTGTTTGCCCTTTTTCTCTTTGCAGACCGTTTTTGAGAGGAATTGTCGCTCGGAAGACTGTGCGGCTGATCTGACGCTTCAGGGCAGGCTCCTGCTCTCTGGGTATGTGGGCCCTTCTGGCTCAATCATTTCCCTTGCATCTGTGGGCAGTTTCCCTTGTGGGTGCTGGGGGTGGTTGGAGAGGCTGAGCTGGGGACGCGATGAGCAAAGCTAAGGTGAGGGTGCCGCCATTGATGGTCAAATTTCTTCTGTGAATCGTTTTTCCCTTTCTAAAAAATATTGCCTGGTTTGCCCCATCCCCCTGAGCCCTGGCGCTGGGTCTGTGGCTCAGCATCGGGCCCTGCCCTTTTCTCCTTTCCTTGCTCACTGTGCATCTTTCATTCTCTCTATTTCTTCGGGACTCCTCCCATTGGCATCTTTTGGAGGCCAGGGCAGAAGCACGGGAGGGAGCTGTCCTTTATTCAGCATTTCCTTTCTCAGTCTCTGACTCTGTCCAGGCTCAAGGCAAGCCTCTCACGTGCTTTCTGCTCCTTTTTTCTGGTCTTTTGGGCCCAAAGCGCTGAGCCTGAATTGTTTAAACCACAGCCCAGGGGCTTCCTGTTTGACCTGATTCCTTCAGTAAGATTTTTAGCTCCGGGGCCAGGAAGAAGAGGCAAAAGGTCTGTCACCATATCCCAGCAAGTACCTTGTCAGCACTTTGAAAGGGGTCTATTTATCACTGGGGATGTGACATGCTGATGTAACATGTGGTTACTGGGAAGTGCACCTGGAACCTTTGGCCTGAGGACCATCAATGAAAGTTTGGGGTCTGACAAGCCTCAACATGCCCAAACACGTGGGGCACAGATTTGGAGTCTCCCCCGAGAAGCTACTGTCACCTCCATCCCTGGTTTGAGGGCCCATCCCCTAAGAACAGGGGCGGGTGGAGGGCTGGGTCTAGGAGAGTATGTTTGGCCAAGTTTAGTCACCACTTAAAATTCATGGAAGGGGTGTTGGGGCTGACTATTGTTAGCAAGTATGACCTCATTTTATGGGAAACCAAACCCTAAGAAGGCTCTCACAAAGGATTTTAGGCTCTCAGCTGGCCAATTTGGGCAGGTCCTTACCCTCCCTGGGCCTTGGCTTCCTCATCTCTAAAGTGAGAGGGCACACAATTCATCTCCTCCAACCACTGGATTTATGAAATGGAGGCTGGTGACTGGTCGGCTGATCTTGCTCACTGTCATTTCAACATTTTCCTTTAATCACTTTGCTCAGATGTTTGTTTTTTTCTTTCGAGGTCCATTTAATCAAAATGTTCCATCCCATCGCAGTCATGGTGGCTGTAATATGTCAGCTGTCCCTCTCCCTCCCAGGTCACTCTCCTGCCTTTCTCAAGGTGTTCAGCTCCTGGATCACCATCTTCCTCTCCTCTCCAGCTCCTGGTCTTATTCTAGGGGGCTTTTACATCCTCAAAGATGCTCCCCTAAATCCCCTCACTTCCCATTTCCTCAGCTTTCTTAAATCTCAGAACCTACCTCCACCTCACCAAGGTTGGTCACACACTGGATCTCACTCACCATTACTCATAGTGCTCCTACTTCGCCAATTAGAAACTGGCATTTTCCTATCTGATCCTAAGCTTCTAGCATTCTTCCTGTCCCTATGCTTACTTCACCCTCATTGAGACTCAGCATTTTCTCAGGACATTATCTCTGCTTTGGTTTCACATCTCTCTCTCTCTGGTCATGACCATTCCACTCCTCCACCATCTTCTCACCCCCATGTCCTATATCTACTCTCTTCATCCATGGATCACTTCCACCATCTGCCTTCTGTGCTATTGTTCATGAGTGGCTAAATAAAACTGTAGGTCTCTCAACCTTGCTGGAGGGTATGTTACCAATTCATGTTGCGCAACCTCAACTGGGCCCTCACTGCAGCAAGGCAGCCCTTTTATGCCTCCTTGGTCATTTCCCTAACTCACTACCCCCAGAAGCTATTCTAAACCTTCTCTTCCCTCCTCTGGCCCCCTTCATTCCCTCCCCTCTTGTCTCTGAGCTTAAGACCCTGCCTCCTACTTTACTCAAAAAATTGGGGCCATTTGGGAACTCATTCCTCCCATTTTCTTAATCTCAACCCCCCCTTGATTTCATCCCCCACTCTTTCCTCTTCCTCCTACTGCACCCCAGGTCTTTGACAAAGTAGTCCCTTCCCTTTGCCAAAGCCACATTACCTACCTGTGCACTTGATCCTCTCCCTCCCCTCTCTTCCAACATCACATCCTCCCCCCTCCTCACCCTCTTTTTCTCAAATCTACAACCTCTCCCTGTCATTTGTTCGTTCTGTATTGCCTTCAAACATCCCCACCTCCCCCATCCTTAACAAACTTCCCTAGGCCCTGCCTCACCCTAGGCTCCCAACCAAGATCTTCCTTGCCTTTCTCAGCTAAACTGGAAGGAATTGTCTGCATCTCACGGCCTCTACTTCCTCTCCTCTCACTCACTCCTCAACCCTTTCCAGTCTGGCTTGTGACTTTATCGCTCACGTGAAAGTCTTTTCTCCAAAGTTGCTGACGATATCTCTTTTTCATGTTTACAGAGTGCCCATTTGTCTACTAGTTTTTGTTGTTGGTCTGTCGTTCAGTCATGTCTGACTCTTCATGACCCCCCTGGACCATGACATGCTAGGCCCTTCTGTCCTCCAACATCTCTTGAAGTCTCTCTGAGATCATGTCTGTTGTTTCCATGACACTCTGTGCACCTCATCCTCTGCTGTCCACTTCTCCCTTTGCCTTCCATCTTTCCCAGCATCGGAATCTTTTCCACTGAGTCCCATCTTCTCATTATGTAGCCAAAGTATTTAAGCTTCAGCTTTAGTATTTGACTTTCCAGTGAACAGCCTGGATTAAATTCTTTAAACATTAATTTCTTTAAATGATTTGAACTCCTTGCTGTCCAAGAGACTCTCAAAAGTCTTATCTAGGCCCACAATTCAAAAGTACCTATTCTGCACCACTCAGCTTTCCTTAGAAGTCCAACTCTCACCACCATTCATTACTGCTGGAAAAAGTCCTAGCTTTGCCTATATGGACCTTTGTTAGCAAGGTGACAGCTCTGATTTTTGGTATGCTGTCCAGGTTTCCTTCCAAGGAGCAAGGCTTCTTTAATCTCATGGCTGCAGTGGCCAACTGCAGTGATCTTTAAGCACAAAAATAGAAAATCCGACGATGCTTCCATGTCTCCTCCCTCTGTTTGCTAGGAAATGAAGGAACCAGTTGCCAAGATCATAGTGTTTTTAATGTTAAGCTTCAAGCCAGCTTTGACACTCTCTTCTTTCACCCTCATTAAGAGACTTCTTAATTCCTCTTTACTTCCTGCCACCAGAGTGGTAACTTCTGCATATCTGAGATTGTTGATATTTCTCCTGGCAAGCTTAATTCTGGCTTTTGATTCATCCAGCCTGTATTTTGCATGAGGTAATCTGAATATAAGCTAAATAACTAAGATGACAATATACAGACTTCTCATACTCCCTTTCCAATCTTAAACCAATCAATTGTTCCATGTTTGGTTCAAACTGTTGCTTCTTGGCCCACATACAGGTTCCTCAGGAGACAAAGATGATCTGGTATTCCTTTCTCTTTGAGGATGTATCACATTTTGTTGTGATCCACACCATCAAAGGCCTTAGTGTAATCAATGAAGCAGGAGTAGATGTTTTTTTCTGGAACTCTCCTGCTTTTTCCATAATCCAGCAGATGTTGGCAATTTGGTCTCTAGTTCCTCCACCTCTTTGAAAACCAGCTTACTCTTCTGGTAATTCTCAGTTCCCACATTGCTGAAGCCTAGCTTGTAGAATCTTACACATAACCTTGCTGGTGTGTGAAATGCTTCCTAAGACTCATTTGACTTCATCCTCCAGGATTTCTAGCTCTAGATCAATAACCCCTTCATTGTGGTTATCAGTGATGTGAAGATCTTTCTTGTACAGTTTGTGTGTGTGTGTGTGTGTGTGTGTGTGTATTTTTGCCACCTCTTCTTAATCTCTTTTGCTTCTGTTAAATCCCTACCATTTTGGTCTTTTTTTCTCATGACCATTTTTGCTTGAAACTTTTCCTTGATATCTCTAATTTTCTTGGAAAACTCCTGTCTTACCCCCTCTGTTGTTTTCTTCTGTTTCTTCGCATTGCTCACTTAAGAAAACCTTCTTATTTCTCCTTGCTATTCTCTGAAATTCTTTGTTCAGTTGGATATATCCTTCCCTTTCTTTTCCTTCTTTCCTCAGCTGTTTGTAAAGCCTCATCAGATGCCATTCTGCTTTCTTGTTCTTCTTTTTCTTTGGGATGTTTTTGTTGTTAACTCCTGTACAATATTGTGAATCTCTGTCCATAGTTCTTCAGGTACTATATCTACCAGATCTAATTCCTTATATCTATTCATCACCAACGCTTCATATTAATAAAGGATGTTATTTAGGGTATACCTATATGGTTTTCCCTGCGTCAGTTGAAGTCTGAATTTGGCAGTAGGTAGCTCGTGATCTGAGCCACAGTCAGCTCCTGTCTTGCTCTGGCTGACCATTGGCTGCAAGGTGTAGAGTCAGTCTGATGTCTGTATTGGCCATCTGGTGACGTCCATGTGTAGAGTCGCCTTCTGGGTGTTGGCCATGACCATGAGTTATCTCTGCCCTGCTTCACGTTGTGCTCCAAGGCCAGACTTGTATGTTCCTCCAGTCATCTTCTGATGTCCTACTTTAGCATTCCAGTCCCCTATGACTGTACACTCAATGTCATCTCAAAACCAAGCATTTATTAAGTCCCTGCTATGTACAAGGCATGCATTATGTGCTAAGAGAGGTGTAAGGACAAGAAGCAAGCGCATGCCTTCACGCCTTCTCAGCCCTCCACAGGCTTACTTTCTCTTGTGAGCACCTCTTCTCCCATGCCCCTGAACATCCGGGGGTTTCAGTTTGGGGGTACCTGGCATTTGGAGTGAAATCTGTGACAGTGCTACACGGAGAACATGACTCCCAGGGAGAGTTGAAACCTTTGAGTCAGACATCAGCGAGGAGACCCCAAAGGGCGGAGACGAGATCAGGCTTCTCAGAGCACCCCTTGAAACAGAGTACTGGCCTTAGACACTGACTAGCCCTGTGACCCTGGGAAAGTCACTTAACTCTTCTGTGCATCAGTTTCCTCATACATAAAATGGGGGTAGTAATAGCACCCACCTCCCAGGATTGTTGTGAAGATCAAATGGAATATTCTTTGTAAAGCTCTTTGCAAACCTTAAGTCACTAGATGCATGCTGTTATTACCACTGATGTAAGTCACACCTATGCATTGCTCTACAGCATCCATAGTGCCTTGTTTCACCTGTCTCTCCCCACAGCACTATGAAATGGGGAGCACAATAGCAAAACCTTCATTTAACAGTTGAGGACACAGAGGCTCAGAGGCGTGGGCCCAGCTTGTGAGGGGTGGAGCTAGAACTTGGCCTCAGGAGCCTTCCCCATGCTAAGCATCACCTCAGCTCTGCATCATTTCAGGAGAGGGAGAGTGTCCCTTTGAGGCCAGTGTTTCCACGCTCCTGATTTCCCATGACACAGGAGCCATAGGGAAGAACATTTTCAAAAGCGTTGAGTTGGTGTCTTTCAGAGATGTGCTTGGAGCTGGCCAAGAGCAGCCTGGAAACAAGGGACCTGAGACCCAAGAGCAGGATGGTGGGAAGGGAGGGTCCTTTTCATGTAAGGGGCACAGTTATTTGAGGTCTTTTCACTTCCAGAACTCAAGGTTGTTTCTGCAGATGTAGAGTAGGAGTCAGGAGCATAACTAGCTCATTTTGTGCAGAGACAAGAATGTAAAAGGGAGCCCCTTCCACACTAAAGGCGTGACATGTTTGGGATAATAGATGTGCCCTCCGGCTTTGTGCACCCAATGCAAGGGCCTGCTGGTTACGGCTCTGGTGGGAAGGGGAGGCACTTAGGGAAAAAGCATCCACTGCTGATGGTCAGCTGGGGAGGCAGGGGAACCCCCAGCAGCAAGGGGCTCTTCAGAATGGGCTGCCTTTGTCTTGGGGGAATGAAGAGAAAGGAAGGCAGCTGGAAGTAATTGTGTCCCTGGGATCCATCGAGGAAATGGAGCCTGAGAGCCGGAAGTGATCAGGCCTGGAGCTGGTTCAGGCCCCCCTGGGCACCTTGACCTCTGTCAAGCTGGCTGTCTTTTAAAAATCAGAGAACACATTAACCGCGCATTAGGTCCTGAACCAGGGGTTTAATGGGGCTGATCCTAGTGCTGAAATGACCATGATCAAACTCACGTTACATTCTTGGGGGGCCTGTGAAAAACGGACAAGAGTCCCTCCCTTGTCTTTTTGCACTTAGAGGGTTTTTAAAAACAAAACTAAACAAACTTTTTTTTGTGTCATGGATGCCTTTGGTAACCTGGTGAAGCCCATGGACCCCTTCCCAGAATGTTGTTTTTAAATAACTGAAGGAACTGCTACATTTCAGTTGGAGGCTAGTGAAAATAAAGCTGTGATTTGTTTACTTTTTTTTATCCAGGTTCACAGACCCCCTGAAATCTATCCACAGATCTCTTGGAGGGGTGGCACTGTGGACTGTAGGTTAAGAACATTTACCTTAAAGAACGATGGTCTCATAATGTGAGGCAAAGGGCCTTGGGGGGACCCCTAGTGTCCCAGACAAAAAGGAAGATAGCTCATCTTGTGAATCTGTGTCTGTGTTCCTGTGTCTGTGTTCATGAGGACATGGCCAACTGGGCCCAGAAGCAAACAAGAGGAGCAGAAAGGCTTCAGGGAACTGTGGTCCCTTGAAGAACCCCAAACCTTCTCATGACACAAGAGGCCATCTTTTTAGTTGTAAGATTTCCTCCAGTGATATGGTTTACCTCTGAATCACAGGATAACTACCATCTCCAAAGGATAGGGATTGATGATCACCCTAACGTGGTGAGGAGAGCCATAGTGGACATGGACAGCCTTCTACATGTCACCAGTGAAACATAATAGAAAGGATGCCACTGGAGAATGTGCTCCTGGAAAAAAAGATGGGGCTATCACAGAACAAGAGACAACTTTTGGAAAGTCTCTTTGCTCCTTTGGTATCTACACCATGTGAAGAGGTTGATGGATATCCTTCCTCCCTCCCTCCTTCTCTCCCTTTCTCCCTGTCTCCCTGTCTCCCTCCCTTCCTCCCTCCCTTCCCTTCCTCCTTCCTTTCTTCTTTCCTTCTTCCCTCTCTCCCTCTCTCCCTTTCTTCCTTCCCAGCCATGCTAGGGGTTGGAGATTCAAAGACAAAACAACACAGTTCCCATTCTCGAGAGGTGTCCAGTTTACAACATTTGCACAGATAAGTAAGTTACTTATGCTGTCCTGTGGTGTCAAATCCAGTTATCCTGTTGCAAATAGCCACAAACCTCCCTAATGGGGCTGAATCAGGTTAAAACACAATTGGGAAATATTTAGCAAAATGAATAAAAATACAACACAACATAGATGCTGTTAATCCGTGGTTTTCTAAAGCGGTGTGCTGCCTGTAGGAGTGGACTCCATCCAGTTGGTATGGAGATGAGGGCCTGGAGGTCATCCGGTGGTAGGGGGCAGTTGGGTTGAGCCTTAGTGGTAGAAAGGGATTCTGAGAGGTAAAGGTGAGGAGAACGTGGGTCCCCGGCAAGAGGACCAGTCTGCTCAAAGGTTTGGAGCAGGAGATGGAGTGTCACATAGGAGAGGACTCCTGCCCCCAATGCAGTTTATTTGGAATGTAAAGTGTGGGAACAGAGTGTGAGCTTAGAACTTGGTAAATAATAGGTGCTTAATAAGGGCTTGTTGGGTCATGATTGATTGTGACAGAGAGTGTGAAAAAGGCCAGACTAGTGGCAGCAGCTAGCGAAGGGCCCTTGGTGCCAACAGAGATAGGGGTTTCTGTTTGATCCCAGAGGTGATTGAGGGGGGCTCTGGAGTTTACTGAGTTGGGGCAGGGGGCACAGCCAGACTTGTGCTTTGGGAGCATCACTTTGTGTTTGGCGACTGGGCAGAGAATGGATTGGAGGGAGGAGGAATTTGGGCCAGGAAAACCCATTAGGAGCCTGTTAGAATATATGGCACAAGGGGTATGGTTCTTTAATTAAAAAAAAAAATCCCCCCACTTTTGTACTGGGCCCAGGCCTGGCTCTTGAATTGGCCTCAAGTTCTGATGCTCGTAGGACTTTCCCATTTGGCCCCAGATCGATGGTACCATGTCCAGGGACCTTGGGAAAATGTCTGCCTCTGTGTGGTAAGCCTCAAACCAGCATTGCCAGGAATCCCATTAGGAAAGAATGCAGGAATCTGCATAGAAATGCCGCCAATGGCCATGTGCTCCAGGGAGCACCCTGCCATGTGCAATGCCTCCTCATTATGGAAGCTCCGCACACCTGTCCCAGGCTGTGAATGACAGGCTGGGCGCTGATTCAGCGCATTCTTTCCCTTGTAGGTTGGACTGAGTCTCTGCTTAGGGCTTGTATTTGACAATGAGCTTATGGCTGGTGTTTTGGGCCTTTTCTCAGATGTTATATGATCCCATATTATTACTGGGCTCTGTGGGAAGAGGAATAAGAGCTTATCAGCAAACCTGGAAAACTCGTCTCTTTGCCAGAATATTACCCCCAACATTTCAGCTCTGCCCTCCCTGCCTCCCATCAGGCTGCCCCCAACTTCGAAAAAGCAGCCTATGATTGGGAGCAGCTGGTCTTTGAATTGAACAGTTTCTGGAACCACAGAGGATAGGAATTATGTCTGTAATAGTATATAGTCATAAAAGGAACACAGTGACATCCTGCAGGACGGAGTATTGGCAGCAGAGGTGGTGGAACGCACTGTTTGATTGAAGAACAGAAACAGGTCTAGGGAGGGGCGACTGGGGCTTTGGCCCAGAGCATGGAAATTTATGTAACGAACACAAAAATTTAATGCTCATACTCCAGCAGAATAGAAGCAGCTGGGTACTCTGAGGTTAACACCGAATCATATGTTGTTGTTTTTTTAATTGGACCTATGATTTCATCAGTATAGGGAATTTTTGTTGAGAAAGTTCCTTTTACCAATGCAGGTCATCATTTGCCTTGCAACTTAGAGTGTTGGAGAGTTTCCTGAGGCACTGAAATGTTAAATGATTGCCTGAAGTCACACCACCAGCATGTGTATGGATGGAATGGAATGAATTTATTATCTGCTAAGCATGGCAGTATAAATAGAAGGGCAGAGATCTAGTCATATTCTCACATTCTCTTAGGAAAGACAACACCGCCCACCCACCCAGGAGGGTCCTGCTGCAGGGCAGATGGATGGGCCTTCCTCAAGATCCCACTGGGGCAGGGCCAGGTTCAGCCTTGACTCCTTCTACTACAAAGCCAGCACTCTGCACTGGCCCATGCCCTTGTCATCCCTCTCCCCTCCTCCTCATCTTCCTCTTCCTCCTTCTCCTCCCCTCCATGTGAATTCAACTGACAGAGAGTTTTCACTTGTTTCTTTCCTAACTTTTCTGGACCATCTGTGTGTGTGTGTGTGTGTGTGTGTGTGTGTGTGTGTGTGTGTGTGTGTGTGTGTGTGTGTGTGTGTGTGTGTGTGTGTATGTGTGTCTTTTGACATTAAGAAACCTGCCACATCCAGCACTGAACAGAGTGAGTTTGGTGATGAAATCTGTGATGAAAACAAGATTCCAGTAATACACAGTTGTCTTATTTTCTCTAAACAAATCTTTCCCAAGACTTTCCTCTCTTCTTGTTCCCTCTGTCCCAGCTTCAGGTTGTCACAGTGGCCATCCTCAGGAGCACCTTTCCCCCATTTCTTCTTCCTCTATCTTGGGCTTGCTGGTGCCCATCCCTACTCACGGGAATCAGAGGCCTCTTTTTTTCTCACTTTGCAGGATAACTCACCTCTTTCTTTTAGTCACAGTGATCCTGTGTGTCCCCTCACCCACACCATGCCAGCAACATCACAGTGGGCATCAGACACTTGGGAGGGGAAGGGAGAGGCCTGGCAAAGAAGCTAGAGAGTTGATCCCTAGTTCCTTACCAAGCACGATCTCCACGCAAGAACATGAGAGGCAGAGAATGTTCTGGCCCATCCGTCCATCCATCCATCCATCCATCTATCCATCCATCCATCCATCTATCCATCTATCATCCATCCATCTATCCATCTATCTGTCTATCCATCCATCCATATATCTGTCCATCCATCTATCCATTCATCTATCTATCCATCTATCTATCTATTCATCTATCCATTCATCTCTCTGTCTGTCTATCCATCCATCCACCCATCCATCATCCTTTCAGTCACATGACCTCTTAGTGCCTCAGTTTCTTCAATTGTAAAATGGGGAGATGGGACTAAATGGTCTCTAAGGTCAATCTGTCATTAAGCATTTATGAAGCATTTACTGTGGGCCAGGAACTGTGTTAAGCACTCAAGATATAAAGAAAAAGGAAACTGTTCCTGCCTGCCAGGAGCTTCTGTTCCTTTCTGTTTCTGAGTCTCTGGTCCTAGGACTAAGTTGCTCAGTTTCTCCAGATCTCAGATTCTCCCTTTGTAAAATGAAGGCATCAGCTTAAATCCATGATCCCAGGAGTTCTGTCACTCACTACCCATCTGACCCTGGGCAAGCCAATTAGTATCTTGGGTCCTCAGTTTCCCCATGTGTAAAATGAAAGGGCTGGGCAAGTGGGCTGCCTTCCAGCTCTACCATCCTATGGTTATTTTGATAATTATTTATAAGAGCTATGCTTTCAGTCACTGTGTTCTGGGAGAGTAGCTATATTCAAGCGTGAGGGCCCTCAGCTTTCTCTGACAGTTTTGTAGCGTAAGAGGAAGGTTTCACATCCAGAAAAAAAGATATTTTGTGTTTAACAAATTGTGTTCTTTTCTTTTTGCTTTGGGTTTTTAGGTTAATTTGCTTTAACTCAGCCTAGGTCAGGGAAAAATTGGATTTTGTCAAGGACAGTGATGATGTTACATTCTTTTGTTCCTTTGACCAAACTGGGCTTTTTTGTTCCCATAAATGGGGAAAAATAGAGCCTTGCATAGCTCTGTTTGGTGACCGCTGCCCGTGCTGCTGACCTGGAGCTCATTTTGATGGAGCCGCCTTTGTGGGGATGCTTGAATTATTCAGTGAATAGCACGTTCCAGGGACCATTCACACACTGCCCCATGACCAGGCCATGATATCACGCCCCTGTGAGTGGTTTGGAGCTTAGAAATTCCCAGGCCCCCTCGGGCTTCTTTTCCCTTAATCCACTTTTTGCTGGGAGTGAACCAGATTCTTTCCAGATGTTCTCAGATTTATTGATTCAGGAAATGGCTCAAAGGAGGAAGGCCAAGCCAAGACCTGGTGAAGAGGGAATTCCTCTGTCAGCTGGGAACCAGCATCATTTGGGGGAGTGGGTGCCAACACGACTCCTTGGAATGACAAGGAGAGAGACGGTCGTTGGCCCTTGTCTTTTCAGAGGGGAAATGTGTTCAGAGACAAAGGGGTTCATCTCGCCATGTCCTGAGGGTCTGGCCCCATCAGCAGGGCCAAGGCCAAGGCTATGCTTGAAAATACAGGGGCTGCACACGCTGTGGAGGCTGGGGCTGCACACGGAGTTGTCTGTCACTCACCCACTTCGTGTGCCTTTGGGAAAGTCATTCACCATTTCCACACTTTCCTCATCTGGAAAAAGGGGGATGAGGTCATTTGCCTTGCCTACATCACTCGATCATCATCAAAGGGCATTTATTATGCTCTTCATCTGGGCCAGGCACTGTGTAAAGTGATGAGGATGGAAAGAAAAAAAATCACAGCCCTGCCCTCCGGGAGCTTACGATCTCATGGGCGTGATGCTGTGCCGTGCATGTCTGTAGTGAAAGCCAGAGACAATCTCAGCTGGAAGGCTTTGGCATTAAGGTGGAAAGAGAACAGAACAGCCTCTTGAGAGAACCACATGAAAGTACTAGGAATTTTAAAATATTTTTTTTCCACCAGCTCTGTGATTTAGTTGCTATAGGGATCTCCTAGTGCAGAAGCTCCACTTAGCAATGTAGATCTCAGGGACAGTGAGGTGGTGCCTTGGAGTCAAGAGAACCTGAGTTCAAATCCAGCCTCAGATACTCGACAAGTGTGACCTTTGGCAAGTCACTTAATCTCAATTGCCTTGCCTTCTTCCTTCCAAAAAACAAAACAAGCAAACCAAAACCCCAGTGTAAATCTCTAACCCTTCCTAGATGCGGTTGTGGGTGACGTTGAGAGACTGAGTGCCTTGCCATGGCTCGCACAGCCAGAGTGTGTCCAGGATTTGAACCCGGTTCTTATCAGCTCTGAGTCCTGACCTTAATCCACCAAATATGGGCCTAATGTCAGGCCCTGTGACCCCGAGCAAGCCATTTCACTCCGTCTGTGCTGCAGTCTCCTTGTGGAGACAATAAAATGTAAAGTACAGCCACATAGGGTTGTTGGGAAGAAAATTCCTCTGAACCCTTAAAGCTCTCTCAGTTTGAACTGTTCTCACTGCTATTGTGACCCAAGTCCTTCCAGAGACTGGCTCTTGGGCCCTTCCTTGACGTCTCTCCTCCTGTGATCCTCTGGGGCTTTTCTGCCCCCTTCCCCCCATGACCTCTGTCCCTCACCCATTTTGTCTGTCCTAGTGCTCTCTGTGGCTTTGCTCCCCGCATCCCTCCTGCCTGGAATTGTGTGCGCAAACAGTGTCAGGAGTGTGAGATCTCAGAACGATCTGAGGCTGCCAAAGGAAGCTGAACACGGTCCTGTCTCGGTTTTATCCATGTTGGGCATTAGATAAGGGCAAAGAACAGCTCAGAGCATTCCTTGAAGCAGAAGGGTAGATGCCGACATGGGAGGGAGTGAGATCTCAGCAGACTTCATAGAATTTCTCCTTTCTCTACTGAAGAGAAAATGCCAGCATGCAAATTGTTAAGATGAGAGTCAAAGACCAAGATAAGTGATGAGACAGCAAGAGTGCCCAGCCTTGGGCAGATCACAGCTCCATGTTGGCCATTCTTGGATATGTGCAGGTAAGGGAGTGTGAGCTTCAAAGGAGAGCCAGGCCGAGCAGGTGGCCAGCTCCTGTCCCTGCCCAGGAGCGCCAAGCCATGAAGGTGGCCAGCTCCCATCTCTGCCCCCTGCCTAGGAGCCCTCATCCCTGCCCCCTGCCCAGGAGCACCAGGCCATGCGGGTGGGCAGCCCCCGTCCCTGCCCAGGAGTGCCAGGCCATGCAGGTGGCCAGCTCCCATCTCTTCCTCTCCCTAGGAGCCCCCGTCCCTGCCCCCTGCCCGGGAGTGCCAGGCTGTGCAGGTGGCCAGCTCTCATCCCTACCCCCTGCCTCACTGGGCCTCAGAGACAAGTTGTGGTGAAGAGGTGGCCACACTCTCCACTGGATGGGGTCAGAGGCAGTGAGGAGAGCAGGGGCCCAGTGCCAGCTCTGCCATTGTGAAGTTGTTGTCGTGGGCAAATCTCTTCATTTCTCTGGCCTTCCATTTGATCACATATTAAACAAGGAGAGTAGAGCAGACAGATAAAGAGGGTTGGACTAGACAGTCGTGGAGGTCCCTTCCACCTCTAGGTCAGTGAGATTGTTGGTGAGCTGGCTGTTAGCTCTGAAGAACCATGGAGGGTGGGACAGCTGCCTTGGGGGTACAAAAGGGTGGAAATCCCAGTCTGTGCCAAAGGGAGGATTAGGCCAGTGATGGAGACTTTGATTCTTGGCAGAATTCTAGAACATAGGATGGTTTTTGAATATTCTGAGAGGAAGACAGTGATCACCTAGAGCCAGCAAGGCTTCACCCAAAACAGATGATGCTGGATGACTTCATTTCCTTTTGCAGGAGATTTATTGGTAGGTGGAGGAATGCTACAGACACAGCAAATCTGCCTCTTGGTTAGTCTTTTATGGAAAGCTCTCATTAACAAGCCTTGCTTTTGGAAGGGAGCTGGTGGCAGAACTAACATTGCCCTCCCCCTCATTCTGACTTTCTCTTTCTCTGTCTCTCACTCTTTGACTTTCTCTCTCTGTCTCTCTCTGTCTCTGTCTCTCTCTGTCTCTCTCTCCCTTTCTCTCTCCCATCTCTCCCTCTCTCTCCTGCTAGCAGCTTTCAGAAGCCTGGCCTGGCAGGACTCCACTCACTGAGCAGCTGAGTCGGCTCAAAGGAGAAAGAGACCTTTCCTGAGGGTCCTGCAAGTCCAGGGACTCTGGGGAAATTCCTAGCTCAGTGTTAATAGGCAAATTCATCACAAATGACTTCTATAAATAGAGGACATACTTTCTCTGACTCCGTGATGGATTGTTTGTATGTTGGTTGTCCGTGGACCCTGCTGGGAGGGGTCATCACCAGACTGGCCGCAGGGCAGTGGACTTTTGGGTCACGGGAACTCTCAAAGATAGTCTAGAGAGTTATAGCAGGGGCTGTGATCTGAGTTGGTCAAGGGAATATGTGCACAGATAAAATCAGAGATCCCTGGAGGACTGAAGCATGTTTCTAAAGATACTGAAGCTTTCTGCAAATTGGGTGGAATTAGATTCCCCTCTTTGGGCCCATCCAGACCCAAGGCCATACTGTCCTGCCAACTGCATATCAAGGGGAAGAAGGATGCTGCGGGAGAGAGAGGGAGTAAAAGAGCAAAGGAGCAGAGGGAGGGAGAGGGAGAGAGACAGAGACAGAGAGATACACACACACACACTCACACACACAGAGACAGAAATAGAGAAGTCAGGTGGGTGCAGGACACACATTTGCCATTCTGTCTCATCAGAGTAATGACAGTAGTAATAATAATAATCATTATTGTTAGAAAGAATAACTACTCAGTCTGCTTAAGTAATGCTTTACTTAGGGTTTAGGTACTTGAGCTGAACCTTGGAGGAAACTTGAGGGTTCTAAGAGCCAGGCAGGGGGCACAGCTTGTGCAAAGGCTTGGAGATGGGAACATATTATCTTACTTGGATGTTTCTGAGGGAAACAACTGCTTTGACCTTCATTTGGCTTAGTTTTCTGCTTTGCTTTGCTGACATTCCTGTGTTTAGCATTTAAAGCCCTTCCCAAGCTCATCCACACCCCCACCCCATGCACTCTCCTTGCTGTCCCTCACCCCGGCTGCTCCATCCTATGACTCCATGGTTTTAGATTGTCCCCCAGCCCTGGGATGCTCTCCCCTGCCTCACCTCTGCCTCCTGTACTTCTTGGCTTCCTTCAGGGCTCAGTTTAAATCCCACCCTCTATGAGAGGCCCTGCTGGACCCTCCCTTCTCCCCCCACTGTTGACTCTCCTATGGATCTGGCCGTGTCTTTTGTGCAGCAAAGTCCTGTACATATTTTCTCCCTATTAGTCTGGGTGCTCCTTGAGGGCAGGACCTGTTTTTGCCCTCCCAACACATAGCACAGTTCTTGGCACATAGTAGGCATTTAATGTATGCTTGCTGACCAGCTGACGGACAGGGTGTGAGGACTTTCGTAAATCTTAAAGTGCTGTGGAAATACAGGTTTATTATGATGACCTCATCTTACATAAAACTGGAAGCTAGGGCCCTAAATCTCATCCCCCCAACTTGCTCTACAATGTTCCTTCTGACCTTTGCTCACATCGTACGTTAGATTCTCCAGAGAGGGTCCCAGGAGTAGAGAAAGAACCTCGGGTATCATCAAGTTGTCCCCGCTCATCATATTACAGATAAGGAAACTGAGACCTGGAGCCATGAAGTGATTGCCCGTGGTGGTCACTTGGAAAGTGAGTAACATAGAAGGAGTTCATGTTACCATTCTTTGTTTATGCTGTGGAGTCATGAAGAAGAGGAGTCTGGAAAGGAGGCTGGGCAAGTGTTTTGAGATACAGAACAAATTCTGGACAGAGTCGACCTGAGAGAAAGCAGAGAGAGTGGTGGCCTTGGCATCAGGGAGCCCCAGGCTCCACCCACAGCTTTGGCACTTGTGTCTGGTCTGATCGTTGGCACCCTCTCTGTGCCTGTTTCCTCATATGTATAGTGGAGATTTAGATATTCTTGAAATTTAGCTTTGCTGTAGAAATAGCAGCTCTGACCTCATGTCAGAATGTGAGTGGGAGAAACAAAACTCCAGTCCATCGAGTTGAATGGGAGATTTCAAGGTTTTCCCCAAATTTTGTAATGGGAACAGTTGTTATGAATCCATCTAAAGCTTTGGATTTGCTTGTGAGCAGTGAGATTGAATGAATGCACTGTTCACGCTGGTGGACTCGTTAGAAAGGCAGTTGGTGGGGCCCAACCATCCCATGCTTGTCTCCTCATGGCGGCCGTACACGGAGTCCCATCTCTGCCTCCTAGGACTCCCTGCCTCGTCCTCTTTGGAGGTTTCTTGGTAATTTTTTCTTAATTGGCTGCTCTGTTTTCTTTCATGTTCTTGGTTAGCAAAACATTCCGGCGCTTGCCCCGATTGCTAGAAATGCCCTAATCAGGAAATTTCAAACGCTTTCCCAGCAGTGAAGATTAAAGATGGATTCTAAATATTTTGACATTTCGCTGCAGGAGATGATGACCCAAAGTGAAAGGCAGCTGTTAACGACAGTGAGCTAAGAAAGTTAAACAAATACGTCCTCATCCACTTCCTGTAGACTGGGGAAAACTCTCAGAGCTTGGGCCCTGCGGCAGGCTATGGAGGTCTCTGGGAGCCGAGGCCAGCTCCCTCCCCCAGCCATTCTGGTCACTTTTCATTTCTCCAAGAGCCCTGGCTGGGTTATTTAGGATTCCTGAGTTCTAATCCTGCTCTGACACTCACTACCTCATCATTGGCAAGCTGCCTTCCAGGTGTCAGGCCTTCGATCTTATAGCTGGAGGCTAGTATGTCATGGTAACCCAAAAAGAAAATGTGACCTTATAATAAGAGTAATAGCTGGGATAAAAAGGCTTCCAAAGCGCTTTACACATAACTTACTATTTGATTCTCAAACAACCCTGGGAGATAGGTGCTATTTTGACCCCATTTTAGAGATGAGGAAACTGAGACACAGAGAGGCCAAGTGACCCTGTGTGCCTGTGGTCACATCGCTCCTAAGTGTCTAATGGAAGATTCACACTTGGGTCTTCCTGGTTCCCAGTCCAGTGTTCTATGCACCTTGCCCCCTATATCTTTAAAGAGAGGAAGACAGCATCCAGGGATGCAGAGGTGATCAGTCCACTGTACACTGACCTGGGTAGGCCACACCTGGAGTCCCAAGCTTAGTTCTGGCCTTTCCAGGGTAGGAAGGACATTGATAAGCTGCAGAACCTGTGGAAGAGGCCAGTCCAGATGGGGAAGGGCCATACGGGGGGGGGGGGCAGTTGGATGGGGGGATGATTAGCTTGGGGAAGAGAAGGCTGGACCATAGGGAATGAATGATAAGTGTCTTCAAGAATTTGAAGAACTACTGTGTAGAAGAAGGTTTAGACTTGTCTGTCTCTTCCCTAAAGGCAGAACTAGGTGGCACTGCTGTGGATAGAGCCCTGAAGCCAGGATCAGGAAGACATTAGTTCAAATCTGGCCTCAGACACTTATTGGCCATGGGACCCTGGGTGAGTCACTTCACCTTGTTTGCCTCAGTACCTGATCATAGTACCTGCTTCCCATGTTGTTGTGAGGATCAAGTGGACAATCCTTGCAAAGAACTTGTACAAGTGAGTGCTAATGAAATATTGTTCAGTCACTTCTGACTCTTACTGACCCTGTTGGGGGTTTTCTTGGCAAAGATACAGGAGTGGTTGGCCATTTCCTTCTCCAGCCCATTTCCAGATGAAGAAACTGGGGCAAACAGGGTGAAGCGACTTGCCCAGGGTTTCACAACTATTAAGTGTCTGAAGCTGGATTTGAACTCAGAACTTCCCAACTCCATATCTGATGCCCTCTCCATTGCACCACCTAGCTGCCCCATATAAACATTACCCGTTATTATTGGAAAGTGCAGAGAGACAGATTTAACCTTGATTGCATGCTTTCTAACAAGTAAGACCCCCCAGAAGGAAGAGGATGACCTCTTTGGAGTGGCAGAGAGGGAATCCTTGTTCAGGTATGGGTTAGATGTACACGATCTCCCATCCGAGCCTCAGTTTCCACATTTGAACAATGAGACACATTGTGGTGTTTCATCCTTTCTCTCCACAACATGTAGGACCAATGCCCAGCATACATGGGTGTTGATTGATTAATTAATTTAATTAATTGATATGATTAGGCCATCTGGTCTCTATCTTCCCATCACCATGGCCATTCTGGGATTTAAAAGTCTGCCTGTAAATGCTCAGGGGCTCCGGAAAATTAGGCTGAGTGTGTCCCCTTTATTGTTCTACAGTTTGCTTGGTTACTGGTTTTTAGTGTGATGTGGCATCAACGTTGGTATAATTCCATGAGTTCAGGAACTCAGGAAATTCTCTTTGGGCATTTAAGAGGAAACTAACTTGGGGTGGGGAGGGAACATGATAAATCAGAGAATTGGCTTCGATGTTAGCCAAGTTCCCTTTTAACTCTTAAGCGATGTGGAGGTAATTAAGGTTCTTTTTGCAGTTTTACTCATTTAAATGATTTCTGAGCTTTACTTGTGTCTTTGATTTTGAGATATAATTTTTGGTTAAAAATAATCACCTTTCTCAGTAGAAGGTGGGGGCTTCATGGCCGGCAGCTGATTGTGTCAAAGCAAGCTTCCAGTGAGGCCCAGGTGTATTAGGGCAGCCAAAAAGACTAACAAGGGATCTGAAGATGCTTTGAAAATGGCAGAGAGTGTCAAGAGATTCCTTTAGGCTCATTCTCATGGAAAACTTGCTAAAATTTAGAGCTGGCTGAAAGTGGCTGGTTCCTGTTTTCCCCCCACTGGAGGTCTGCAGGCTGAAATTGGATGACTGCGTGTTAGAAGCATCTTAGAGGCGATTCTTGGTCAGGGCTGGACTGGCCTAGACTGCTTCCAAGGTCCCTCTTGATTCCAACGTTCTGTGGCTACTTTGGTATCATCTTTGGTACCAGGATTATGGGAAAATAAACCTTTAACCTGACCCCCAATGATGTGATTTCCTCTCATGTATTGGGGGTAGAAAGGAAGGATTTCCTGTTATTCATCTGCCTTGAGGCTGAACAACATGGGTATTGGGGACAGAATTCTTGTCCTTTCCCCTACCAGTGTGAATAATTGTTCTGGTTGTGTGACAAGGTGGGAGACGGGATGGTCTCAGAGACAGGGAGGTTTCAAGGTCCTCCTCAGAGGTCAAGATAAAGCTGGAAGGGTCCTTAGAAGTCACCTAGTCTAAGAGGAAACTGAGGCTCCTTGAGGTACAGGTCGAGGAGACACAACTCGTAAGCCTCAGGGGTGGGATTTGAACTCAGGTCCTCTGACTCTGGACTCATGCTCTTTCTAACAAACTGAAAACAGGCCCAAGTTTTTGGGACGTTTGGTATGTGTCACCTTGGCCAAGACCCCAGGCAGCTAAGTGAGTCCTCTGCTGATGTGCTCTGGCAGGGGGAGTTTCCTCATTGACAGTTCTCAATCCCTGGTGTAGACCACCTTACCCTCTCACCCCACAACTCCCAGAGCTCATGGGAGCCTATGTTCAGAGCTCTTTTATTTTACTGATGAAGAAAGAAAGGCCCAGAGGGGGCGGTGCCTTGGCTAAGGTAACACCGGCTGCTAAGGTAATGCAGAGGGGGGATTCCAACCCAGGTCAATCCAGTGATTGTAACTGCCTTCCCCTGCCTGACTTTTGTTTGATAACCGTGGGAGTATCAGCAATGGTCTGAGTAGAACTTGATTGCTATGATGAGCAATGACTGTGCCCTTGAACTCTTTCCATAATCAGGTCCTCGACCTGGGGTTTCATTGGGACAGGAAATTGCCCCTCCCCCCTCCCCCCCTACTAAGGCAGATTCATGCTTGATTTTCAACATCCAATCTTTAGAGGGAAGACTTGGGCACTGAGGCTATGTGTCCTGTGGTCCAGGGTCACATAACCAGTACATGTCAGAGGCGGGGCTGACCCTTTCAGACCCTATGGCCAGCTCCCCTATCCCTTATACCACCCTGCCTTTCTATTTGGCCTCTAATAAACTCAAGAACATTGTGAGAGACACCAGGCATGCAAGTCAGCTGTGGTGTTTCTCCCATCAAAATGGGTCACAGCGACAGATCTGAACCAGCCTCGCTAAACAAAGAGAACAGCAGTTGGATGGATGATAAAACTCTTTGGGGGGAGAAAATTGGTTGACAAAGAGTTCCATTCTTCTATAAACAAACTGGTCCCTGGGCCATGCTGGCCAGGAGCCCCCTGACTTGTGTTGGCTAGGAGCGGGGCCTGCTCGTTTGAAGCCTCCGGGAGTGTTTGCGAGGAGGCTGTCCTTCACAGGGGCCACTGTTACTTCTAGATTAGATAAGAGGGGCCCTGCTCAGAGCAGCGTTTCCTGAGGTCGTTGGAGTGGAAGGGAGAGTTCCAACTTGAAAGACCATTTGTGTCCAGCCTGGCCTTCACTTGGGCCGGCCCTGTGACTGCAGCTGGTGCTGGGAGGGAAGCTGAGGGGTACGAACCAGTGGGGCTCTTGGGCTCTGGAGAGGCTGGTCATGATTTTACAGTCCTGGAGACCCAAGGGTGATTCTTGACTCTTACATCATGGAGAAGTCACTTTAATTCTTGGCCTGAATTTTCTAGGTGGCACAGAAGAATAGATCCTGGGCCTGGAGTCAGGAAGACTTGAGTTCAGTCTGATCTCAGGCACATACTAAGTGACGCTGGGCAGCCACTTAACCTTTGTCTCAGTTTTCCCATTTGTGAAATGGGGATCATAATAGCACCTACTTGCCAGGGTCAAATGAGGTAATATTTGTCAAGGGCTCCGCACAGTTCCTTACACACAGTAGACACTGAAGAAATGCTTCTTTTCTTCCTTCCTCAATTTCATCTCCTCCTCTCCTTTCTTCCTTTTCAGTCTGTCCTCTTCTCCAATGAGAAAACCTGGACTTTAAGTATCAACAGTCAGTTATGCTTACTACTGATTTACTTACACATAAATATTTGTAAGTAAAGTATTTACTTAGAAGATGATTTCATCACATAAAGCACCATAACTCTATTGGCAAATCTTAGGGATGCTGTAGGTTCGGTTCCAGACCACCGCAGTAAAGCAAATATCACAAGAAAGCAAGTCATGCAAATTTCCTGGTTTCCCGGTACGTACAAAAGTTGTGTTGGCTCTATAGGATAGTCTATTAAGTGTGCAATAGCATTATATCATAAAAATGTACATGCCTTAATTAAATAATACATTATTACTAAGAAATGCTAACCATCATCTGTGCCTTCAGCGAGTCATAACTTTTTGCCGGTGGTCACCGGTTATGCCTTGATGTTGGTGGTTGTTGAGTGATCAGGGTGGTCGTCGCCGAAGGCTGGGGTGGCCTTGGCAATTTCTTAAAATATGATAACCATGAAGTTGGCCACATTGATTGGCTCTTCCTTTCATTCGAACACTTATAGGTCATTGTAAGGTTATTAATCAGTCCAATTTCAATATTGTTGTGTCTCGAGGACTAGGGAGGCCCAAGGAGAGGGAGAGAGGGGGGGAACTGCAGGTTGGTGGAGCAGTCAGAACACATACAACATTGATCGATGAAGTTCACCATCTTCAGCCTATGGGCATGATTCGTGGTTCCCTCAAATAATCCCAACAGTAAGATCTAAGGTCTCCGATCACAGATCAGCATCATAGATATAGTCAGAGTGAAAAGGTTTGAAATATGAGAATGACCAAAATATGACCCAGAGACATGATGTGAGCAAATGCTTTTGGAAAAATGGTGCCGACAGACTTACTTGATGCCTTCAGTGTGTAAAAATCGCACTGTCTTCAAAGTGCAGTAAAGCAAAGCCCAATTAAATGAGTTCTGCCTATATCTGAGTCCCCTTAAGCATCCTTTGTTCACTCATTCTGATTTGCTTTTCCTCATAGGACCATAGTTAGCAGGGACTCTGTTCTCCTTGTTCTTTTTTACTTGCTTTGCATTGTTTCATAAATGGCTCTCCAGATTTCTCTCTGTTCCTCATCCTTGTCATTCTTAATTACATTCCAGTACTCCATGACACCAATATATTTAGTTAATCATCACCCTATTTTGGGGTATGTAGGCTGCTTTTAGGGTTTTAAAATAATTATACATAATACTGCTATGAAAATCTTTGAACAGAGAGTGCTTTTTTTGGGATACCACTTCAGGCAATATTTCTGAAAATGGAATTACTGTGTCAAAGGGTAAGACTATTTTTGTATCTTTTACTGAATTCTGCCAGATTGCTCTCCAAAAAAGGTCGACAAATTTGTCATTCTACCATTAAGGAGTAAGTGTTCCTGTTTTTCGACAGCCTTGCCAGCATTGAATTTTATTGCCGATAATGATTTTTGACAATATAATGGATGTGTGCTGGCATTTCAGTTTTTAAAAACTTGTCTCTTTAGGGAGAGGAAAGATTGTATGGTGGGACAAGCACTAGCATTGGAGTTAGAGGTCCAGAGTTAGAATCCTGGCTCTGTTTCTTCTGCCCTGGGTGACTCTGAACAAAATCACTTATTCTCTTTGGGCCTCAGTTTCCTTTCTTGTAAAGTGAGGCAGCTAGATGGTGCAGTGGATAGAGCGCTGGGTCTGGGGTCAAATCCAGCCTCGGACATGAGCTGTGTGACCTTCAGCAAAGCATTCAACCTCTATTTGCCTCAGTTTCCTCAACAGCAAAATGCGGATAATAATAACACCAGCTTTGCAGGTTTGTGGTGAGGATCATGTGAGATAATATATGTAAAATATACTTAGCCAGGGTACTGTATAAATATGATGATGGTGATGGTGATGGTGGTGATAGTGATGATGGTGATGGTGGTGATGATGGTGGTGATGATGGTGATGGTGGTGATGATGATGGTGATGGTGATGGTGATGATGGTGATGGTGGTGATGATGGTGATGATGGTGGTGATGGTGATGGTGATGATGGTGGTGATGGTGATG
>CM053583.1:411326861-411361612 GCA_028627135.1 Pseudochirops cupreus | reverse complement strand
TGATGATGGTGGTGATGATGATGGTGGTGATGGTGGTGATGATGGTGATGATGATGGTGATGGTGATGATGATGGTGATGGTGATGATGGTGGTGGTTGTGATGGTGATGATGGTGATGATGATGGTGATGGTGATGATGATGGTGATGGTGATGGTGATGGTGATGATGGTGGTGATGGTGATGATGATGGTGGTTGTGATGGTGATAGTATTTACTTTAGGTTGGACTGGATCGTTTCTGAAGCCTCTTCCACTCTAGGTCCAAGATCCTAAAATCCTCTGAATGGACCCTTCGTTTTTGTCATCTTCAGAATGAGAGGGTCAGAATGGATGCACCTCTATGGTTCTCCTCAGCTTTGTCCCACTATGATTCTTTGAGTCCTTTAAATAGAACCACAACACCAGACCCAGTTGACATTTATGTACTTAATTGGTAAAGTGCTTCATATAAATTATCCCGTTTGATCTGGGCAGAGATAATTGTCCCCATGACACAGGTGAAGAAACTGACAAGATGACTTTTCCTATGTCACGTATCATAATTTGGAATCTAGTTTATTGTTTCTGGAGTCGCTAGTCATTTATAGAACAAGTATTTTATTAAGCACATGCTACGTTCCAGACACCATTCTAGGGCTAGGACTTGACAAAAAGGACATAGTCCCTGCCCTCAAGAAGCTTCTATTATCCTGAGGGAAGATATATATATATATATATATATATATATATATATGTATATATATATATATATGTATGTATATATATATATATCACATGTCACATATGCAAAGTAAACATATCACATGTAAACAAAGTAAACACACCATATGTTCAAAGTAAATAGCAGTTCTGGAGGTGAAGGATCCCTTCCTTAGCAGTGGTGAGATCAGGGTGGGCCCCTTCTTGGCTTGACTTGTGCCTTGAAGGGAGCTGGAGAATCTAGGAGGCGGTGTGGGCAGGGGACATTCTGAGCATGTGGCACAGCCATGAGCAAAGGCCCTGTGCCCTCTAGGATGATGCCATTCTGTGATCAGATGACAGGCACTAATTCCTACAATTTCTGCTCAGGTTCAAGTTGACCCTCAACTTGAGGTTCTCAGACCTCCTTGAGTGTGATGCCTTTAATCCCTGGGATGGAACAGAAATAGCCTCGAATTCATTTAAAATTAAATTAGCCTACATAATAAATAACTGTAGCCATCACTTAGGGGTCAGGGTCCTGCTTTCTTGGCTCTAACACAGGGATTTGGAATTCTCTCCTAAATTAAATGTTTGGATTGGTTCAGGCCATCAGTGCTTTTACTTCCAAAGTTGGAAAGCCAGAATGTTCAGGGGACATGTGGTTGTGGCTGCTTGTCCTCTGTCTAAAAGACCAGTGGGGGTGGGCCCCAATAGCTTCCCCTCCTCCCTTCAGAATCCCCATTTTCACCCGTGGTACCTAATTGAAGTGTTGTATGATTCCAACCACTTGTTACCATTCAGGCAGGTTCCCCCTAAGAACTCATTAACCTGGGGGTTTTTTTGCTTTGCATTTTCACCCTCATGGATAGAGCGATATCAAGAAAAAATAAAGCAACATGAAATCTATAAAGACACAGTTAAGAAGCACTCCTTTTATGTTTTGAGCGCTATACTAAGCCCTGATGACGCAGATACAAAAATGAAACATTCTTACCCTCAGGGGCCCTACATTCTAATGTGGAGTCACAGGGGCGGTATTAGGACCATGGATACCCACTGTCTGGGAGCGATGGGATGGTGATTACGGTGCCCAGAGTAAGAGGTGAAGGAGGGGTGTAGGGCTGGTACAGGTGGCTGCCAGCAGGAAGTTGCTTGGGGCTGGGGAGTGACCTTGGTGAGATATCCTGGGCAGTTAAAATGTGTGCTCGTGCTCTCAAGGCCCCAGGGTGGGAGTTCCAAAGCTTGGTAGCTTAAATGAAGCATAGGCCTGGTATCTGGAAGTCTGTTTCCAAGGGGATGACAGTGGCAGGCTAGGTGGCCAAAAGAAGGCCAGGGTCAAGCCAAGGAATCAGTGGCTGAGGATATGCCCAGATGGCCAGTCTTGGAGTCTAGAGGATCCAGGTGCGAGTCCTGGCCCATTGATGATACTAGATCATGTGGCCATGATCTGGTAAGACTGTAAGTTACTGTCCAATCATTAATCAATACCAGCAAAGGGAATTCCTGCACCTGGATTATCCTACATGGATGAAGTCACAAGTCTGTAGCTCTCCTCCACTCTTAGAAATAATACTCTCTGGTATTTTTATAGCACTTTAAGGCTGTAAGGATGCTTTCTACATCAGTCAATTGATATCCATGGGTCAATAAACATTAAGTACCTACTGTGCTCTAAGGCACCGTGCCAAGGGCTAGGATTCTGAAAGAGGCAAAAGACAGTCCCTTCTCTCAAGGAGTTCACAATCTAATATTAGTTTTACTTGGTGTAGTAACTTCTGTGTATTGGTGGCCATCCAAAAAACCCCCACAGAATTAAGAATTTTGACTTCAGATCAAAGGATGATCTCCTTACTATGCCTTTATTAATGATCATAGGCTTCAGCATTTAAAGCACTTTCATAAATACTTTGGATCCTGAAGAAGAGGAGCCTGGAAGGCACTTGGGAGCTTTCATCAGTTTGTCCTTCTGCATTTCCTTGGAGGGGTTTTGGTGGGGGTGGGGAGCCGTGGAGCACCAAGCAGAAGGGCAGGAACAGAGGGAGGAAGCATAGTACTTACTGTACAGTAAAGTTAACATAGGCATTTATTTTGAATGAGAATGTCTTTCAGAATTCTTTATGTAAAGTAGAATTTACATAATGAAAATTTACATAAAACGAGAACTTCCTGTATGTCCACTGCCCGCCACTTCTTCCGCCAGGAACCTTGCTGGTCCGTGCTAATTTATAATTTATAATTCTATTTATAATTACAGTGTCGATGCAGAAACACCGTACCTGGCCCTGGGAGCTGTGAAGAATCTTTCTCTTAATGTTTCCATCTCCAACCTGGGGGACGATGCCTATGATGCCAACGTCTCCTTCAATGTTTCTCGAGAGCTGTTTTTCATCAACATGTGGCAAAAGGTAAGTCTGCACAAAGCCCAGATTTGGTCCTGCTCCATTCCAGGTACCTGCAGTCACAGAGCGTGAGACCTTGCTCTCCTCCCACAGGTGCTTTTGGGTCCTTAGCAGGGGAATGACTTGATTTCTCTGCTTGGAAGGTGATTCAGATACAGCCAAAGAAGGTATTATAATTACTGATGGGAGGTGCCCTGATTTGTCACAACTGCCCTTGTATTTAAAGGGGAGGGGGGGTCACTGAAGAATTAGACCTGCCAGTGATACAAAACAATAGGCCTTTTCTGGTGCTTTTAAACTCACGCAGGGGAAGACTGTGTGGTTTAATGTGAGATGTTGCAGTATGGGAACCCAAAGCAGGAGACGGGGGCAATATGGGAAGGATGTGAAGGTACCTACCATCTGCCTTCCAAACTCTAGGGCAGCTGCTAATGTCTCCAAAGACGGAACTTGCTGTAGTGGATAGGATGCTGGACTTGAGTCAGAAAGGCGTAGGTTTAAATCCTGCCTTAGAGACATCCCAGCAGAGAGACCCTGGGCAAGTGTTCTGACTTTTCTGTGCCTCATTTTTCTCATATATATAAAAAGAAGAGATTTGTCTCACTGGTCTTGAAAGTCCTTTCTGGACCTAAGTCTATGACTCCATGGATAGGGCCATTCCTTGGAACCTTGGGTACACAGATCTCCAGGGGATGGCAGGAGGAGGATGTTCCTAGGAGAGGCTTCCCCCTGATGTGGTGCTCTATTCCACCAAACTTTTACTGTGCCTGCCCTGTTCACTGGGCAGATATGAGGGCAACCTGGGGAAACTGAAGAGAGTCAGAGGATATAGCAGGGGACATGGTCTTGCCTCATTGGCGGGGGAACTGGAAGTTCCTAGGAAGGATAGTTCCCAACATAGAAAATTACAGCCAGAAATGAGAGGGGCTGCTGGGTTGGAGGGGCAGAGAAGGGAGTATTTGTTTAGAGATGAGATAGTCTTTCACAGGAAAGGCAAGGCCTGGAAACCAGGAAGGCTTTTTGCATGACTGCAGGAAAGGAGAAGACCATGTTGATGAAGGCTTAGAGAAAAATAGTAATAAATGGTTGGAATGCAGAGGTTCCTCACTGTGATCAGAGATGGTGCTAATGCTGTTGAGGTCATAGGATAATGGGTTTGAAGAGACCTGAAAGGCCTTGAACCTCCTCCTTTTACAGAGATAAAATGACTCGCTCCAGATGACACAGAGTGAGAGGGGGAGGGCTTCTTTCTGAACCTAGGTCTGACTACCAACATGGCAGCCAGCTCTCTGCATTGTCCCCCCAACTGTGTTGTCCTCCTAGAGCCCCCCAGAGCATGGAGGCTGGCCATAAGTTTTATGCTGTTCTGCTCCTTCTCCTCTATCCCCCCAGCCCCTTTCCCATCCCCTTTATATGTTTAAAAGCTGAAAAGGAAGAAATGTATTTTATTCCTTTTTGAAACCAAGGCTTATGTTACAACTGTTAAAAAGTACCCTTTAATGGGAGAAAATGTTGTGTTGATAAAATACACCCTGTGTGCATGTAAGGAGGAGGGGGGGCAGGGTAAAAAAAGGATTTAATGGGAGTTAATAGGAAAATAACCATGAAAGAAACAGGTCTAGTTATAGTGACATCCTCTCCAAGGGGCCCTGCTGCTTTTAATTTTCTGTCAGCCTTCAGAGAGCCCAGACTTGACCCTGGTAGCCTGAGGAAGGATCCAGGCTGCTTGTGGATCTGGACCAGGCCTCGTTTATAGGCTCCCCTCAGCCTCTCTGGGCACTGCTTGGGTCAAGGGCTTCTTGGGAAACAGAGCAGCCCAAGGCTCTTTCTTACAGTCGATGGATATGCTGACTTCCTCTCCCCTCCCCCCCTTTCCTGGCAGAGTCACCAGAGCCCCTGGGATTTTCCAAGTGTAAACATTTTGTTTCCAGAAATTTAGCACTTTGGGAAGGTGGTCAGCCTCCTTGTACACAGTTTTAACAATAATCAAAAAAATTGTGAAGCATCTCTTGGTTAGAGAGATCCAGGAAATTGGGAGGTGGTACCCTTTCTGAAGTTTTATTATAGCTGTAATTGAAATATGTAGGGTAGCATTTGGTTTTTGTCTATAATTGCCAACATTGCTTTACTATTCCTTAACTCTGGAGAGGTGAAAAGCCTGGATGGGGAGAGATGGAGACTGAATATGCAACATGGCTGCTTCCTACTGGCTGGCTGCTTTGTCCTTCTACATGGGTGACCAGGGCCCTGAATTCAAAGGGAAACAGGCCTTCAGATGAAAGTGTGGCAAAGCACCCTCTTCCCTAATGACTTTCTGCAAACTGAGGCAAAATTTTACATAGAGGTGTCCTATCTCAAGTTCCTTGTGTTTCTTAACCTGTCTCTCTTTCTGTTCATCCATCCATCCATCCATCCATCTATCCATCCATCCATCCATCCATCCATCCATCCATTCATCCATCCATCCATCCATCCATCCATCCGTCCATCCGTCCGTCTGTCTATCCATCTGTCCGTCTGTCCATCCATCCATCCATCCATCTGTCCGTCCATCTGTCCTTCCATCCATCCACCCATCTATGCATGCATCCATCCATCCATCCCTGTATGACCCTGGGCAAGTCACTTAATCCTCCTTGCCTCTCCCCTGCCTCAGTGAAGTAACAATGAAAATATTCTGCAGTACATGGAGTTGTGAGGAAGATACTCTGTAAACCCTGGAGTGCTGTTGCCCTTGGTACTGGTGCTGAGATGAGCTCCCATCTCTCTTGCCTGTAGCTTGTTGGTACCTGGATGTCTGCCTATTGTCTCTCCCATTAGATTGAGTTCCTCCAAGGCAGGGACTGTCTTCTGTCATTCTTTGCACATAGTAGGCACTTAATAATTGCTTGTTGATGACTTGTCTGCACAGATGAGAATGTAGTTAAAAACCATTTGTCTCTTTCCTCCTTCTCCTGCCCCTTCTGACCTCTTGACTTGCATTAGATTTGTACATAGCACCCTGATTGGGCATTCATCTGATTCTGTCAATTTGGCCACATTGCCTCTTGTGGGCGTCTCCACAGAAGACTGAGGGTTGGTTTGTTGACCTCTCAAACTTGTTTCTAGCAAGCCTGAGCATCTCTGACTGCTCTTTGCTCTGGGCTCGGGCTGGGCAGAACTTTCATAGTAGGGGAAGTTGTTAGTAAGGAAACTGATCCCTGGGCCCCTCTGAGGAGAGCTTGTACCGTGCAGCCCAAGGCTTTCTTTTATAGGTCGTTAGGTACAAAATCGGTTTTGAGGGCTTTCAAGGCTTTCAGGGCTTAGTCTTTATGGCAGGAGGAATGGAGGGCCAGGGACTTGTTTCTCTTATAAAATGAAACTATGGGTTTATCTGTCTTGGCTTCAGAAAGGTCAGTTTCCTTCTCTTAGAAGTTTCTTTCTTCTCACTTTTAAGAGAAACTGTTCAAAATGGTGCCAGAAGAGAAATGGAGTCCAAGTTCTAATCCTACTAGAAGGGGAGCACATGTAAACACGCGTGCATCTGTATATATCTTACTTGGGAGTCTTTGTGTGTCTGTTCGAAAAGGGGTTCCCCACACATTCTGTACCCAGCTGTTCGAGCATAATGGGATATGATTGATCGGTTTTGGAAAGAGTGAGTGAGGAAAACAGCAATTATGAAGCATTTACCACGTGCCAAGAAATGTGCTAAGTACCTAGGTTAGAAACACGAAGGTCTTTGCCTTTTCTAGGGACTCTCTCTGATGGAAGAGCCATCTCATCTAGGCAAGTGGTATTTCAGAAGGGGTGTCATAGTTTCCAATGACAGTCGCCTCCTTCCTCATCCTCACACAATACAATCTCCTGATTCTGGTCATTTTCTCTGGCGGTGGGCCACGTCTGGAATCCTCATCTCTGCCTCCTCTCAGCTCCCTGGGCTTCCCTGAAATCCCAGGCTTCTATAGGAAGCCTTTCCTAATTCCCCTTAATATTAGCTCCTTCCCGGAGATTAGCGCGGATTTACTGTTTATACCTTGTTTGCATGTTCCCTCTTCCACTGGACTGTGAGCTCCTTGAGGACAGGGACTTTCTTCTGCTTTTCTTTGTGTCCCCAGCAGTAGGTACTTAATAATGTTTACTGACTGACTGGAAAGGTAGTGATTGAGGCCACAGAAGTGTAGATTGGCAAGCCCTATCCAGGAACAATAGAAGGACTGGTTTGATTACGGTTCAACACTTAACTGGCAGTTTGGAAGTGGAGGCCACTTGTGCTGTGAGAAGAAGGCTGAGGAGTGAAGTGGGGCATGGTTGGAGCCTGGCCTCCTTGTACCAGCTAAGTGAGATCATATGACCAGTTAGGACCCTAAGGCAGGAGTTTCTGGAGGCAAAAGGGTTAAGTCCTCTGGTGCATAGTGTCTGGTCAAGGAAGTGGAGAATCCGAATATGGGATCTTCCCACCAAGTAGGGACCCTTAAGTTAGAAGGTAAGTTTTAGAGAATTGCCTGAGGCTCAGAGTTTGGGAGACATGGAAGGTCACACAGCTAACAAGTCTTGGGGGGGTCACAGTCTAACCCGCTTTGCTTCTGGCGCTCCAGATTCTTTCCACCTCCATCCCAGCAGCTTCTTCAGGCTATCGACACCTTTGCTTCTGTGCTCCCTCCTAACTTGGTGAATTCCTCTTGAACCTCCTTGAGAAAGTACCCAAACCCGCAATAATCACTTCCACCCTGGCTGGGTCGGGCCTCTGGGCTCTTTCCCCCACACTCTCCCCAGTTGCTTTTTAGCTTCCTTCTTTGTTCATTTCTCTTTCCTCGTTAGAATGTAAGCTCCCTGAGGGCAAGGGTGGTCTTGCCTTTGTAGCCTTAGGCCTGACGTCTCTTAGTCATTTAATAAGTATGTAACTGAGTCCTCTCCCCCAGTCCAGCATGCTTCTTCCTCTCCCTGTTCTCCCTCCCTCCCGCTTCCCTCTCTTCCTCTCCGTGCCCCCTTCTCTTTCCACACCTACACATGCACACACACGTAATGTACACACATACAAAGTCAGTTTGCAGATCTCAGAGCACTTTATAAATACAGCTAATTGGTTGTTGTTTGTATTCAAGACCACGAATAAGCATAGTGATGAATTGTTTTCAGCTGAGAGAAAGCTGAGGTTGGGGGGCTGGCATTCCCAGTATTCCGTGTGATCTTTCCTCTCCAGTCTCTGATGTAGTGCTCCCTAAGCCTTTGGTGTCTTTACTAGGGGCTTCCTGAACAGAGACATTAAGGGCTGTAATCCCTCTTGTTTTTTAGCACACAATTCTGCCCCCGTTCCTCCACCCCCAGCTGGTCTCGCTCATCCAGCCTCCTGAACATTCCAGGCTTAGCTTATGTCCCTCTTCCTCCTGTTGGCCTTGAAGTTTATCCTTTAAAGCAGGATCTAAATGCTGTTGTTATCCAAACTCGTGGGGTCCATACTGGATGGGCAAATTCCACTGGCAGGAAAACACCCTGGTGGCAAAGCCCCCACGGTCTGTTGTGGAATTTAAAGGACCGCATGAGAAAGACCCCGACCACTTCCCATGGCTGACTCTGGAGGGGGCAGGGGTGCCGCCGTCCGTTTTAAATCATTCCTTGGCCTGATGCTTTATTGGAGCGCCTCTGTCTTCAGATCTGCAAATGGCTTTATGTTGCATCTGATAATCATAAGAAGAGCTGACATTTATGGCTGACATAATAATGTATCTTACAGCTTATAATAATAATAGCTGACACAGAACATTTTGAAGTTTGCAAAATATTCTGTAGTTTATCTCAGTTGACCCTCATCACCACCCAGTAAAATAGTTGCAATTATTGTCCCCATGTTACAGTTATGGAAACTGAGGTTGAGGTTAGTCGTTATGACCCACCCGAGTCACATCAGACAGCGCTTGAACCCAGACTGTCCTGGCTCTCTGATTACTGCGCCTTTCTCCTGATTTCTTGATCTCATTTTAATCTCTGTCCATAGTACTGATTTGTAAAGAAAAAAAATCTGGTGTGTTTGTTCTCTATCAGAGCCCTCTGTCAGGGCTTTGGAAATGTAACCAGTGAAGCTAGAAGTCTGCGTCTGGGCAGCCCCACTGCAAAGGGGCCATGGTCCCACGGTGGCATAGTAGCCAACGTTTAATAACAGCTGGCATGTAACAAGGTGCCTGGAGATGTACAGCGTTTCCTGTTCTCTGTGTCATCGCACTTGGGGGCTCGGTGCTATCGTTGTTCTTACTTTACAGGTGAAGAAACTGACACCGAGGGAGCTTCAGTTACTTGCCCAGGGTATCTGAGGCTGGATTTGAACTCAGATCTTACCCACCTTGCCAGTATATACACACACACACACTCACATATGTATGTATGTATTAATGTACACATGCATATATATACATGCATACAAACACATCCACACACATGTAAACACTAACACATATCAAAATATAGGCATATACATACATGTGTGTACATATAGAAATAGAGAAATATACCCTTATATAAAGATATGTACATGTATTTATCTGTGTATATACACATACATAGACTCACCTACTTTGTGACCCTGGGCAAGTCATTTAAGCTCTTTCAGCCTCAGTTTACATAGACATGTATGCACACATGTCCGTATAAATATGTCTACACATGCATGTAGACATGGTACACATACACGTGCACATATACACATGCACACACAAATGCATGCCAGTCTATGTGTGCATGTATATACATATAAATGTGTATGCCCACATATATATACATGGATGTTGTATATATGCACATGATGCAATACACATATACAGACATGCACATGCATACACATTCACAATGATACACACACCATGCATGCACGCATCCATCCATCCATCCATCCATCCATCCATCCATCCATCCAAATGAAGGACTCTGGGTCATGACCATGGGCAAAGCCCTTCCCTTCCCTGGATCACAGCTTCTTGGCTTGTGAATCTCTGGGATGGCTCTGAGTCACCTTCTTTCCCTAGGTTCTTTTTAGGCTAAATGGAATCTTTTCTGTGCTGCACAGAAGCTAAGGCTATTCCCACGTTGGGGTGCACGTGCCATCTCCCCAATAAACTGCCTGAGGGCAAGACCTGGATCACTTTGGCCTTTGCTTTTGCTTTGTCATGTAACGTCCTCCATGTGAGGGAGTCACGCTAGTCATTCTGTGGCTGCTCACACTCCCATGTGGGCTGGTGTTCGTGAGTAGGACAAAGGCATGTTTGTGCCCCCGTTGGCTTCAGTTCTGTTTGTTGAACCATTGACTTTGGTCATGTGACTACATCCCCTTCTCCTGGGAAGAAGCATGCATCTCCTTTGAAGGAAACAACAGTCACACACAGACACAGACACACACACACAGACACACACACACAGATACACAGACACAGACATGTGCACACACACAGACATGCGCACACACACAGACATGCATACACACAGACACACATACAGATACACACACAGACACAGACATGCACACACAGAGACACGCACACAGATACGCACAGACATGCACACACACAGATACACACACAGACATCCACACACACAGACACACATACAGATACACACACAGACACACACAGACATGCACACACAAGATAACACAGACACACAGACATGCACACACATAAACACACAGACACACACAGACATGCACATACACAAACACACAGACACACACAGACATGCACACACACAGACATAGACACAGTCCTTCATACCCTCGGGGCTTTTTCAGCCTTCTCTTCCTCCTCTTCCCTGGTTCTTCTCAGTTTGAAGCCTGGGTTGTGACCCTGAGTGTTAAGATTAAGAATCTGGGTGGGGGTACAGCATGGCGGCCGTCTCCTCAGAAGCAATTGTATAGCAGGTGCTCTGTTGTTAATTCCCATGTGAGGTCTAGAGCTCAGAATGAAGGAATGGAACAAAAAGCATTTGTTAAACACTTGGCGTGGGCCTCACAAGTACTCTGTTAAATGTTGGGACACGAAAAGGGAGACAGTCCCTGCCCTCAATGAGCTCCCATTCTAATTGAGGGGGACAATACCTTATGTGTGTACAAATAAATAATGAAATAGAACACATGTATGTGTAGAGATGTTTCTCTCTGTCTGTCTCTGTCTCTGTCTCTCTTTTTCTGTCTCTGTTCAGGTACCTGGCAGGTCCAAGTGACCAGGTGGTTTTAAGGGTGCAGCTAAAGGGCAGATGCCGATGCCTGGGAATCTGGAGGAGGGCATAGTGGCAGGGCGGATGGCAAGACCCTTTTTCCCTCCAGATGGATTATTAGAGAATGACCAAAAGTCCATCTGTCCTGGGGATTTAATATGATTGTCATGTCATGCTTCTAATGCACAACAGCCAACCTCAGACATAATTTATTAAGGGTTTACTGGGTGCTAGGCACTGTTCCAGGTGCTGGGGATACAAAGACAAAACAAAAGAAAAAAATGAACAGTGTCTGCCCTTAGGGAGCTTACATTCTACTGAGGGAATGCAACATGTAAACATGTGTGCGTGCGTGTGTGCGTGCGTGTGCGCACGCACGTGTGTGCATGTGTGTGCGTGTGTGCGCGTGAGCATGTATGTGCACGTGTGTGTGTGTGTGTGTGTGTGTGCGCACCACAGTTGGCAGACAGTTGGAACTAGGGGTATATTTCTTGCTTTTGGTGATATGATTATCTTTCCCTTGAGTGTCTGAATTTTCTGCTTGGCGTGGTGAAGGTTGGACCCCAAAGAACCCCTTTTGAACACAAAACAAGTCGACATTAATACAACATAGTCAATAGAGTATTAGACTTGGACTCAGGAAGACCCAGGTTTGAATCCTGCCTCAAACACTTGCTAGCTGTTTGATCCTGGGTGAGGCAGGTAATCTCTCCCACCCTCGCTTTACTCATTTGTAAGATTAAACCAGATTTGAGGATGGTACTTGTGATTTCATTGGTGTTGGGAAGTCCTGGATGAGGAAACTCGGCCAATGGATGGTGGCCCCTTCTCTATGCCTTGGTCTTAAATGTTTAGGACAGTGAGAAGTGAGGTGACTTACCTTTGGTCACAAAGTCAGGACATGTCCGAAGTGGGGCTTGAACCCAGGGTTTCTCATTTCCAAGCTGATTCTTTCTTCATGTGGATAATGGGAAGAACCATGCCTGTACTCCCCCCTCCTGGGATGGCCATTAGGATCTGGCGAGGTCACATTTGTTAAATGCTTTGCAAAGGTCCACACCGCTCTAAATGTCAGTTACTGTCGCCACCACCGTCACCTAGAGGTGAATGACATGGCTTTCTTCCCCTTTCAGTTTTTTGATATCATTCGTTTTTCTGTGGTTCAGGGGGTTGGCTCTACCAGTCGCCCTCTCCCCCAGGTTGGAGATTCCTTTGTAACAACAGTAGCAATCGTAACAGTGACATTAATGCAAAAACCGGTGACACTGAGACCTCACCCCCTGGGTCTAGCGACATTGCGTCCGAGGAGTCCCCATCTCTCTGCTGGGGGGAGGCCGGCGTTTCCCTGTCTGTCTTCCAGGAGCGCTGCTGATTTCTGGGTTTTTCAGAGTTCCATCTCTTTTTAGTGATGTTTCCAGGACATTGTTGGTCTTTTATCTCCTTCTGCTTCTGTGTAAGTTGATATGGACCATTGCGGGCACCTTTGTCTTCCTCTTTGCTGTCTTTTTTTCTTGGCACAAGAAGATTCCATTACGTTGATACACCCCATTTTGTTTGCCTTTTCACCCATTCGGCGGCACCCACATTGCTTCTAGCTCACAGATAGCAATGAATAGGAAAAACTGACATTTGTACAATGCCTACTGTGTGCCAGGTGCTGTGATTTACAGTTATTATCTCATTGGGTCCTCATAGCGATCCTGAGAGGCAAGTGTTATGGCAATCCCCATTTTACGGATCAGGGAACTGCGTAAAACAGAGCCTAAGTCACTCATGTCTGAGGCTGGATTTCAACAACTCTTCCTGACTCCAGGCCGATGCTCTATCCACCACACCAGCCCAGAACGTATCAGTCATCAGGCAGAGGGCTTTAGCTGAATGGAGCCTGTGCTCTAGGAAACATGAGGGCAGAGCCAAGGGTGGCAGGAGGAAAAGGGCCCCCGAGAACCTCCCCAAAGTCCCTCTGAACCAATGGAGGAGGAGCTCAGGGAGGCCTCTTTCCCTCCTCCCAGGGTCCGTTCAGAGCCTCATCCCCCCCAAAGGCAGTTTTTTTAAAACAGACATTGCTGTGTGATCCTTTCTCTGTGGTCCTAGCTCGGAGCGAAATGTCAAATTTACATGGGTTTTGGTTTTGTTTTTGCTTTTTTGTTTTTGGCTCTGTTAATAGCTACTGAAATAGTTGCCCAAGAACTTAGAAGCCTCTTTGGAGAAAACCAATCTCCTAGTCTGAGTTTTTCAGATTCTGGCCCTGTCAGGGCTGTCTCTTCAGTGCCAGCCTCTTAATTTGACATGAATGCATCTGTGACATCATGCTGAGATGTGGTAGGGGGCCCCATTACACCCTCATTACAGTCGTGTATGGAGTTGGCCGAATTCCTGATGCAGAGATGGGAGGGAGGCTGCCACTGGTGAACTGATTTAGTCATGAATGGTCTCTACAGTCAGGCAGCTCTCATGGCCTGGACCACTCAGGGCCAGGCGGCTCTTACCTCCCATACTCGCCCAACCTGCAGAGGCCCAGGAGGGCCTTCAAGCCCTACCTCTGGGCTCAGGGTCCAAACAGTCATCCCTTGAGAGCTTGAAAGGACTTTTGAGAAGTCCTGGACTGACTCTTGTGACTTAGCAGGGTCCCCCAAGTAGTCAATGGCAGAGCTATGACTCGAAGGCTGGTCCTTAGACTCCAAACCCTGGGCTGCCTGGATGGGGTCATAGACTTAGCAGTGGAGGAGACCTTTGAGGACATGAGAAGACTGAGAGTAGGACATCACCACCAACACCTATTGTTTCCATGGCAAGCACCTTACATCGACCACCTCATCATAAAATCTCTGAGTTAGGTGCTTTCGTCACTCCCATTTCACAGGCCAAGAGCAGTGATGTGACTTACTCAGTCACCCAGCTCGTAAGTGTCCAAGATGAGAATTTAACTTGGGCTTTCCTGATTCCAGGTCACAGCTTACTCAAAGTCGCACGTGGAGCCAGTGGCTGAGCCTGGATTTGAAATACTTGACCTCAAATACAGTTGTATTTCTGATGCATCACCACATTACCCATTTTTGTGTTTTCTAGGCTGTCTCTAAAAACAAAATTAGCGGCTGAGGAAATTCACCCCTGGCTCCTCTTTGGCTCCTCTGCTGTCCATCTTCACACGCCTTTTTCTAGTAGCTTGTAGCCCTTAACTCTTGAGAGATCTGTCCTCCATTTCCATTGGGTTCCAGGATTTCATGAGGATGTTGCTGGTGGCCAGGAAACACTTTTGGGGCCTGGCCTTTTTGATGAGCTCACCCTGCCCAAATAGCCTTCAATTATGTCCCAGTAATGCTTATGGGCTGGGCCCAAGCACAATCTTCTTTTCCTTCTACATGATTCTTGGAATTTACCCAATGCCTTCTACCCCCCAGAATGTCCCCTGTGTCTCTTCTGACATTCAAGAAGAGGAGAGGCTCTCGTGTGACTCTGGGGGCATATATAGCTGGAGAGTCAGAAGGAACATCACATTCCTCCTCTTACACATAGGGGAGCTGAGGCTCAGAAGTTAAGTGATGTGTCCAGCATGACTCCAAGCCCACAGCTCATCCTGAGAGCCTCCTGGCCTACGTGGATGCTTCTTCATGGGGGCTGACCCATAGTAGGTACTTAAATGCTTATCAATTCACCGATTAATTCTATTCAACAGCTTGCACTGAGATCCTCTGATGACACCTTTGACTCTGTGGAGAGACCATTGGTTCTTGGGTTAAGCTGGCTAGACGTTGTCTGTATAAGGCTCATTTCCACCTGCCAGTCAGCTCTAGGCCTCCCTTTCCCCCCAAAAAACCTCCCTTCCTAGGGTCATCTCTGCTGCTGAGTCTGTGTGGCTTGAAATGGATTCTGGAAAGTTGGCAGGAGGCTGGGATTTAGGTCTTTCTTTTCTGGAATCAATTTGTCCCTGGGTGAACTCAAAATAAAGATGAAGCATGAAAGCCTTGAATGCTCTCAGAAGGGGGAGACCTGGAAAAGGAGTGGCAGGTGAAGACAGACCCAGCAGTCACCCCAGACCAGAGGCAGGCTTCCCAAGTGCCCACTGAATGGGAGACAGTTGAGAGAAGTGAGTGGCAGAGTGATTCATAGCTCCTTTGGATGGAGAACTTTGATCCTCCCCTGCTGTGGGCCCACAAATGTCCAGGGATAAACCTCTGGAAGCTGCTCCAATATTATTAGGAAAAAAGTCCAAGTATTTCACTAGAGAAATAAATATCCCAGACTGTCAGAATTGGAAGGAACCTCACTGGTCCTCCTGACCAAGCCAGGTCTGGATGGATATCCTGTATATAACACACCTGACAGGTGGTCATCCTGCCTCTGTTTGAAGCCCTCCAGGTGCTGGGGTGGGAGAGGGCAATGGCTCCTAAGCTTTCATTCTACTTCTGGACAGATTTAATTGTCAGGAAGTTTTTCTTAACGTTGAACCCAAAGTTCTGCTTTGCCGATGCTCCCATTACTCCCAATTCTGCTCTTGGGGGTCAAGAAAACCAAGCCTGATCCCTTGTTGGCAGACTTGAATCCAGCCATCATCCCTGTCTGTCTCCCTGACCTCCCACTGCCAGCCTCCGAGTTTTCTCTACTTGGCACTCAACAGCACCAGTTCTTTTGACCTTTTCTTCTATGTCTCCTCCCTCATCAACTTGGGCATCTTCCCCTGGACACGTCCCAACTTCTTGATGCTTAAGTGTGAGATGTAGACCTTAACGTAATATTCCTAAAGTGTTTGTTTTAGGATGGAAAATGGCGCCATCACCTCCCTGTGAGTGCATTAAGCCTCCTTCAATGTAAGGGCACATGAAATAGGCTTTGTGGGCTTCCTGTCATGTCCCGCTGAGCTGGTGGAGACACCCAGAGCTAGGTTCTAACCACTCTGCTCCCTTCTTAGGCTGGGCAAGGAGGGGTTTTTTCTCCCTAAGAGTAAAATTTTACAGTTATTCCTGTGAAATGTTGCCTTTTTAGAGCTAGCCTATTGTTCCAGTGTTGATCTTTTTGGATTTTTTTGGCATTTTTCTGGTCATCTCCCGTGCCTGGCATGTTCTCTCTCCCCAGCTCTACCTTCTGGCTTCCCAGACTTCCTTTCCCTAAAATTCTATGTGTGTGTGTGTGTGTATAAATAACAAGGTAGCTTAAGGAGGGCTAAATGGGTGAACTGGGACAGTCCAAGAAGGCTTGACCATGCCGTACCTGAGCTGAGCCTGACTTAGGTAGTCACAGCATGGCATTCTGAACAAGAGGTCAGGAAAGCCTGGGTTCAAGTCTTCCCCTCTGATGAATCCTATTTGTGTGACCTTGGGTGACTTGTTTACTCACTTAGTACCTGTCACTTACCTGTCAGAGGAGTCAATGACCTGCCTGCATAGAGGGAGTTTCAGTGCTGGAAGTTCTGCACACCAGTGAAATCACAGACAAAAGCAGAAGAAAACTCAAGATCCAAATCTTTCTCTTTTTTCATTTGCAGTGAAATCTCCCCAAATGTCAATTTAAGTTAAGGGAATAGTGAGATCCAACTCCCAGTACATTTTTCTCCAAGCTGGTAGTGAATATAACTGGCCTTCCATGAAACGTGCATCCTGCCTCCAGGACAACTTTCTAATCAGTGACAGGGCAGAATATTGGCTTTGGCATTAGGAAGTGGAGTTTCTTTGGCTTGGCTAGAAGGACACAGCTGCCTTTTTCTTTTGCACCAGGCCTCTGGAGTAAATAGGGTAATATGAGACAAGCTGTAGGCTCTGAATGATGAAGCCAGCTTGGGTTAGGAGGCCACCATTCACTTTGCTGCTAGCAGAGGATGCCACCCTTTGGACTTTAGGGAAAGAATTCAGAATCTCCCTCCTCAGAGGGAAGAAGGGGGTAGTTTTATTTAACCAGCTAGTTTTTTCAGGCTTCAGAAATTTATTTTTATGCCATTTTCCAGGACAACAAGTGTTTCCCAAACTGAAGGCTGTCTCCTGTCTCAAAGCAGGGGCACACATGGGGCCTTTTCCCATTTCTTGAGCTCTCTTCTGGAGCCCCTCCCTCAGTAGTACTGAGAAGAACACCCCAGTATCATCAGGGTTTTATGAAACACCTCCCTTATTAGTGTTTTAATATGTAGTACCTTGGCTGGGGTGGGGGGGCAGCAAACTGCACAAAAGGGAGGGCTATGATCTGGGGGCTATGATCAAAGTCAGCCTTTCCTCATGTCTGCTGGGAAGTTTTAACTCCTAGAGGAAGCTAGTATAAAAGGAAAGAAAGATGGCCTTTTTGGAGAGTATACACTCCAAATCTCCCCAGGCACTGAGATGATTGTCCCCTTCCTGCTTGAAGAGTTGTACTTATGATAAGATCTCACCATTTATCATGGAATAAAAATTAGGTGACTGTTTAGGAGTTTGTTTCTTCACCACTCATAACTAAAGCTTCACATAACTCATGAATTACATTTTCTGGTTTGTCCCATGTGGAGCTTCCCTGGAGCTCAGTTTCTTCATCTGTAAGATGAGGGAGTTTGACTGGATGACCTCTAAGGCCCCTTCCAGCTTGAGAGTCATGGTCTTATGACCCAGTGTCATGACCCAGAGTGTCCCCAAAGCTTAAAACTGCACCGACTTTTGGGACACCTTGTGTATGTCTGTATGTGTATACACATGTACACTCATATATGATAGGTGTGTGTATATATATATATATATATATATATATATATATATATATATATATATATATATATATATATATATATATATATATATATATATATATAGAGAGAGAGAGAGAGAGAGAGAGAGAGAGAGAGAGAGAAAGAGAGACAGAGAGAGAGATGTGTCTATATGGGCCTACCTACGTCTTTCTAGATCTGTATCTGTGTAGCTGTCTGTCTCTATATCTATCTATCCTGTCTGTCTGCCTGTCTATATTTTTCTGTCTGAAGTGGGATTTGAACTTATGTCTTCCTGACTCCAAGTCACATGCTTCATTGACCACCTCCCTGTTTCTCTAAAGCAGATTAGTATATTTTTTAAGGGGGTGTGTGGGTGGTAGGTCTGGACCTGTGATTTCATTGGCATAAGGAGTTCCAGGTGAAGAAACTCCCTCTAAACAATGCAAGTATCAATTATTCTGCACCTGACAGTCACAGAGAATTGTCTGGGGGTGCTATGAGGTTAATGTATTTATCTGAGACCACCTTACTAATACATGTCAGAAGCACGGCTTGGTTCTGAGGAGAGCTTCAGTTCATTGCCTCTCCTAGATATTTCTAAGTGATGTTTATCTGATAGATACAGCTGGAAGAATCTTCTATGAAAGAGGAGATTTTTTTTGCCTTTAGCTCCACTAGGAAGGGGAAAAGTCCCCAAACCAGATACCGCCCCACCCCAATTAAGCTGAACATAATTTGTCAAGCCCATGATAGTGCTAGGTGAGCTGAGGCCTGCAGAGAAGGATGAAGTGCAGTCCTCACTAGCCTGTGCTTTATAACTTCCCCGGGGAAATCAGATACACATCATCAGAATTCATATTTGGTCCAGGGTCAGAGGATGCAGGGCAGCCTTCAAGCAGAATAGGCCACCAGAGAGGAGGGAGCTGGCTGTCTCTCCTGGGTTAATAGCAAGGTCGTACTGCTGTTCCCCAGATGTTCATTCTGACCATCCCAACTCTTGAGGGTTTTTACCAGCTGCTCCCATGCCTGGAATTCACCCCCTCCCCATTTCTACCTCCTCCCCATCTTGACATTTCAAGTCCCAGTTAAAACACCACTTTGTAGAGAATGCCTTTCCCAGTCCCCCTTAGTGCTAGCTGCCCTTTCCTCCTTCCATTAATTCATCAGGTTTATCCTGTGGGTAGCTTGTTTATTATACATAGTTGTTTGCATGCTCTTACCCCGTTACACTGAGTTCCTTGAGAGCAGGATGTTTGGGGGCTTTCTTTGCATCCCTAGTGCTCAGCACAGTCCCAGGCACAGTGGGTCCTTAATAAACACCAGTTGACTTGACTTGAAAGTGGAAAAGCTGGGATTTGAAGCCCAGTCCTCTGACTCTCCAAACCCAGTCCTCTTTCCTCTGCTTTGCACTGACTTTGTACAACTCTCACTTAAATCCAAATCACACTTGAGTCAAGATGTTCCCCGGATGTCATTGGGCCTCTTCACAAATGAAGGATGACCAACAGTGACTTCTTGAAGGCCTCCTTCTAATGGACTCCCCAAGGCAGTGAGATGTTCCAGACAAGCATCTTCCCAGGGTTGGTAGGACCTCGGGAGGCCCCTAGTCCTTCCTTCTTGTGTCTCCTGAGCACATTTTTCTGGACGTTTGGCTGGTGTTGAGAAGAGCCCTTGTTTGAGGATGTCTGTCTTCAACAGAGATATGAACTCAGCCATCAGTTGCTTTTGGTTGTAGGTGAAATGGGCATTTTTAAGGAGTGCCACACCACTGTTTTCCTATGGGCTGTGAAGTGGCCTTTGCCAGCTCTTCCTCCCCACATGGAACCTCGGAGCCCCTGTCAGTCTGTCTGATTTCTACCCTGCTATTCTGAACCCACAGGAAGAGGATTTGTCCTGACTACAGCATGCTTTGTTCTCTGGGCCTTATTGCTGATGGATCGAGAATTTCATGAGACCCGGGATATGGCAGAAGGGCACAGTTCACAGCACGTTTTAGAAGCTGCCAGACACTGAAGTCCATCCCTTGTGCTTTTAGAAAAATGTTAACATAAACATATAAACTAGGGCTACCATATATGTGTGTGTGTGTGTGTGTGTGTCTGTGTGTGTGTATGTATATGTATATATACATACACATATATACACACATATACATATGTATGTGTATGTATGCAGGGAAAGCATCTTGTAAGCATATGTTTTGTAAATGCTGGTTATCATTGTTGTTATTGAAAAGCTTTGGGTATAAGGAGGCTTTCGAGCAGCCCAGAGGCCCCCTGTGGAAGGACTTGCCAGCTCTCGAGGTGTGTGGGGCCCAGGGGCTTGGCCTGGGGTCTCGGCTGCTCTCACAAAGCCATGGGCACTCGAAGGTGCTTGGCTTTCCGAGGAGCTGCTCGAGCTGACTGCTTTCTGACCACATCCGCCTGGTGTGGGGGCTTCCACAGCTGGAAATAGTTTTCCTAAAGACATGCAGCCTGTGTGAGTCCTTGGCTCCCCCCAAGGCTCAGCTCAGGGGTCACCTCCTACAGAAAGCCTTCTTTTATCCAAGGGTGCTGGGCTTGTAGCCAAGCTGACCTGGGTTCAAATCGCATTCCAGACACTTACTAGCTCTGTGACCCTGGCTAAGCCACTTAACCTCTGTCTGCCTCAGTTTCCCCATCTGTAAAATAAAAGAAGTTGAACCTGATGGCTTATAAGGTCCCTACCACCACCAAACCTATAATCATCCAAAATCCATCATATATAGGCATACATATATATTATATATATAATATATTTACATATTTTATGTTATATATCATATATATTTATATTAATAGCTAACATTTATGCAACACTTAAAAGTCTGCGAAACACTTTATAAGTATTATCTTTTTTGAGCCTCACACTGACTCTGGGTGATGGGTGCTGGTGTTATTTCCATTTTACAGTTGTGATTAAGGAGACTGAGGTCAAGTGACTTGTCCAGGGTCCCACAGCACCTGAGGCCGGATTCAAACCCATGGCTTCCTGACTCCAGGACTGACGCTCTTTCCACTGGCTGCCTGGCTGCTTGTGACTTGTCTCTGTAAATGCTGCATCCCTCCTATGGAATGTAAAGTCTTTGCAGAGGTTTTCATTTTCTCCGTACTCTGGATGCCCTATACCCTCAATGAAGGCTCAATGGGATCAGGTTGCTGGGAGAGGCTATAAGGAAGGATGGAGGAGAAAGAAGCCTCGCGGAATTTATACCCTTTTGCCTTAAACACCTCGCTGACCCAAGATGTCTCTATGAAAGGTTTCCTGGGTACGGGGCTTCCAGAGTACAGACCAAATGACAGTCAGGGTTTGGCCCAAGAAGACAACAGCCTCTGAAATGTTAGAGGTTCTTTGCATCTCCTCTGTTCTTCCCTTTGCTGATTCAGTCTGCCCATCCATCGGTCCACATTTTTGAAGTACTCTCCTTGTGCTGGGCTCAGGCACTCCAGAGCAATAGGGATAGATGCAGAAGGTGCCATGGAGGATGCTGCTGTTGTCTGTTCCAGAGATCTGTTCCTGCCCAGTCCTTTGATGCCCCCAGGGCCTGAGGGCTCAGGCAGCTTTGAGCACAGCCCAGTGGGCGAGGGTTTCCCAGTGGGGCATAAACACAGATTCACGGGGGAAAACCTCTTCTTGTTACCAGACACTTCAGAGCCGCCCATGAGGAGACCTGCTTGGCTCACATCCCCTGCCTTCCTTCAAGACTCACAGCTCAATCACCATGTGTAGTGGGCCAGCCTGGGCTCTCCTTGCCTTGATCCATTGTCCACAGGCAGCTTCAGAATGGCCAAGGGTCTGCTGCTCTTGTGGGATCTTGGGGAGCTGTGGCCTGCAGGTTGCTAGCCCTGCCTTCCTGGTAGTGGTGATGGAGATCATGACTCAGATCAAAGGGCAGGATGGGAGGGATTTCTGTTTGGCAGCTTAGCAGATTTTCAGGATTAGCAGCAAAAGAGAGGGCCCACCTCCCACCCCTGCCCATTTTCATTTTACCCTCTGTGGGAGTTTATTTCAGGATACTGAAGCTATCAAAGTATCCGCTGATGGGGAAAAAAGACGTGCAGGGGCTCAGAGAAGCGAGAATTCAGCTGAGGCCTGGCGTCCAAACGAAGCACTTACTGTTTAGACTTCTCTGTTCCACTAATGAGAACAGGGTGAGTGAGACCTGCCAGAGGGGCCCCGGATCTACCTGAAAGCCACTGTTACTGAGGTTCTCGTCTCTGTAGGGCTCAGTGTTCTCAACGCACTTTCTGCTTGGTGTGCAGCTGGTGGGACAGTGGGTAGAGCAGGGCCTCAGGCACTTACTAGCTCTGTGACCCTGGGCAAGTCACTTACCTCTCTGGGGCCCAGTTCTGTCAACTGTGAAATGGGGAGAATAATAGTACCTACTTCCCTGGGTTGTTGTGAAGTTCCAATGGCATAGTTTTTTTATGATGCACTTGGCAAACTTTAAAATGCTGCATAAATGTTAGTTCTCCTGCTCCTGCTCCTGCTCCTCCTGCTCCTCTCCCTCCCCCCCTCCTCCTTCTCCTCCTCCTCCTCTTCTTCTTCTTCTCCTTCTCCTTCTTCTTCTTCCTTCTTCCTCCTCTTCTTCCTCCTCTTCCTTCCTTATTCTCACAGAATTCAGGTTACAGTCAGAGTCAGTAGTCAGCCCTACAGAATGTGGGCTGGTTTAGAAACATTTGACCAGAAGCCTCAACTCTGCTTTTGTAAGCGTCTGCCTCTACTGGTGCCCTCAGTGGTGAAAGGAGCTAGAATTGTTGGAATTATGGTGGGAATAGCTGCTCCCCCCCCCACACCTCCATCTTCTCAGCTATGCTAACATACTTAACCTTGTCTTTGAGAGGCGAGCTCTCCATGTCCTATATGACTCTCCCAGGCTCAGATTCCATAAAGCCTTGGGCTCTGGGGCCTTGCTTCCATGGTCTTCCCCATCACACACTTCATATCTCAACCAGACTGGACTGCTCCCCTTCTCCCTTTACAGCAGCTCATGAACAGCCCGTTCAATTCAGTAAATACCCAGGAAGTGCCTTCTGAGCGCACAGTTTCTATTCCGTGCTGTGATCTGATGAATGATACAATACATGACACCAGCCCCTACCTGAGTCACAGTCCTCCAGACCAGTGTCACCTGGCCTTTGCCTGATGACCTTCAGGCTGGGGAAACCACTTCCTCCAGACATCCCCCCTGCCGCCTTTGCCAGGACTGTTATAAATGGTGGCCAGCTCTGGCCCACACGATGCTGTGACATTAATCCTGGTAATAGCTAACTTTTCTAGAATGCCTCCTGTGTGCCAGGCACTGTGCTAAGTAAACATTTTACAATTATGGTCTCACAACAGCCCTGGGAGGGGGTTGTGACCCCCATTTACAGATGAGGAGACTGAGGCAAAGAGGTTGAGTGACTTGCCCAGGGTCACAGAACTAGCAAGTGTCTGAGACGAGATTGAACTGAGGTTTTTCAGACTCCAGGCCTGGCACTCTACCCATTGAACCACCTGGCAGGCTTTGCTGGGCTGGCCTTGAAGCCAAACTGCTATTCTTTACCTAGCATCTATGGAAGAACAGACCTGACATCCAAACAACTAGTCAAACAGAATTTTTATAAAGAACCTAATGATACGTTTTTGAATTTGAATGGCTCCTTCCCTAGAGTTGAGTGAAGGATCATCTCGCTGCAGAGCCTTCAGTGATTTCCCTCTTAAAGCACAGATTCTTAGCCCTTTTTGGCTTCAGCAAAGCCTCAGAAGAAGGCTTTTTCCAGTGCAGAAAACAGTGAACACAGGGTGACTAAGAAAGCCAGTCAGGTTGAGGTGTGAGTATCAACCTATCTTTTTAGAAGTCTGCAGATCTCAGGTTGGGAATTGCCGCCTAAGAGCCTGCATACAGCCATGGCAGGTAGAGAAGAACTGCCTTCCGCTCTCTCCTCCTCGAAGCCCATCACGCCGGGGAGGCAGCCTCCTCCTTCCCCTCCTACTCCTGCCACAAGATGAAGGAGCATCTCTTGGCTGTTCAGTCTTTCATTTCTGAATGTTTTCTGGCTGGGAGGGCAGCCCTTTGAACATATCCAGACAGGACCAAAGACAGCGGCAGGGTGTAGAGTAACTGGACACGTTGGGGTGAGTTGCCAGGAAGTCGAGGGCAGGGGGACGTTTTCTGGGTTCATTTTCCCATTCCTGAATCCCTCTTGGAGAAGCCCTGCCTCTCAGGCTTGGTCACATGGTTGGTTTTTTCAAAAGCTCATATCTTTCTTCTCTTTACCTTCTGGATGGCTTCATTGTAATAGGTTAAGGCCGAATTCCCCCCATTTTCTACCCATTAAAAATTCATCTCAAGCAATAATGATGATGTCCAGCATTAAGTACTTTACCTATATTAACTTATTGGATCCTCACAATAACCCTGAGGTGTAGGTACAATTATTACGCCCATTTTACAAATGGGAGAACTGAGACAGAGGGAGGGTAGGTGACTTGTTCAGGTCACACAGCTAGTGTCTGATTTGAGATTCAAACTCATATATACCTGACTCCAAGGCTAACACTCTGTTTAGAACTTATGCCAAACTTCATGGCAAACACTGTTTGGTACCCCTTCTTGGAAGCTCTTTCCAACTCAATTGGCAGCATCTATGTTTTCTGAGGACCCAAATGATTGGTTAATTGGCCCTGAGGCCTGAGGGAAAGCCACCTTAGGGAGACAGAAAGCATTTTTCTCCCCAAACCCAAGGTAGGAAATAAAAATTGTTGGAGGTGGGGATGGGACTGACCCTACTGGGCTGGGCTTTCAACATGGCCTAATGAGATCATGGAATCAGAAGGGAAATGAAATCTGGTGCCAGTGGCTGTTCCCCACCCCTTCCCCTTTAGAAACCAACAGCAAGCTGTTTCTCCAAACTGAGTTATTTACTGTCATTGGTGAGCTATGGGGTGCAGCCTGAGGACCTAAGGGCCCCTGACCTTCTCTAGCCATGCTACAGATGCACAGGCCTCCCTGGAGGGGTAAAGAAAAACCCTCAACTCTGTTTTTTTTTTCCTTTTTAGAGCAGAGAAGAAATTTAAAAAACACCCCAGCAGCCTAAACCGAAATTAATTCCATGCTTTGAAGGATGCGTATCTGTTTCCTTCCTTAGTAGAAGAGCACAGGCTCTGCTCTGAGAGGAGAGGGAGTCATGGTTCGGTGTGGCCTTGAATGTCCAGCAGAAACATTTACATAATGGACACGGTTTGGTTTGGGTTTTTCACCCTAAGATGCATTTCAGCAATGCTGTGATATCCTCTTACAGAAGGGGAATTTGGGGGAAAGTGATGAGCTGTTCTCCCCTTCTGATGGCTGAGATCTCAGGTTGGTTCCAGAGAGATCCATGAGAGGCTTCTGCTCTTGTGTGTTGGGTAGTGGGAGGCCAGGAGAGCTGGAAACTAGGTCCTTCTGGCTCCTTGGTGACTGTGTGACCCTGGACAAGTCACTTTCTCCTCTCAAGTCCTGCCTGGGAACTTAGGACTGTAGACTCATAGTTTTAGAGCAAGAAGGGACCTTGGATGCTATTATTTCACCCCCTCCCATTTTATGGATGAGGAAACTGAGTCCCATTGAGTGAGTGATTTGCCCAGGGTCATATAGTCAGTATGTGAAATGGGACTTGACCCTGGGTCTTCCTGACCTTGAGGCTGTCTCTCTAGGCTCCACACCATGCTGCCTGTCTGGTTTGTGTGTATACATGTAACACACACATACATGATGTGTTCTATGTGCCTCTCATTTCTATAGACACAGGCCAGGGCAGGGGAGCCTGTGTTCCTCATAGATGCATTCATCTTTAACCGGAGGATCCCCACCCTGTCCTGTCAGGCTGCGTAACACCATAAGCTTTCCCAGGGGAGCATTTAGTATTTTCTATCAGGAAAGCAGCTGGGTTTTTGGAAAAAGGCCCAAGGAAGGTTAGCAGAGAGGGTCCCTGCTCTTCCTGTTCTGAATCAGGATACCTCAGGGTCAAAGGAGCTTCAGCAGCCCAAAGAGCTGTGAGCCATTGGATAGAAAAGGAGTGTAGAGGGTTACAGAAAGAGACTATTTAGAGCAAATAGGCAGGCAGTTAACAGGCATTTTTATGTGCCAGGCTAAGCGCTGTGCTAAGTTCTGGGGAGACAAAGAAAGGCAGAAGACAGTCCCAACTTTCAGGGAGCTCCCCGTCTGATAGGGGAGACAGCAGGCAAACATCTCTATATATATGGACAAGACTTATACAAGGCTCCTTTGGAGTAGGAAGCTTTCCTGAGTGCTCTGAGGGGAAGAAGGGTTTGATGGGAATATCCCTCCTTCGTAGAGCTCTGTGACAAAGTGGGCAGCATCACATTGGAAGCAGGAGCTTGGGACGGGTGACCTTGAAGGCCATTTGCTTGGAACCTTGAAAGCGCCTGCTGACAAGAAAGGACAATGGCTGGGCTGTCCCCACTTTTACTTGTGTCCCACCCCCAGCACACATGTACACACACACACACACACACACACACACTCTCTCTCTCTCTCTCTCTCTCTCTCTCTCTCTCTCTCTCACGTGCACCCCTGTAGCCCAGGAAGACGTGAATGAAGGTGGAGAACCTGCAGGATTTCATCTTTGTTCCTAATAGTTGTGGAATCAAATGTCCCTCTGGGGCTGAATCAAGGATTAGTGTTGGTCACTGAGCCCATCTGTCTCAGGCAGCTCCCTGGGACTTGAGGTGGCTTGGCCCCATGCAAATAGATCTGACTTTAGCGCCAGAGGACCTGGTTCAAATTCTGCCTCTACTTGCTAACTGTATGAGCCTGGCTCAAATCATTTACTCTCCATAGGTCTCAGCTTCCTCATCCATAAGACTGGGGAGCGGAGCGTTGGCCTGGATGGCCTAAGAGCTCCCTGCCAGATCTAGATCTGTGATCCTATTCACACACAGTCACTCTACCTCCATGGGCCTCAGTTTCTCCCTCCTTAAAATGAGGCATTTGGACTGAAAGGTCTCTCTGGTTCCTCTCGATTCTAGATTTGCCATCCCCATGAAGATACTTATGGGAGGCATTTGTGTCAAGCTGTGCCATTTGCAAGGTCTTAGTCTTGGTGATCCCATTGGAGTGCCCCCAAAAACATGTGAGGCAGGAGCCCCGGGAATCTCCTACTCCCCTACTCCCTACTCCCTACTGGAAATCAGGAGCTTGTCCCCTGCTGATTCTGAGACCAGGCTCTTCTCATGGGAACTTTTCTGCAGTATTTTATTCTGGAGTCTAAAGGGATAAGGAATATTAAATTGTAGAAAAAACATGGGCAGCAGAGGCAGATGTTGAGTCATTTTCAGTTGTGTCTGGCCCTTCCTGACCCCACGTGGGGTTTTCTTGGCAGAGGGACCCGAGTGCTTTGCCATCTCCTTCTCCAGCTCACTTTACAGAGGAGGAAACTGAGGAAATCAGGGTTGTGTAACTTGCCCAGGGTCACACGATGAGTAAGTGTCTGAGGCTGAATTTGGACTCGGATCTCCCTGACTCCAGACCCAGTGATCTGTCCACTGCAGCACCACCTAGCGGCCCCTACAGTCAGATAGCTTTGGTTCAGATCCCAGCTTTGATGCTGACTACCTCTGTGACCTTAGGCCAGCCGCTTAGCTCTTTCATCTGTAAATGGAGCGTGTTGGACCAGTGGCCTCCTCCACTTCCATACCTGTGATCCTGTGCCATGGTGCACTTCACATTTAATATAAATTAGCATCTTCCTTCAAGTTATGGGACAGAGGTAGAATTGGGCAGTTGCCAGACATTGTAACTGTTGAGATGCAAAAGTCAACTCACTTGGACAGATAAGACGATTGCACATGGGCAGCTCTGGTGGGGTAGCATTTGAAAGACTGACCTGGACAAAAGCACCTGGCAAACTGCATTTGGTCCCAATAAATCCTGAAAGACAAGGGGTCTGTTTACTCCGAAGGCTGGGATTAGCCATCTTAGAGAAGACCCACAAAATCCCGCAGAGCAGATACGGGCTCCCGAAATGCTCCTCCACTGAGCCGCAGGGGCCTCTGCCTCAGCCAGTTCATGGTAGTCAGTGCCCTGTAGAACCCACCTCTCAAGGCATTCACAGAGCCCTGCTTCGGATACACTTGCCCCGCTCCCCACCAGGTGTTTTAAACAGGTCTCAGTCACATACATTGGGGCCTTTTAAGTGGGAGAAATTCTGGTCCCCTTCTTTCCCTGTTCTTCTTAGGGAAGGAAGAGAGAGAGAGCGAGTATTATATAGGGCTTACTGTGTGCCAGAGGGCTTTACATTATTTACATTTATTTTTAAAATGAATTTATTTAAATTAAATAAATTAAATTTAATAATTTACATGATTATTTACATTATTATTTCATTTGATACTCCAGACAACCCTGGGAGGTAGGTGCTGTTATAATTTCCATTTTGCAGATGAGGAAACTAAGGCAAATAGGTTAAGTGACTTTCCCAAGGTCACATAGGTACTAAGTGTCTGTGGCTGGATTTGAACTGAGGCTTCCTGACTCACTGCCACAGATGCAGTGGGTATGATTTCCTCGACTTTATTCCCATGCTGAGTTATCTTCAATAGGAAGCAAGCATAAGCCCCCCTCTGTTTATTAGAGCATAGAACAGAGGATGTGTTCACCCCAGTGACCTTCGTGGGCCTTCATGGATCAGACGATCTGAAGGACCTCTCTTCCACAGGCGAGTCCTCTTCCCTTTGGATCCTGCATGGGCCAGGCTCCAGGATGCCCACGAAAGATCCCGGGAAACATTCAGTCCTGCCCTCACCCACCTCCCTCCACCTGATGGCTCACTTGATGTTAATTGTCATTCAACAAACATTTGTCTGGTACCTGCTTTGGGTCGGGCACAGTGCTAGGCACTGGGGGTCTAAATAGAGAAGGGAGCCAGTCCATGCCCTCAGAGAGTTTTCATTCTTCTAGACAATGAGGAGATCTGAGTGGTTCGGTCCTTCTCACCATGTACTGGGTTTCCCATGGGGCTGTTGCTGGGGGGCTCTTTCCATAAAGGCTGTGCCCTTCAGATACCTCCCTGGCTCCTTGACTCTAAAAAAGAAGCACCCCCTTGGCTTTTATGCTCTGCTTGATGTTTTAGGACATTCTTTCATTTCTGCCCCCTCCTGCTCTTCCATCCCTCCCTCTTCCATTCTTAAGTTTTATGGGAAAACTCAGGATGGGGTTAAGGCTCTTTTCAAAAGATCAAGAGTAGTGGTACATATTAACGGTAACTTGATTCATGGAAAAGGAATCCATCTCATCAAGTCATTGTTTGTCACCTGGGGGCATTTAGAGGTATGTGGCATACCAAGGATCACTAGGGCTGTGGGTGTCAGAGGTGGCTCTTTAATGCACACATACACACACACACCCCTCCTACATACAATAGGTGTTTAATAGATGTTTACTGAATCGAGCAGTGCTCATGAATGGTGCAGGAACTGGACTGACTAGCAAAACCCTCAGGACCACGAGTGCCAGGGGGCATTTGGGAAGGAACCTGGCACTTCCACAGTAAGCCTCCTCAGGGCCCTGGTGCCCTCAGACTTTCCTTCCTGGCCCTTTGTAAGGACCTGCCCCCCATTGGTGGCAGCCACTCATCTGCCAGCATTTCTCTGTGGCTGCTGCCCTGGTCGTCTTGCTCCCCGTGCTGTGCTTTCAGAGTTATTTTTGGTAGGGCTTTGATTCTTCTCATTCCATCGGTGACCCCTGATGTCACAGGGGCCCAGCTGGGTCATAAACACATCAGAGCACGTTCCAGCTCTCTTGGCTAAACTTCCATACTATTTTTCTTACACTTTCTAAATGACATAATCCGTGGACTGTAGCTTTTCTTAACGCAGTAATTTCTGCCCTGCGTCTTCTCTTGTACCTTCCTTAAAAGGGGCGAACTGGTTGACTTTTGCCCAGAGAGTGTCAGACTAGACCAACCCCTGGTTAATGTCCCGAGGAAGGCAGAAACCAGTGTATACTCTGGCCAAGATGCCTTCATGGTGGCTTTGTTTACTTTAGTGTCAGGGCCCAGCAGGGCAGCCTCCCTGGCCTGGCCAAGCCCCACCTCTAAACATATGCTCCACAGCTCTAGGCAAGAGCAATAGTGTCTAAAAAAGTGCAGTGTGATTCTTAAGCAAGTGAATCAGTAGCCTTGGTTCACTTTGGTGCACATAAGGATGGCCCAAACTGCCGTCTACCCCAGGGGAGGCCTGAGTTGGGATGGGGCAGAAGTATGAATGCAGAAAGATCTAACATTTGGAAAGTCTTTCCTATGCCCCGGTTTCTCCTTCCTGGCATTCCGGCCTTCTCAAAACAAAATAATTTTAGAGCACTTTACAAAATAATCATTGACATTCCCAAACATGCCTTCTGATTGATTTATAAGGTTTGGGGGAGGAGGAGGTTGCAAACTGAAATAAAAATGGTGGTGTGTTGGGTGTTGGAGATTGGGACCAGTGATCTGGTGCTTAGATCCTCATGGGCCCAAATGAAATGAACGGATGAATGAAAAATGAATTTATTAAGCTCTTACTAGGGTCAAAACAGTGGAGACTCAGATAGAAAATCACCTCAGCCCCTACTATCAAAGAGCTCAAATTCTAAGAGGGGGAAGTGACACATAGAGGTTTCAGCTGCAATTCAGATGAAAAGGCCCATCCATGGTACTTAGGCTGCTTCTTGAATTGATAAAACTCTTGTTTCCTCATCTGCAGGGCCAGACTAGGAATTGTGTTCTAGATACAAACACTGCAGACCGTGAGTCGGAGCTCTGGTCGTTAGCACCCCACTCATAAGAGGGATATGACCAGGAAGGGCTTCTGGTGGCTTTCCAGTGTTGACCAATGACTCCTACTAATGAAGTACTGAGGTCTACTGTTCCTACTATCAGTCAGCCCCTTTGAAGTTCTCTGCCTGGGGACAAAGCCCCAGTTGTCTCACATTAGGCAGGCTTCCTTCACCTTTCAAAAGAGAGAGGGTTGGACTTGGTGACCAATAAGGGCCTTTCCAGTTCTGAATCAGTGATCCTGAGACCTGTATTATTACTCTTCAAGATTTTCAAAATAGGGAATCAACTCCCGAATCCTCATCAGCTGGGTTAAAGTGGGGGCTGTTAACTGGGTCTTGCTTGCAGCTGCAGGAGTGAAGACCCCAAAGGATTTAAATACTGCTCAGGAAGTTCAGATGAGGAAAGGTTCCTGCCTGCCCCCTTGGGTCAGTGCCTTCTGAATCTCAAGTGATTTCATCCTGTCCTCCATTCTCAAACAGAGATAAAGTTAATGCTCAAATAATACATCCTGGCTTACAAATTAGGGATCCATGCAGCAGAGTTCATTCTTTCGGGAATTTAGAGCCCATGTCCTTGCATCAGACAACCCATTCTGTCTAAGACCCCGGAGTCACGTGGTTAGCGCACAGAGGGTCTTCAGAGCCCGTTGGACTTTGGGCACTGTCATGCCCAAGCCCTTCTCATGCCCTGTTGAGAATCACACTGTCGGGAAGTGTCTCAAGTGGATATTGGACTGATGTCTTTGACTGGGGTCCATCTATCTGCTCTTCTGAGGCCTGGCAAAGCTCTGGCTGCGGGCCAGAGGCACCTGTTTTTGTGTGGCCTGCTGGCTAAGAATGCCTTTTATGATTTAAAATGCATTAGTGTTGTTGTAGCAGAGGTGAGGGGATGGTTGTTCACTCCTCCAGAAGTTCACTTTTGGGAAGACTCAAATGTTAAGGATTTGTGATGCTCTTGGTTACACCTGCCTCTGGGTTAGGGAAAAGGCTACCCAGGTGGTATCCTGCTTGCTTCCCCTGTTTTCTGAGTGCTTTGCCCTGGCTCTGCCTCTAATTAGCAGTGGGAGTGTGGGGAGCTATTAGAAGGTGTGGTCAGGGTAGAAATGGAAGCCCTGGTGCCTTACATGGGCCCTGCCTGGGTACGCCCAGAGATAGGAGAGTCCATCCTTGGTGCCTGCGATTCTTGACTCCCACGTCCTGAAGGAGTTAAGGGGCCTTCCTCAGACCCTCTGACTCACAACGAGAAGCTAGCCTAAACAGAGAAGGGCTGTGGCTCTTTCATCTGATGCATTTGAGAAATGAGCGATTTCACATTTTTCAGGAACTGCCCACTGGCTGCTTCTCCCTTTGCTCCCTGGGGATAGTTCAGGGCAGAATCATGGGTCAGGTTTGCAAAGGATGGGATGCTTCATGTGTCCTTTTTCACCCTGGATTTCTGTTGGTTCTGAAGCCCCTTGTTTCTGGTAGGAAGCCCTGAGTTCCTTCCTCCTATATGGTTACCTGTATTCACTGGAGGTTATGGGCCCCTGTATCACACAAAGTCCTATCCTGTGCTGCCAGGGATCCTGAGCCAGGTGAAGCTGCCATGTAGCAAGGTCTTGTATGTTGATTGTCTTCAACGATTCGATGAGCATTTATTAAGTGCCTGCTGTATGCCTAGCACTGTACTAGGCATTTGAAATTGAAAAAAAAAAACCGTCCTTGCTGTCAAGGACCTTGGGGGCTTCTGGGACAACAGTTACAAAGGTGCTTGCACCCCAAATGCCCAGTACAATGGAAAACTGTCTGCATCTGGAGTCAGAGAAGTTGGGGTCAAACCCTGCCCTTGTTGCAGATCTAATTGATGGCCCCTAGCACACAGTAAATGCTTGGTAAATACTGACTGACTGATTTTGCACAAGATATCTGGACCTCAGTTTCTTCATCTGTAGAATGAAGGGGTTGGGGTGGAATGACCTCTCACTGGCTCCTGCCAGCCTTATATCTATGATCTGGTGAAATACGATGCACTTTCGGTTTGGGAGCCCTTAAAACCGGGGGGTTCAGGTCTGAGACAGACCATGTTTTCCCACTAACCCTCCATAAGGGGAGTCCAGCATGCTAGAGGCTTTCCCCCAGTTACTTTTGCCTCTCTGGAGAGCCTCTGTTGGCGTGCCCCTTCCCTGCTCCTCTCTTCTTGTCCCAGTGACCTGCTCGGCTCCCTTCTGGCCACTCTTAGCCTTGAGGTTCCCTCCCGTGTCCCTTCCTACATGCAGGTCATCACGAGGAGCCAGCTGGGGCTGGCACATGCCCTCCATGGGGCTTTTAGTCACCCTTCAGATTAATTTAGACCTTAAAAACCAGGCTTAAGAGACCCACCCCTCTTCCTTTTACGAGGGTGAAAACTGGGACCCTGAGAGTTGAGGAGCTCGCTCGTCTGAGGTCATGAGGGAGCCAATGGCAGAGGTGGGACTTGACGCCGGATTCTCTGCCACCAGCTCCTGCGTTCTTTCTTTTATTTTTTTTATTTTTATTTTTAAATTAACTTTTGTTTATTTTTAGTTTACATCATTGATTTCCACAAGATTTTGGGTTACAAATTTTCTCTCCATATTTCCCCTACCCACCCCCCCAAAACATCCATCTCACTGTATACCCCCTCCCCCAATCTGTTCTCTCCTATATCCTCCCCCATCACCCCTTTGACTTTCTGGTAGAGCAAGATGGATCTCTGTATCCCAGTGCCTGTATATCTTATTTCCCAGTTGCATGTAAATAATGATAATAATAATTATATATATATATATACACACACACATATATATAAATATATATATTTAACATATGATTCTAGAACTTTAAATTCTAGATTCGTTTCCTTCCTCCTTTGTCACCCACCCTCACTGGAAAGACAAGCAATTCAATACAGGCCGTACATGTGTAGTTATGCAGAACATCTCCACAATGGACATATTGTAAAAGACTGACTATATTTTCCTCCTTCCTATCCCACCCCCCCATTGTTCTATTCTCTACCCTGTCCGTGTCCCTTTACAGAAGTGTGTGCTTCCAGCAACCGTCCCAACTCCCCTGCCCTCTCCTCCATCATCCCACCTCTCATCCCCATCCCCCCTACTCTACTGTAGGGCAAGATACTCACTTTAGAGTGTATGTCATTCCTTCCCTAAGCCAAATTCAATGAGAGTAAGGTTGACCCATTCCCTTTTGCCTTTATGTTCTTCCCCTCCATTGTAACAGTTATCCCTTGCCTCTTCTATATGAGATGATTGACCCCATTGTGTCTCTCCTTGTCTTCTCTCATTCTATTCCTCTCCCACCTCTCAATTTCACCTTTTAAAATATTATCCCTTCCTATTCAATTAATTCTGTGCCCTCTATGTACACATATATACACACACTCACACATGTATTCATATGCATATATACTCTTTTATGTAGACATATGTATATGTGTACATATATATACATTTATATTCCCTTCAGCTATCCTCATACTGAGAAAAGTTTCACAAGTTACAGTTCTCATTTCTCCAGATTGGCATGTAAATAGTTTAACATTGATAAGTTCCTTATGATTTCTTTTCCATGTTTACCTTCTCATGCTTCTTGTGTATGAATGTCAAATTTTCTGTTCAGTTCTGGTTTTTTCAGCAAGAATGCTTGAAAGTCCTGCACCTCACTGAATGGCTATATTTTCCCTTGAAACATTATACTCAATTTTGCTGGGTAGGTGATTCTTGGTTTTAATCCTAGCTCCCTTGATCTCCAGAATATCATATTGCAGGTTCTTTGGTCCCTTAACGTAGAAGCTGCTGGATCCTGGGTTATCCTGATTGTGTTTCCACAGTATTCAAATTGTTTCTTCTTGGCAGCTTGTAATATTTTCTCCTTGATCTGGGAACTCTGGAACCGGGCTATAACATTCCTAGGACTTTTCTTTTGGGGATCTTTTTCAAGAGGTGATGGGTGAATTCTTTCAAGTTCTATTTTGTCCTCTGGCTCTAAAATATC
>CM053583.1:411268840-411326361 GCA_028627135.1 Pseudochirops cupreus | reverse complement strand
GTTTGATCATGGCTTTCAGGTAGTCCAGTAATTTTTACATTGTCTCTCCTGGTTCTATTTTCCAGGTCAGTGTTTTTTTCAAGGAGATATTTCACATTGCCTTCTATTTTTTCATTTGTTTGAATCTGTTTAATAGTATCTTGATTTCTCATAAAGTCATTTGCTTCCATTTGCTCCACTCTAATTCTGAAGGAATTATTCCCTTCAGTGAGCTTTTGAGATTCTTTTTCCATCTGGCAAATTCGACTTTTTAAGGCTTTCTTCTCTTCATTGGCTTTTTGGGGCTCCTTTGCCATTTGAGTTAGTCTATTTTTTAAGGTGTTATTTTCTTCAGTCAGGTTGTTGACTCTCTTTTCATGATTTTCTTGCATCATTCTCATTTCTTTCCTCGATTTTTCCTCTACTTCTCTTATTTGGTTTTCAAAATCCTTTTTAAGCTCCTCTATGTCTTGTATCTAGTATTTTTCTTGGAAGCTTTTGGTTCAGGAGTTCTGACTGTGTTGTCTTTCTCCTGTTCCATGCTTTGGTCCTTTTTGTCCCCCTAAAAGGAATCTAAAGTTGGATTGCTGGGCTTGCTTTGCTTCCTTTGCTTGCTCATGTTGCCAGTCAATTACTTGACTTTTTTGCTCTGTGGAACTCTGCTATCAGAGGAGAGAGCTCTGTCCTAAATCACAGCTGCTGGGGCTATTAGGAGGCTGCTGCCATCTCTGCAGCCCCCACCAGCTTTGGCTCACTGAAAACACACCTCAGTACCACCACCCAAGACCGTGATCTCCATCCAGGCTGATTAAGGCAAGAGCACTTAGCCTCCGAATGATTGCTTGGCCCCCCTGCAATCTTGCAGGCTGGGAGTTTCTGAAGCAGCCAAGTGGAGGTGGCTATAGGGCTGCTGCTTCAGACCACTTCTAGCTCTGGAGGTGGTCAGCTGGACCCTGTCCCCCAAATTTAGCTGAGTTCCACTGACCTTTTTCCTTTGTTCTTAGCTCTTATGGGTTGGTAATTCTGGAAATCGCCACAGCTACTGATGATCCGCTTCTCCTGAACACTCTAGCCGTGGCTTCTCCTGGATGCCCTGGGGCTGAAACCACGTGGGGCTGGGCTCTGCTTCCAGCATGCTGCGATGACCACCTGCTGGGCTGCCTTCAGCAGGAGATACGTTTTTTTGTCATTTTTGTAGATTCTGGAGCTCTAAAATTTGTTTAGAGTCATATTTTATAGGTATTTGAGGTGGTTATGGGGGGAGCTTGTGGAATTCTCCTATTTCTATGCCACCATCTTGACTCCGCATCCAGGTCCTGTGTTCTGTCCACTGAACCACACTGCCTGGGACCATGGCATTCTGTGAGGCACAGCCAGATAATAGTTGTGGCAGAATGGAAGGAGAGCCAGCCTCAGACTCAGAAAGGCCTGGGTTCAAGGCCCATCTTTGACACATCCTGGATGTGTGACCCCAGACAAAAGACCTGACTACTCAGTGTCCAAGGGAACTCTGCAAAAATTAGAAGAGGGCTTGGCCTTGGCAGGTGGGAGTAGGTGGGAAGGAATGTCCCCTGGATCAGATCACGTGTCCATTGTATGTGGATAATTAGATGCAGCTCTTTCATAAGACTGTGGAGTTCACTGAAATGTTCTTGGGCTTGGTGCATTTAGTGCAATATTCTATGTCTTTGGGAGCATTTGAAAAACCTGACAATAGAGAATTTTTAATATGACTCCTGTGCAGGGCATCGTATATGGCCTTGGTGGAGCCCTTTGATGACTGCATATACCCATGTATATTTGTATATATATATATGTGTATATATGTGTGTGTATGTCCTTACTTCCACCTTCCTTTATGGCAATACTCAGCTGATTGCTGAGTGAAGCTATCTCTGTGCCAAGGAATCCTGTGTCATTGTAGTATACGTATAAGAAACATCTAGTTTGAGGAGAGCCTGGGATGCCACATTTTGCACCTATGAGTCAAATGCTTTCTCCCTCTTTTACTAATGTTTTAAATTATTATTAATTATTAATATTACTAATATTTTTGTTTATGCATTGCCTACATTTCTTCCTGTATCCCTCCCAGAGAATAATCCCGAGGAACCAAGAATTCCAAATGCTTTCTTAAAACCAATCAACATTCAGCTTGGAATGTTTCTGTACCTCTCAGTGATTGTAAACATTTAGCCTTCTCCAGAAGGTGCCTGTTTCCTTTTCAAGCTTTCATCAAGGATGCCTTCAGTAAGTGCATGGGAAGACCATTCTCACAAAAATGCAATAGAGATGAAAAAGCTTAAATATTGATATTTTTCCTTCATTCTTTTGCGGTCTTTCCCCCATCCTCACATTTAATTTCTTGGTGTTTTTTAAAACTGTTTCCCCTCTGACATGATTTTCCCTCCTGTAAATACTGGAAAGGTCTAGCCACTATTCCTGATAGTATGCTTTTTGTTGTTGCTTCCCCATCTGGTGTGTGGCGTACTGGGATGGTGGAATCACCATCTGGTGCCCCTGAGATTTGATCACTATGAAAATCCTGGCAGATCTGTTCCGTTTCATGTCTGTTTGCTCTCCTTTCATTGTCACCAAAGAGCCCTCTGGCGACAGTTTGCTTTAGCTCTCAGCAGCCTTGCTTTTCTCTTTGGTTGGCCGTTGCTGTCTTGTAAGCCCATCCTGTTCACAAGCATCCCTTCTCCTCTGCCGTGTACTCTTAGGCAGTGTTGTCCTTGGCTACCATGTCTCTCTGCTTGGCAGGGGGATGGAGTGTTTGTTGGCTGGGATGGTTTCTGGGCTCTCTTGGCCTCATTGTGGGTGAGTATTTTCCATCTGTTGAATTTTTCTAGGAAATGTTAATAGTTCAAGTCAACGACTTCACTTTTATCTCTTTCCCAATTTTTTCAGAGTCAGAAGCTTGTCTAAATAGGTCAGGTTAGAATGGCTGTAACTGCACGTAGCACCTTCTTTCCAGTATTGGCCTTTTCCTGATTTGGTGTTAGCCATGACCTTTGCTCGAACTACCTGATGCTCTGATTCCTTAGACACTTTATTCAGAAATGACTTAGACATTTGCAGTCATAGCTTGCTAGCTAGGAAGAGAGTTCTCTCCCTCTCCAGCTGTCTATACCTACACACACACACACACACACACACACACACACACACACACACGCACACACTCACTCTAGGCTTGAGACTTCATTGGTATATGGAATCCCCAGTTGAGAAACACTATCTTCTGGTATAGGCAAACATCCTCTGTCCCTTCTACTCTTAGAGAGTTGCGTGGGCCACTGAGAAGCTAAGTGACTTGACCACAGGCACTCACATAGCTGGGATGTGTCAGAGAAAGGATTTGAACCTCTCTCTCTCTGTCTCTAGGGCCAGTCTTTTACCAGCTCTAGCCTACAGCCCCTCCTCTTAAGATGGAGGCAGACTTATTTTATATTATATTTTTTACTACATCCAAACTCCTTTTTCAAATTAAGTGTTCATGATGTTGTTTAGGCATGAAGCCTCTGAATCATCCCCAGACCCTGGAGCACTTTGATTCCTTGGCTTTGAAACATGTTTGCCAATGTAATTTCCTCCGCCATGTCGCCTTGCTCATTGAGATCTCCCAGTATGACTCATTGACTTCCTCTGCAGTGGTCCTTGTTGGGGATCTGCCATTAATGCCATGGTGCTCTGTCTGCTTAATTTCATCAAGGGCACCGCAGCCCAACAGAATGACCAAACAACCCATGAGAAGGTATTCCTTGTTTCCTCAAAGCGTGTTTACCAGAGCTCCTGTTTCTGTCTCCAAGGAGGACCTTTGAGCTGTCCCTCCATTTCCTTTTCTCTTCCGGTTTCATTTTTGAGTGAGAATCTCAGTGTAGACGTGGGCCATTGTTCCAGAATCATGCCCATTCACTGACTTTAGACCGTTAGACAGTGGCCGAAGCTAGATGGTACAATGGAGGGCGTGGAGTCAGGAACACCTGAATTCAGATGCAACCTCAGACATTTTTTAGCTATGAGACCCAGGGTTAGTCACTTCACTCTGCCTCATATTCGTCATCCGTAAAAGGAGCTGGAGAAGGAAATGGCAAACGACTCTGGTATCTTTGGCAAGAAAACCCCCAACAGGCTGATGGAGAGTCAGACATGACTGAAGAATGACCCAACACCAAGAAGCGCATCAAGGATACCTAGAGCTCTGCTTGTTGATAGGCTGACAGCTCAGTTTGGAGCTGGTTGTTAAATTTTCATGCGAATCTGCCTCTTGGGAATCAGGACAATAAATCAGGCCTTGATTTATTGTTTGGTAGATTGTCTAGACTTAAGAAAATGTTTAATAATGCAGATTCAATTTAAACGTGTGTTGCACGGACTCCCCCCGCCCCAGTCAGTTGTTAAACGTTTACCAGCACATCCTAGACTGAAAACTGGGAAGCTTTTAGCAGCCCCTTTCCCTTCCCCCACCCACCCTGTTGAACTGAAAGTGCCCACCTGGGACTGAGGGCTTTCAGGCATTTTGGTCATTTTATGAGTTCCCGTAGCCAATCCTTTCTTGCTAGGTGGTCAGCTTTTGCAATTCACTGGTCTGGTTTTCTGAGGACAGATGCATTCAGTTGCTAGACCCATACCCCAAACCCTGGTTACCCCTGTTCAGGCTAAGCCAGAGCTTCAGCTGTATCAGCATAACCTAGGAGAACCTGGCATATGGTGGTTGAAGCATTGGAATAGGGCCTTTCTGTCACCATCCCTTTCTATCCATATGTGAATGTATGCCTGCATTAAAAAAACCAACACTAAAGACGTCCATGGAAAAACAAATGTGTCTTTCAAAAATAAATCTTGAAATAAAAACAAAAAATCTGGTTCACATTCGGAAATGAATAGTCAGCAGATATGAACCTAGAGGGGCTGCACACTGGAGAGGAGTCTAGGCCTGCCTGTAGGGAGTGTGGGCGCTTGTGGCTGTGCTGTGGAGGCCAGCAGGACTACGTGGTAGGGCAGAAGCAGGGATTTAAGGCGCCTCCCCAGTGCCTTCTGTGCTGGCATGCCCTAGTGTGGCATTCAGAGAGTGGGAAAGGAAGCACGAGTAAGGCTCTGCAAAGCTGGTGGGGCTGGCTGTGGTGACTCAGTTTCCTGGTTCTGTTGTGTGTGCCCTTGGCCATCATGCCTGAGGGGAACGGGTCCAGTCCGGAGTCCGCGTGCTCCGTCTCTGGTTCCCTGGTGGTTGTGGGGTCCATAGCACCGTTCTCTTCTGTGCTGGAGCAAGGACATACAATTATGTCTGAGAGGGAATCTGAACATTGGCGATGGATTCCCGAACCTGCCCTGCTCCTCCCCTGCTCTGCCATCCTTAGGTGACTTTTCAAGCATGGGGCATCTCCGTGACAGAGGCTGCTCTGATGTCAGCAGCCCTCATGGCATGAGCACCCAGGTGGTCCAGTGAATAGAGCTCTAACCCTAGACTCAGGGAGAGCTGGGTCAGAATCCTGCCATGGACAGCCACTGACTCTGTGACTGTAACAGCCTTCGGCCTCAGGTTCCTCATCTGCACAATGGGAAAAGTGATATCACGTGTCTCCCAAGGGATTGTTGTGATGATTTAATGAAATAAAACATGTGTCAAGCACCTTGCAGACCTTGAAGAGCCATAGAAACCCGAGCTGTTAGCTATTAAGGGAGTTGAGCATCTCCAGCCAAAACGCCCACATCAGCCCCAGCTCTTCCCCCTTCCCCTCCATGGTTCTGTCTTTCTGTCTCTGTCTCAGTCCTTCTGCGTTTCAGTTCTTTCTCCTTGTCTTTTTCCTTCCTCTTTTCCCTTCCCTGTCCCCTTCCCTCAGATTGCCATGAAATGGAGCTACAGTACATGCATTATTATTTGTCCTGTCTTCAAATAATGTCTTAGATTTCATTCTAGACTCTAAAAGCCAATAATTGGAACAGAAAACTCCAGTTTGCATCAGATCTCCAATCTCATCTGTGTGGTGTTGGGCTCCCTTCACTCTTGTAGCTTGGGGCTCATGGCTGTGTGGGACTCTGGTCCACATTTCCCCATCAATCCACTGCAGGGGATCTGCCCGGTGGACCACGGGCCTTGCTCTTGACACATGTCAGCGACTGTACACGGTGGAGCTGTCAGGATTCCCTTCAACGATTCCTTACTCCTGTCACCTAACTGGGCCATTCCCTCCTACATTTCCATGATAACATCCTTCATATTTTTTCTATTTTAGTCAAAAAATAGAACAAACGATAATCTGTGTATTTCTTACATTTTGCCTAGTTGAAGGAAGGAGCAGTGGCGAAATAGAGTAGGAAAAAGAATGTTTTGTCTTGAAAAAATTAGCGTATTAAATAAAATTAAGTTCTCTTGTTTAATCATTTAAGACTCTAAGTTATAGTGGAATTGCCATTCTGTATCTGTGGAGGGAATTTCCACACTGGGACTTCCCCACACTAAGGAAATCAGAGTTATGGCTCGATACAAAATCACTTCTTCCTCCTGTGTCACCCTAGAGCAGAGATTCTTCACTGGGGCTCTGGAAACTTGTTTAACATCTTGATCACTGTTTTTAAAAAATATAATTGGTTCCCTTAATCAACCTATGCATTATATTTTATTCATTTAAAAACCATTATTCTGAGGAAGGTTCTATAGGCTCCATAAAATTGCTGTTGGGGGGGACATGAGACCAGAAAAGTGAAGAAGATCCGTTGGGAACCTATTTTTCCCCCATGTGGGTCACAGATCCTCCGTAAATTATCTTCCTACAGCTGCCATAAGTAGTTGTGAAAGAGAAAACAGGTGTATTTTGTAACTCAGCATGTGTGTGCACGTGTGTGTATGTGTGTGTGTGTGTGTGTGTGTGTGTGTGTGTGTGTGTGTAGAGTGAGGAAGATTGAGGTGAATAAAAGATGACAGTCCCTTCTTATCCATGAATTTGGGATGGCAAGATGGGGCAGAAAGAGGGAGGCTTGATCTCTTGTCATGCATTATATGTTCATACCTCTTTGGCTCCTTTGTGTGTCCATGGGAATGGTCACCCACTGAGTGCTACTGAGGAAAACCCTAAGAATGGTTAGCCCCACACTAAGCGAGGGACTTTCATTTTGCCGTGTTCCCAGAACCTGGCCCCGAATCTGGCCTTTAATAAATGCTTATCGATGGATCCATTGCTCTCATGGCCCAAGGGGAAGCCAAGCCTTCAGGATTCCATTCCTAGCTGTCTGTGTCATATCCTGTGGCTGTAATTATGGCAGCAGGTTGGCTGGTGTGTCCAGTCATGTGAATTGGGTACTTGGGGCAAGGAGCAGATGTTCTCCAGCCTTGTTGGTAGCTCTCCCTGCCGCCATCCTGGTGACACTGAACTTCCCTGCTGAGCTGCCCACATTTCAGGAGAGCCCTGCCATCTTGGAAGTGGTAGACATCTTGGGCAAGATGGCCTCCTTCCTCCTGTAGGCTGCACAGGCAGATGGGAAGAAGGCTGGGTTTGGTTCTGACCTGGGGGCTTTGAATCTGAGCTTTGTTATTTCCTGCCCAGGGGGCCTTGGGCCAATCTCTGGCTTCTCTGACCCTCAGCTGCTTTTCTTATAAAAGGAAGGCGGTTAGAGTCCCTTGCAGTGATTCTAAAGGTCTAATTTTATGACCTCCAGTCATGACCAAAACCACCCCTTTGTTGTGGAAGAAATTTTCAGGCTCCACAGTCTTTCCTTTTCCCTCATCTTTAGTGAACTCTTCCCTATCAACTTTTACACACCCTTTGGGTAAAGATTCACTTTTCAACAGCCCGTTACCTGCAGTTCAGTGGGTGGCCAATGAGTGCAGACAGAACCCCAGAGCAAACATCCCACTGTTTCATAGTCTATCGACAGGATGTTGTGGCTGCCCACTGACCACAGTGGAATTGGGTTATAAAAGTTCCACATACGTGACCACTAAGAAGAAATTCTTCTATATAAACTATGATTTTTAAAATTCAATTTTATTTTAGTTTTTAATGAAAAATACCTATGTTTTCTCTTTCCCACCCTCCCCCCATTACAAAAAACCAAAATTCATGTAACAAGTAAGGATGGTTAAGCAAAATACATTTCCTCCTTTCCACTCATTTTCACATTTTCCCTCTGGCCTCCCTCCCTGTGCCAAAGGCCCTGTGGTCAGTGACTACTTGGGAGAGTGGCAGGTTGCCCAGGCTGATGTGCAGAGTACATGTGGAGGGTCCAAGGGGGCATCCAGGCAGTCATTCGGCACCCCACTGCCAGGGAGTCCTTGAGCTAAGGAGAGCAGGGGAGTCTGTCTCCCCATAACTTCCCCATAACAGAAGTTGGCTGTTGTTCAGCCCTCAGGTGGTAATTCTCAGGCCTCTTAGCTGGAATCCCCTTCCCCACGCTAGATTCCCTCTGGATTCCATCAGTCTTTCTTCACTTTGCTGACATTCTCAAACCCTTTAGTACAGCTGCATTGGCCAGCCTGTAGGTCCTCAGTCTCCCATCTCCGCGGCTTTGCCTTTCCCCCGTGCCTGGCATCTCCCTCCTCACCTATGGCTCTTGTTTTCTTTGGCTTCCTTCAAGACCCTGTTCCAGTTGTATGTTCTACAGGAGGCCCTTCCCCATTCCCCTCTGAGATGACCTTCTCTCTACTCCACATATCTTATATGCGCCTCATTCTTCCATGCTGGCTCACTCCAATGTCACATAAGCTCCCTGAGGGCAGGGACTGATTTTACCTGTCTTTGTATCCCTAGAACAACAACGATTATTGCTGGACTGACCACTGAGTGCATCTCCGCCCCAAAGTGCACACCCCTGCTGATGGCAGAAGGACAGCAATGCTCCTCTATGCAGGGTATCCTAGACTCTCAGGGGCTCTGGGAGTGATCCTAGTGCACAAGAAGGACCTTGGCACTGAGGAAGACACTGGTAGTCTGTACTTTAGAAGTGAGCAGCGCCTTTCCCCAATGCCAACCCATCGAGCACTGGTCCCATGTCCCAAGGAGGTGCTATGGGGGGTTGGGAGGAGAGATGATGGCATGAAGGCAGATGACATGGCGGTGGCAGAGGCAAAGGTTAGATGGCATAAAGCGCCTCTCTGTGCTAGGCCCTGTACTAAGGACTGGGGCACAGAAGATGGACCCTGCCCCCAGAGCTCACAGTCTGGAGGGAGACAAGATGCAGACATGTACAGACGAGATCCAGAGAGGGTACCTTGGAGCCAGTCACAGAGGGAAAGCGCTGGCACCATGGAGGCCTGGGGGAGAAGGTGGGCTTGGGGCTCACCTAAAGCTGTCTGTGGGCATTTTCCCAGGCAGGACCTATGGATCCCTGGGATCCAAAGACCTCACTCCCGGGAGCTTTCACTTCCCTGCATCTCAGCGCCCTGAGCTTTGGCAGATTCCACTGGCTTTGATCTTTGACCCTCTGTCCATCCATCTGCTGAATGGTGTTTCCTCAAGCAGACTGGCCGAGCCTTCGTTCTGCCTTTCGCGCCTTCCCCTCTCCTGCCTGGTCTTCTGCTGTCTCCATGAGGATCCCCCTTCCCCTTGCTTGGGGATTTTCCTAATTACTGGCACATGTTGGCCCTGCCTCGGGCAGTGCATTACAAGTGATAAGTCAAACACAGTGTAACCGCTTGACTGTGTTTTTCAAGGCATGAAACTTTGGGGATCGGGGAATTTTATAACACGTTTTCAGCAACTACAAAGACGAGTGTTGAATGACCCTGAAACGGTGATGATTTGATTAAAGCACAGAAAGCTCTGACGAGGCAACGTGGGGGTCAGATGTGCAGGAACCTACTCGGACAATGACCGTGTTTGATCATGGAGGGAAAAGGCTCAGTTGTTCTAGGCTGGCGGGGCTGGGCAAAGCCTGCTGCTCCTTCTCTGACTTGGCTCCACTCAACTCCTGGGGCTTAGGCCAGGCCTAAATCAGGATCTTCTCTCCCTCCCCATGTATCCTCACTGTGTTACGTCTGTGCTTCAGACGTGCAGACAGGGGTGAGGCAGCAAAGAGCCGAGCCTGTGGACAGTTTTATTTGCAGACCCCTACAGATTTAGCCAAATGGTACGTTGGGTAGAGGGTTAGACCTGGGGCCAGGAAGACCCAAGTTCAAATCTGGGTCACAGGCACTAAGTAACCGCTAGTTTCTTTCCTTCCTAATAATAGCTGGCCTTTATATGAGGCTTTCAGTTCTGTAAGGTGCTTCACAAATATTATCTGATCTTATCACCATCATATCACTAGGGGTTATTATTTTCTGTCATTATTCCCATTTTTCTGATGAGAACACTGAGACAGATGGTGGTTAAGTCCCTTGTTCAGGTTGAGCAGCGGGCAGGTGTCTGAGTCCAGATTTGGACTGAGGCCTTCCTGTAGGCAGCTCTCTGGGGCTCAGCGTTCTCATCTGTAAGAAGGGAAGCTGGAGCTAATGGTCTCTGAGGTCCTTCAGGCTCAAAGCCTTTTGATTCCCTGAGGCTGTAAAGTGTCGTGTCATTTTAAGCACGCCGCTGCCCCTCTCTCAAGGCAGACGTCTCAGATTCAACTGGATTTGATGAAATAGGTGCAGAGAGTGACGTCACCTAGCTCATCCTGGCCCCCATCCCACCACACTTTGCCGTGATTTCCTTTGCAGAAATTCTAGCGGCCCCTTTCCCCCAAGCAGCATGGAAACGGCTTCTTGCAAGTTGCCAGATATTGCCAAGAACTACAGAGTCTATGCAAGTTATGAGGCTGTGGATTTGCCTTTGTTGTGGCAGCTAACTGTCTGGAAAGCCGAGCTGTGGTTCACAGGGGCTACGGGGAGACTAGGAGAGTGCCCCAGCCACTTGGGCTAACCCCACGGCCCCCACCTGTGCTGCGGGGCCTCCGGGGAGGAAGAGCCGACTGCCTCCCAAAGCAGCCCCCTCTGCTATCAGCGGCTCTTCTTGCAGGGAATGTTTCTTTATTTGGAGTGACATCCCTTGCGTTAGTGGTCTTCATGCAAAGGCTGATAGGGTAAAAGGCATTCTTTGTCAGATACGGCTTCTGTTAGGTAGGTCCTTTCCAGCTTGAAGGCTCTGATTCTGAGCCTAAATGTGCAACTCACCCCGGATGCTCCAGCTCCATTCTGGGGCCAAGGATGTGGCAGAGCCTACGCCCACCATGGAATTCCTCTTCAAAGACTTGGAAGCGCCTATCAGGCCATAACCGACCCACACCTTTTATTCTCTAGGGTAAACATTTGTTTCAGGTTCTCTTAGCCCAAGACAGAGAGAGAGAGAGACAGAGAGACAGAGACAGACAGAGGGACACAGACACAAAGAGATGCAGAAAGAGACACAGAGACAGAGAGACGCTCTGTATCAGTCACTCTGATCAGTGCAGGAAACGCACATGTATGCAGGACATGCACATGTATGCAGGACAGTCCCTGTCCTCAGGAAGCTTGCATTCTGGTGGAGGAAGACTACACATAAAGGGGAGGCAGAAGGGGGAGCATGGAGCAGTGTAGTCTGGGAGTGGCCAGTGAGTGCTGTGTAGGCTTGGGCCTGGGCACAAGAATTGCCAAAGCCAGTCTCTCTAAGGCCAGGGGGGTTCCAGGGGCAGAGTCCAGAGTTCTAGACTGTGTGAGTATACGTGTGCCTGTGTGTGTGCATGTATGCACGTGTGTGTATCTGTGTGTGTGTACGATGGCCTATGTGTGGACGTGGCATAGCCCTCGTCACTGCCCTTCCTGAATGTTGTGCCCAGAATGTGTGTAGTGGTGCAGGTGTGGTCTGAGCGGGTCAGAGGGCAGCGGCATCCTCGCCTCCCTCACTCTGGGTGCTGGGCCGCTGTTACCATTCTGGGCTTCCATGTCATACCATTGACCCATAGTGGGTTTGTGGCTTTATCACAGCCTTCTGATGTTTTCACAGAAGCCGCTCCTTAGCCACAGCTTCCCTGTCTTGTGCTGTGGAGTTGTGGGGGGTGATGCACTTCTCTGTATTCAGTTTCTGTTTTCTTCTTTGCATTGTACAAGTCCTGGCACCCAGTAGGTGCTTCCTAGGTTCTTGCTGAGTGATCCTTCACACAGTAGGTGCTTCCTAAGGGATCCTTCACACAGTAGGTGCTTCCTAAGGGATCCTTCACACAGTAGGCACTTCAGTGTGCTTGCTGATTGATCCTTCTTCCCAGACGCGGCCCTTTGGTGCTCCCTTGGCGAGGGGGAGAGGTTGACTTTGGTGTTCATACTTTCTCAGGTCCATGCGGATGCCTCCCTCTCTTCTCCCAGTCACGTCACATGGTTATGTTTTTTCTCTTCCAGGAGGAGATGGGCATTTCCTGTGAGTTGCTGGAGTCTGACTACCTCAAATGCAGTGTGGGATTTCCTTTCATGAGGTCAAAGACCAAGGTAAAGAGCAGACTGTTTTTCCCTGACCAGAAGCCGCCAGAGTTTGGTTGTAGGAAGAAAAGCAGTGAAGCGCATTGGAGACAGAGGCCGTCTCTGTCACACATCTCTCTGACCTCAGGCCAGTCCCCCTGACCTGTTTCTTCACCCACAAAACAAGGGGGCTTGCCCTGGGTGGCCACCGAGTCCCTTCTGGCTCTAGGCCTGTGATCCTCTAAGAAACGGGCTCCGAGATCAGCTGTTGCTTTCTCTCTGCGCGTGTTGGGACATTACCTTCTCCTAGCTCCGTGAGCCTTAGCTCCTGACCCAGGGAGTTAGCAGGCAGCAAGGTGGCACAGTGGACAGAGCACCAGGCCTGGAATCAGGAAGACTCATCTTTCTGGGTTCAAATCCTGCTTCGGACACTTACTGTGTATTCTTGGGCAAGTCACTTAACTCTGTTTGCCTCAGTTTCCTCATCTGTAAATTAAACTGGAGGAGGAAATAGCAAACCACCCCAGTATCTTTGCCAAGAAAACCCCAAATGGGGTCATGAAGAGTCAGACATGACTGAATGACAACAACAAAAAAAGGGAGTTAGCAACTGAGAAGACTTTAATCTCGGGGGCAGCTCTATTGTGGTACTTTGTTGACCTAGCATAGAATCAGCCTTGCAAATAGGAGGTGCTTAATAAATGCTTGTAGAACTGAACTCACTGGTGTCACAGGCTCATTAAGTTAGAACTAGAAGGATCTTGGAGGCCATCTAATCTCACCCTCATTTCACAGATGAGGCTAGAGAAGTGAAGTGACTTTCCCAAGGTCACACAGATAGTAAGAGACAGAGGCAGGATTTGAACTCAGTTCATCTGATTGCTCCAAAGCCAACACTCTTTCTACTCTGCCCCTCTGTTGTGGTCCCTAACCCTGCTTTTGTGTTGATGCTGTAGGGCATTTTCTGTTATTCAAACCTATCCACCAAAAATGACTTTAACTGCTTTAATTAAAATATAAAAAATGCATCCAGAGTAGGGGATCCGGGTTCAAACTCCATTCATTTAATGATATTTACTGATCACCTACTGTATCTAAGAAGCAGGGCATTGCAAAGAAGCATGAGGCCTAGATCGCTCATTGTGTTGGAAGGGAGGAGGGTCTCCTGTCCTTGCATCTACCTTGACTTGCTCTGTGAGTTTTGGGGAAAATCACTTTTGGCCCTTTGGGTTTTTTTAAATCTGTGAAATGAGAATTATAACCCTTGGTGTGTGTCCCTGGACCATGGAGCCCATTTGGAATGGGAAGACTCTTTGTCATCCTTGGGCAGAAGCCATTGAGTAGAAGACTTCCTTTGCGAGGAAGATGTTCCCGGGTCCCCACCAAGATGCACCATCTTGTTTCACCAAGAGGGCCCATGGCAAAGGGAGCATTTGCCCAACTGTTGCCTTTGGCCCAACGGTCATTTAAGGCAGCCCCTTCCCACCTTCTCTAATGGATGTCCTTGTTCCTTCACCCACGCTCTTACTGCAACATAGACCTAAGTTTTGAGATCAAGGCCAATGATAATAGACTGAGAAGAGCGAGCGGAGAAGGGAAAGGTGGAGAGAGCAGGAGTAGCGTGTGTGTGTGTGTGTGTGTGTGTGTGTGTGTGCGCATGTGTGTATCCATGTGTGCATGTGTGTGTCTATGTGTGTGCATGTGTAGCTGAGTATGTGTGTGTGTGCATGTATGTGTGTGTGTGTGTGTGTGTGTGTGTGTGTGTGTGTGTGTGTACACAAGTGTATGTGTAGCTGGCAGAATCCCAGGCAAATCCCATCCTCACTCCTGGTTCTGGCTCTTGTACATGTCACACAATGAGTTTGTGTGTGCCACCTAGTGGTGAAATCTCTTTGAAAGTCATTGACTACCTCCCATTGAAAAATTTTCTACCAATATATAATGGAAAGAAAACTGGATTTGGAGTCAAAAGAGCTGGATTCAAATCCTACCTCTGTCCCCTCAGACCTGTAGGACTGTGGGCCATTCACCTACCCCTCCCAAGTCTTACTTTCCTTATCTGTGTGGTGCTGGACCAGCTGGCCTCCCATGAGCCTTCCCACTCTGGCTCTGTGCATCCGAGATCCCGGCTCTGCTTCCACATGGCAGTGTGATTGGGGGCCAGCCAATTCACCTCCCTGAGCCTCATTTTCCTAATCTATCAAATGGGGATAATAATAGAGACCACACAGGGAGCAAGCAGCAGAGCTAGGATGTTATCTGATACTGATTCCTTTGTACCAAGATGAGCTGCCCTGCCCTGTCCTGGCAGCCTTTGAGCCATCAGGTCCTCTCTGGCCCTGCCTTGGCCTCCCCTGGGCTCTAGTACATCATGACTGAATCAATCAATCAATAGGCATTTATCCCTCCCCATCACATCTCACACTGTCTCGTATTTGTGTACTATGAGTTTCATTTGTCTATTTGTCTATGTTGTCCTTGTGGATAGATTGTAAGCTCTATGAAGGCAGGGCTGGCTTCCACGATTGTCTTTATTTATAAAGCAGGCGCTTAGCAAGCGCTGGTGGATTGGTTGGTTTGTTCCACCCCCAGGCCCAAGTCTTGTACTTGGTCCTTGACCCTGTATTCCTTGTGACACCCCCAGGCTTCTGAGTGGTCCCTCCTTCCTGACCTAGTGCAAGGTCTTGGCCTCCAGCTTTCTTGTGCATCCTCTCCATTGGCTCCTGCCCATTGGGCCAAGGCTTCAGTGTGACTCTATTTTCATCCTAGCTTTGGACTCTGTCCGTCACAGCTCAGCCTGTCAGAGACATTTTCTGCTTCTCCAAGGGGTTTGCACACCGGCCTCATTGGAGCATCAGAATAACCTTGGGAGGTACCGACAAGAATTGTAATTCTACTTTTACAAATGGGGAAACTGAGTCAGCAAGCAGTAAAGACTCACTTGAGGGTACCTTCACGTCATGAGCTCACACTCAGGTTTCCAGATGCCTTTTCTCTAAGGGACTTCCAAGTACAACCATCTTCTATCTCTTCTTCTCTGTATGTGGGAAGGCTCATTTTATTTGTTTTTTGTTAGGGATAGCATAGACAATAACACAGAAACCAGACCCTCAACAGCTTCCATGTGAGCACATGTGTCCCTAGTAGGCTTTTAAAAGTACATCCAAATCGTGATGTGCAGAGGAGAGCAGCCACGTAACGGTCATTTGTGGAATGAAACCTCGGGGAAAGAATGCAGCATCTCCCAGGCTTTTTATTACTGACATTATGCACATGGCCACATCCTGCTCAAGATGTGCATAAAAGGGAAAGCTTGTCAAGCCAGGGAGCCCCTGGGAGGTGAAACCCTGGACAGGACTGTAGAGGCCAGCCTCCAGGCTGGGAATGTCCTTCGATGCCAGACATCTCTTTCTCTCTCTCTAGTACGAGTTTAGTGTGATCTTTGACACCAGCCACCTGTCTGGGGAGGAGGAAACCCTGAAATTCCTCGTGACTGCTCAAAGGTAAGGTGTGCAAATTTGGACCAAAGACAGTTTTCATCACTGTTGTTGCTTTTTAAAAGTGAGAGTGAAAGGGAGTGTCCCACGGCTGCCTCTGGGGGACAGTGATGGTGCATGTCTCCAGAGTCCGATGAGCAAAGGTGGAGGAATTTTTCAGCAGGATGAAAACTGGACCAAGTGGCCTCCATATTTGTTCCTAGCCTTTGTTAACCTCTAGGAGAAAATGCCCTTACGGGGATGACTGGTTTCTTTACCAAACAAAACAAATTTATGAGTGCTCCTTTCTTTTTGCTTCCTTGGAAGTGCTTGTAAAGGGAAATGCTTAAGGGATGTTGGAAGTGTTGGAAGCTGCCATTCAGAGGGGGCAGGCTGGGTCTTCCAGTGGAGGGGATGGGAGTGGAGACTGAGTGGCCCCAGTTCCCAGGCTCTGAGAAACAGTCACTTGCCAACCAGCATTTATTAAGTACTTTCTGCTGAGGGAAGGAAGGAAAGTTAAACCTGCTGACTTTCCCAAGAAAACCAACTCTTTGTATGTGTGAGAAGCTACCAATGTCACAAGTTCCCTGTTATAAAGAGAGGCCTTTGGATGTTTGGCTTCGCTAATTCTCCTTTTAAATTTGGCTCAGACTGGGGCAGCTGTTCAGAAGAACATTGTGGGTAAATCAGACACAGCAGCCACAGGAAGTCGGTGAGAGGCAGAAAGTGCTTCATCTCCCACTGGGAGACGATTCTGCCAATCATATGGTATCTGGGTGTGGGAGGGCTAGAAGGATGATTACAGAATCTTCCTCTATTTTAGGGGTAGTTCTGGGGTCTGTAATGAGCAAAATGCCATTTTTGTTCACTTTTGGGAAAAGGGAGATGGGTGTGGGGTGGTATTTGGATCCAGGATCTTGATGGTTCTGAGAAATGTGGCTGTTGGGGGCATGGCTCACCTCCACTTCATGGAAGGTTTGGGGCTGAGGCCCCTTTGGTTTAGGGATCACATTCCAGTGCTGGAACATAAAGGAGCTCAAAGAGAGAGGGGGTAGGAGAGGCATCCGTTAGAGTGGAAACTCCATGAGGGCAGGGATTGACTTTTTCTTTAGGCCCCTGTGGCCTGATCTGGGCCACAACAGGTACTTAATCAGTGATTCCTGAATTATAAACCTGAGGTTCCATGAGTCTCAAATTTATTTTATTTTAAATTTTTATCAAAATCTTTTGGTTTTTCCATCACCTTCATTTCTTAATAGAATGTGGCCCAAAAGTCTTAGTGCAGCATTAAGTTTTAATAATTTAAAAATGTACTAAGACTTCTGAAGCCATCTCCCTTCCTCAGAAAGTCATCTCCTATAAAAAAAGAATGAAGAGGAAAAAGAAGCAATTGTACAAAACTAGCCGATGATCTCCTGAATCTGGCAGGGTATGCAATATCCTGCCCCCTAGTCTCCCACCTCCACAAAAAGGTCAAGGAAGGCCAGTTTGTAATCCATGCAAGTCTTCTCTATATTATCTTAATTATTACGTGGTCACTAGAACAATTGATTCTGTTTGACATTTCTATCTGGGATTTGGCGATGCCTGGGCTTTCATCTTACTCCTCTAAAGTGTAAGTAGAGGAAATTCCTAGGAGCTACTGTGTTCAGGTAGCCCCTTCCCTGGCGCTTGGGACAGCATCCAGCCACCTGTGCATCTCTCGGGCCACTGGCCATCCCTGCTACCTTAAATAGTGCCCCGTTTGCCAGAAACAGCCAACACTTTGTCAGGACAATCTAAGCTCCCCATGGCTTACCTTTTTGTCCTTGTCTCTGTATGCTCAGCACTTAGGACAGTCCTTTTCCTTAAGATGGGAAGCTACCAGTTGGCTTGCTAGGGTGCATTTCTACTACCCCTGATTCTGAGCGCACAATTCATGCTTTATTTTCTGGGCTAGGTTTATGGTGCCTTTCTCAGAGGGCACAATTCCTGAATCAGGCTCAGGCGCAGAGCCCCAAGAATCACTTTGTTGATTGAAGGGGCTTAATCAGTGTTTATAGAGTCAAGAAAGCCCTCCTGCGATTCAAGGTCTACTGCTTCTACTTTCTCACTCAGTATTTTGAGAAGTATCTTCTCCTATCTGTGTCCACAGACATGGTCCAAGTCAGAAAACAAGAGCATATGCATTTGTAAAAAACATCATGTGTCTCCCCTCCTGGACATCTGTCTTTGCTATCTTGGCCTCTCAGTCTACATGAGATGCTTTAATGGGGGACCCAGAATATGGTGGCTGACCAGACCATAACTAAGGTGGGGCAGCTGGGGCTTTGTACTGGGGTCCTAATTTTAGAGTCCCTCAGCTGCAAAAAAGCACCAATTTTTTACCTACTCAAGAGGCCTGTCCTGGTTTCTCCCTTCCCCCACCCCCCAAACCTGGCCTCCAACTAGTACTTTTCCTTTGAGATTACCTTTTGTGTATATTCTCTATATTTTGCATGACTCACTCCCCCATTACAATGTGAACTCCTTCAGGGCAGACTCTGTTGTCTTTCTCTGAATCCCCAAGGTTTAGCTTAGTGCCTGTCCTATAATAAGTGCTTGTTGGCTGTTAAGATGGGAAGCTACCAGTTGGCTTGCTAGGGTGCATTTCTACTACCCCTGATTCTGAGCGCACAATTCATGCTTTATTTTCTGGGCTAGGTTTATGGTGCCTTTCTCAGAGGGCACAATTCCTGAATCAGGCTCAGGCGCAGAGCCCCAAGAATCACTTTGTTCACAGTGATATCTTCATTTGGCTCAGCTGCTAAATCAGGGCCTGCAGACAGATGCAATGTCATAATTATTTCCCCTTTCTCCAAACCAGTGGCAACGTAGAACGCTCCGACTCACTCCTTGACAACACCCTCATTCTGTCAGTGCCTCTGGTGCATGAAGTAGACACGTCCGTTGCTGGGTAAGTGACCCACCAATCAACCACAGAATTATCAAAATGCGTGGATATCCTCCAGTGGTCATTTCATTCTTCCAAGTGTCTCCTTTCATCTCTGGTTGCTCCCTTGGTGTGGAAGGTAGAACCCCCTGCCCTGTGGGTCTTCCTCATGCCCTCTCCTTCTTTTGCCACGATAAGCCCTAGAACATTAGTCGTTGGCTGGCAAACTTAGATCCTGTTATTCTGATCCTGTAATCCATAAACATTCTGAACTCCAGTATCTTTTTCATTTTCCCAAGAAGTCTAGGAGAATCCCAGGGAGAGGCTGGTCCTGTGGTTCTGCAATTAAAACTGCGGGTGAAAGCCTTGGGGCGAGAGGTTGGGGCCAGCTCTTCTAAGACTGGCCAACAGGGGTTCTGCAATGAAAGCTGTTGTTGAGAGGCCTGAGGCCAGAACTCAAGACCAGATGTTCTAAGACTGTGGTTCCTGGGTTGGACTGGCTTTTCTGATGACCCGTACCATCAGAGCAGGGGGTCCAGTAGACATCTTTGTGTTTTAGTTAGTTCTAGATACCCTTCTCACCCCTTGTTCTGAAACCAGTGAGTCAGGTGTCGAGGGTGAAGTGTTGTAGACTTCACTGGAAAATTAAGGCAGTGAGGCAGTGGGAGGGTAAGTGTCTGTTGGTTGCGGGAGATGAAGGCACCGTGGACCAGAGCTCCTGCTTCCACATTAGGAGTCGAGACAAAGGGCACTTGCCTCTTGCTGATGGAAGCTGGAAGGATCTGCACAATTCATTTGGATAAAGTAAGGACGGAGTTGAACCCTGGCCCTAAAGCTTGGGTTGAACTCTTGAAAGGTTCAGAGACTAATCTTTGACTTTCAAGTGTTCCTGGGTCCCAGCCCAGGATGGAAATGGAAATGTTGAAGTCCTGCACAGAGAGAGAGCTGACCTGGTGATGAGACTCCTAAGCTGGCTTCAGGAACAGAGGCACTGTGGCAACTTCCTCCTCCGAGACTCGAGAAAGGATTTCTGACTCTGAGCTTTAAAAGAGGCAGCGAGAGGCGGTGGAAAGGCTGCCAGATGGGAAGTGCAGAAGGGCTTAGGCTCGACTCTGTTCTTTGACTCTTCCTACCCACAGGAGGAAGGTCAAGTCATCTAAGCTTCTCTGGGGCTCAGTTTGTCCATCTGTGAAATGGGATCCTGCCGCACTCTCCCCCTCTCAGGCTTGGTGTGGCGAGATTGCTTATTATAAAATGTGTGTCATTCTGGCCTTCACATAGTCCTGAGATTGTCCACAGAGCCAGGTGCAGGACCCCTCCATCTCATGGGCAGGAGGTACCCCCACTCCAGTGGAGGAGGGAGCATATAGACCTGTGTTACCTCTACCGGGCTGGAAGCACCTTGGGTCCAGAACCGAGCCTTCCTTTTCTTTCTCTTCCCCTCAGCCCCTCATGCAGAAGACCCTCAGGCAGTATTTGTCCAGTTAAGTGGCTGCCTGACCGTTCCTCCTCTGGGACATTATGCAGGTGCTGCTGCTGGCAAGTTTGCATTTTAAAATCTGCAGTGTTTCTATGTGCTGGCTCATCTGAAGCTCACCACGACGTGCTGTAGATAATAATAATAACAGTAGTAATAGTAAACATTTGCACAGTGCTTACTACGCCCCGGTGCTGTACAGTGATGATCTCATCCGATCATCACAACTCTACTATTACTAGCTTCATTTTACAGATGAGGAGACTGAGGTCAGCAGAGTGAAGTGACTTGCCCAAGGTCACACAGCCAGTGAGTATCTGGAGTTGGATTTGAACTCAGGGCTTCCTGACTCCAGGTCCAGGGCTCCGTGCCACCAGCCGCCTCAAAAGATGGATGACTTTTGAGCAGAAGTATGAAGAAATGCTCGCAGCCTCGCTCACGGGTCCCTCAACTCGGGTCCAAGCTGGTGCCCTCTTGGCACACAGAGCAGGCTGAGTCCGCTCACACGAACAGCAGACTTCTGTGGAGGTTTTCAGTCGAGCACGGACATGCTCAGGTGTCAGAGGGTCTTCTATAAATTAAGAAGACCGGTCCTTAGAGGGACATAAAGGTAGAAGACACACAAGTGTTGCTGTAAATAAGCTGGGCTTCAGTGACCTCTCCCAGTCACGATGAGGCCAACCTTGAAGCTGGTCCAAGTGGGCGTCTCTGTTCCAAAGTGAGCAGAGAGGAAGGAAGCAGGAGGGAGGAGAAGGAGAGAGGAGGAGGCGAAGAGGAGGGATAAGGCAGGGCCCCATGGGGCTCCTCTGCCCAACCCGGGAGCCTGGGCACCAGCTGCTTTCTCACCTGCCAGCAAGGACAGAGAGACACCAAGAGATAAGAGAAGCACTTTGGATCTGGTCTGGTAACGCATCAGATACCTTATAAAAAACAAATCTCTAGAATTCAATTTTTATTTTTAAAAATTTTAGTGGATGGCTCTTGGTTTTATACTCTGTCTCTTCTCCCTGCCCTCCCTAGGAATCCGTTCTTTTTAGCAAAGGTTTATTCTCTTCCCTTCCCTTCTTGTTTAAGGCAGAAGTGGATATTGGAATACGGTTCAGGCAGTTGTCAGCACAGTGGTGAGTGGAGGGTCCAAAGTTCTGGGTTTGAATCTTGGCTGCTGCCCTGACGAGCCATGTGACTCTGGACAAGTTACTCTGCCTTTGTCTCTTTCATTTTCCTCATCTGTAAAATGGGTTGCATAGGAACACTTTTCCCTTCTCAGGGCTGGTGTATGAAAAATGCTCAAAGACCCATAGAAATGTGAATTTGGGTGATTCTATTTTTCCTTGTAAATCACTCAAGTTGCTGTTTGGTGCCTCAAAACAACATGGCAGTGAGTTTGAGTCCTTGAAGGTCTGTGTTGGTGCCATTGAAGGCAGGTCTGATTCAGTGATGGAAGGGCCAGTGATAGGCTGCCTCTGTTTGTCCCCTCTGGTGGCCTCACCAGCCAAGTGGCCAGTGTGTGTGTGTGTGTGTGTGTGTGTGTGTGTGTGTGTGAGTGTGAGTGTGAATTTCCCCTCCCAGAAAATATCAGAGCCCAAATCTCATCATCAAGGGCTTACACCCAGAGGGGTGAAATCACTTATCCTTGAAATATCCTCATATTAACCAGTGAAGCCCGAGGAGCTCTGACCTGAGATCACAGAGTGGTGTGGTGGACAGTCCTGGGTTCCAGCTCACCTCTGATATCTACCGCCAGGTGACTCAGGGCACTGCCCTAAAGCCCTTGGCGCCCCATCCTCAAGGCTCTCCATCACAGGTTAGGTCTAATTTAGATTCATAGAGGGACTTTCCTTTCTGAGAGTTTCTACTCTAATGAAATCATGGATCTGAATTTTTTAAAAAACGAGCCCCATCTCCCGTTTCCTGGGGCATTGATTTCCTCTTCCATGATGCCAAGACCTCCCTCTGATTCCCAAGGAGTGAAATGGCTTCCAGAGCGCATGGACCACTTTCCTATTCCAGTTTCTTCCTGTGGGTTTTTTCTTTCTGCTGTTGGATTTTGACAAGTGAATGACTCCTCCGGTGCCACCCACTGATTTGTTGATGGTCTGTTATGGAGGCATTGGGAGGAATCTGGGCTTCAATTTCCTCATCTGCTTTGTTGAGAGAGGAGATATGGAAATCGCCATGACCGAACGACTGAGTGGGGAGATGTTACTGGATCCCTGACCACCTACCTAGCTACCCAACCTCAGTGCTTTGCCCACAAGCCCCCAAGCCTCCCCCAACTGCTTATTTTGGTTGCTGTTACCATCTCAGCCTATAATCTTCAGCACTCCTGAAATTGTGACAATTCCATATGAAAGGAGAAGAACTGGATTTTGTTGGTTTTGTCATTTGTACCGTGTGGTTTAGAATATCATCACAAATCAGGATCCCCCTCCCCTTTTGTTCTTCAAATCTTGCTGTGGCATGCCTTGGCTTATGAACTCATTTTCAAATGATAACCAAAACCAAAAAACAAAAATCGTAGACTTTCATCCATCAGTTCTGAAAGAAACTGTAGTTTATTTCATGTTGGCTCAGCGGCCTGGTTGTGTGGGTGGGCTTAGCGTCAGAAGACTGTGCTCGCATCTCAGCTCTCTTGCTCACCAGATTTGCAAGCCACCTCTCTTGAGCCCAATGGGATAATACTATCACCTCCTTTATGGAATTGTTGTGAAGAGAGAGCTTTGTCAACTGAAAAGTCTTTGATACGTGTGACCTCTCTGGATCCCAGCAGCAGAGATTTGGAGTAGGAGAACCTAGGTTCAGATGCTGGCTTAGGTGTTTACTATCTGTATAATCCTGGGCAAGTGGCTGCATCTCTACAGAGCTGTTTCCTCATCAGCCTAGATGACCCAGGCTGTAATTGTTAATCCTGTTTTCTTATGAATCTGGGTTCAAATCCCATCTCTGCAACTTCTTATCAACTGTGACTTAAATTAATGTGACTTACTGATGGTCAGTCACATAGGTGATGAGGGGTAGGAGAACTGAGATTTGAACCCAGGTTCTGGGACTATGAGTGCTGGTGACCTGAACCCCTAACTCGAAGCTGAGATGATGGGCTTGTCTCATTGCTCCCGCAGAATCGTGTCTCCCACCTCCTTCATGTATGGCGAGTCCATCGAGGCATCCAACTTCATTCGCCTGGAGGACTGGGAATGCCAGTATCAGCCTCTCAATATCACCCTGCAGGTAAGAGCCTCGGAGTTCCCAGGAACCCTCTGCCATTGTCTGCTTGGCAAAATGAATGAGAATTTTACTTCGTGGCTGTAGTCAGTAATATCACAAAATGCTAGATGGGCAGTGTGGACACAGCCCCTGCCAGGACAGACGGGCCACCCTCTCCAGACTGGGGCACAGTGGGAGGAGTTGTCCTGCCCGCAGAGCTGGCTCCGTCTCCACTGTGTCATGCTGCTGTTAGCCCATGGGATTCTTCCTCTGGTGCTGCTGGTCTTGTCTTGTCACCAATATTGTTATTTTTGCTGTTAACCGTTGTTGTTTTGGGTTTCCAGGGGGATGTGTGACCCTGGACAAGTCCCTAACCCCTCAGTGCTCTCTAAACAATCAGGCATTTATTAAGTGTTTACTGTGTATTAGACACCATGCTTTTTTTTTCTTTTTGGAGGGGGGAAGGCAAGACAATTGGGCTTAAGTGACTTGCCCAAGGTCACACAGCTAGTAAGTGTGTCAAGTGTCTGAGGCTGGGGATTTGAACTCAGGTCCTCCTGACTCCAGGGCTGGTGCTCTGTTCACTGTGCCACCTAGCCACCCCAACACTGTGCTTTCTAAAGCTGTAAAGTACACAAGGGTGCTAACCTGCACCGATAAATGGAGATTCCTCACTTGGGAATTCTCCATGCCAGTGGGATCACAGATCCACTCCCTATTCTTATCCCTTAAGAATTGATCACATTTCTGTATTGAGTTAAGGATCACAAAGCACTTTACATACATTAATTAGCTCATCTGGTCTTTATGATCATCCTGTGTATCAGGTGCTGTTGTGATTCCACTTTGCAGGTGCGGAGACTGAGGCTCATGGTGATTTGTCCAGGGTTACCCTGCTAACATAGGATCCAAATTCAGGTCTTTCAGACTCCAAGTCTAGCCTTCTGCCCTCTCTGCCATGCTGTTTCCCATGAAACAGCAGCAGTATTTCATTTATAATATTGTAGACCCAGGCATAAGAGTGCTGGGTTTATCGTCAGAGGACCTGAGTTCAGTCCTGGCTCTCCTCTGTTACCTTTGTGATGGTGGCCAAGTCCCTAACTTCTCTGGGCCTTGCTTTTGTCCTCTGTGAAATGAGGAGGTTGAGCTGGATGAGTCCAACTCTGTTATCCCGTGATCTCCACATTCTTGACTCCTTTCCTGGGGGCCCGGCCTTCCTTGGCCTTCTTTTCATGGATGAGGTGGTTTTTGGATGGGCCATTGCGCGGCCCCATCTAGAATGTGTCTCTGCGCTGCTCAAGCCAATCCCACACCCATCGTTCCTCTTCCTTTTGGCCTCCAGGTGGGAGCTGGGGAACGGAAGAGTAAGGCAAAGAAAGGGCTGTGGGAAGGCCTGGGAAGCTGGGGGACGGGGAGGGGGCATGAGACAAGCGTTTGTTGGCTCTTATAAACCTCAGGGCTCCTCTGGCCTGCGTTCTCCAGGCCTGTGCCACCTCCTGATGATAGGTAACACGTGGCTCTGCCTTGGGGAGACTCTCATGCTCTGCCCTTGATTCACAGTCAGAGTCAGAGCTGGAGGGTCATGAGCCAGGCCCACGATCACGGCCCAGGCCGCTGGTCCCGGGATTGAGAGAGAGAAAGTTAGTTGTGGAGATACAGTTTTTTCCGTTGCCTTTTATTCTTGGTTGGGAAACAGATAAAGACCAGATGTGCCGAAGCTTGGACTAACGTTTCACCTCTAAAGATTGTATTAATAATAAAAGCACAGATTTGGTCTAGGGATAGCAGTCGTTGTATCTGCAACACAGGAGGCCTTTCATGGTCATGATGCAAAAAGCTTTACCACGTGAATAAATACAAAGTGTAAATACACAAAAATATAAAGTGTGTGTGCTCGTGTGAGCATGTGCGTGTGCATGTGCGTGTGCATGTACGCGTGTGTGTGCGTGTGCGTGTGTGCGTGCGTGTGTGTGAGAATTACCCTCTAAGAAGAGACTGTTTCTTTCCAATGTTGCGATCGGCCTTTCTCTGGTAGACATGGGAATGGGCCGGTATATTTTGGAGTCCCTCATCCCTTCCAAGTACCATGCAGGGGCTGGGCCATCTCCTTGAGACCTTTCCTAATAGTCTCGGTTTTTGTCTTCTCCCCTCCCCTGTGAAATTCTTGTGTGAGTGTTTATATATGTATGCATGCGTGCATACATATATATGCATACATACGTGTGTGCATAATATGCATGCACATATATGCATATGTGTGTACATGCTCATATGTGTGTGTTATATTCATCCATCTGGGTAAATATTGCCTCTTCCCATTAGAACATAAGCAAACTCGGGGCCTGGCGCAGTCGGCGCTCAGCTATTGCTCGTTGGCTGCACTAGCGGAGATTGGCAGATTTATAAAGGCTCGTGGGAACAGAGATTCTGACTTGGAAGAGTCTCATCCCTCGCCCGTCCAGTCCCTTCCCTTTGCAGAGGACTTAAGTTCAGGGCTTTGTCCAAGGTCAGAGGTAGAATTTGAACCCATGTCCTTTGACTCAAGGGCTTTTTCCACTGCTTTTGTTGTTGTTCAGCCCTGTCCAACTCTCTGTGACCCTATGGGGAGTTTTCTTGGCAGATACTGGTGTGTTCACCATTTCCTTCTCCAGCTCATTTTACAGATGAGGAAACTGAGGCAAACAAGGTGAAGTGACTTGCCCAGAGTCACACAGCTAGTGAGTGTCTGAGGTCAGATTTTAACTCGGGTCCTTCTGACTCCAGGCCCAGCTCTCTGTTCACTGAGCCACCTAGCTGCCCTCTTCTAGTGTATACATGGAAGGCATTCCCTTCACGGTGTATAACAGATAAGGGGCCATCCATCCAGTCTTTGCCTTCTGTGCCTCAGTTTCCTTATCTATCAAATCATCTGTGCATGTAAAATAAACATAAACAGCCATAAAACTCAGTGCCATATCGAGTCCCTTTTAGCCCTAGGTCCGTGATCCGAATGAGAGGAGCTTGCTGGCGCCATGGCTAGCCCGCTTCTCTTTCGGGGAACATACCCTTTCATCAAACCTAATCTTGGCTCTGCTGCTCCCACTAGTCAGAGTAGTGAGTTGAATGCTGGGCTTGTCATCAGGAAGAACTGAGTTCAAATCATGCCTCACCTGCTTTCTAGCCAATGACCCTTGGGGAACACTTCAGGTCTCTCCACTGCAGTCTTCTCACCTGATGAGGAAAAATGGAAGGAGACGGATTTGGGGAAGACGGCCTCTGAAGGTCCTCTCCAGCTCTCGGCCTCCGGTCCTTCAGTTTCTGATTGTAGTTTTGCCTCCTCCAAGCAGACAGGTCCCACTTCCATGTGTCAGCTCCACTGATACTAACTAACAGATGCTTCTCATGTCCCCGTGGAGTTGTCTTTTCTCATGTCCAAGATCCTCCTCTGACACAGACTTCCATCATTCTGGCTGCCCTCTGTGACACTCTCCATCCTATTGGTGCTCTTTTAAGACCCCGGTGCCATCCAGCAATGACCCCGGAGCCATCTGGCGCTGACCCCGGAGCCTTCCAGTGCTGACCCTGGGACTCTGGGGTGGTCCAGTGCTGGGGGAGTACAATGGGACTCTCACCTCCCCATTCCTGGAAGCTTGGCCTCTCTTAACAAAGTTGAACAATTGCATTATCATTCTTGGCTTCCACATCATGATGTTAACCTCGATTGAATTTGCAGTCTATTAAAACCCACAAAGCTTTTTCAAACGAGCTGCCTGCTGGCTGTCCCTCCCTCCTTCCCTACCCCTTGCCAAAGCCAATATTTCTTACCTTTCTTTGCTTTTTGGGCCATGTTCTGAGGTTTGCACTGTTGAGCCTTCTCTGGATCTCTCTTCTCTTTGTTGTCCAAGCCCAGCCTTACTCCGATCAGTGACTTACCTAGCTTACCTATCTGCCTACTGTCTTTCTTCACCTTCATTGCTTTTCAGAAAAAATGATCAGGCATCTGGGGACATATTGGCAGGGTAGTCAAGGAGGAGAAGTGGGAGAGTATTCCAGGGGCCAAGATGTTAATGTGCGATTCCTTACATATTCCAAATTGAATAAATTAGGGTAGCTTGCGATATCATCTTGGATGTAGAGAAGAGATGAGGAGATGCACTTCTCTCCTTTCCAAGGATAGGTGAGGAATATGGCAGCAGGACCTCATGCATGCTCTCCAGCCAGGAGACTGTCAGCTGGCTTGCTCTGACTCTTTTTGGTGGTGGTGTTGCAAGGCTCATTAGGTGGGTGGGAGAAGAAGTACTGTATCTATAAACAACTGTGATGTAAATGACAAAAAACATCAACAAGCCATTGGTTTTATTAATATCTTAAAATATAGCCTGAGAGAGTGAGAAAATGCAAGCCTGAGAATCCGAGAGGTGAGTTCCAGGAGACCTGTTGAGCCTGCCTCAGTGTTCTCACATGTAAAATGAGTGGGTTGGACCAGACAGCTTCAGATGTTCTTTCTGATCCCAAAATTTAGACTTCCTGGTATGTCAAGCCCTTAAAAATGGGGAAATGTATTATTTTGTAGTACTGGGGTTTTTGTTACATTGGACTTCTCTTTACATCTATGTTCTACCCTCTTACGGCATGACTTTCTCTGAGTGACTTTACAGCAGTCAAAGAGAACGTGACAAGTTGTTCCAATGGGAAGTTTATTTTTATTGTACTTAATACAGAGAAGCAATGTGAGACTTAGATGTGTGGGGCAGTAGATAGGGGGCCAGTCTTGGAGTCACGAGGACCTAGGATCAAGTCCTGCTGATAACCCATACTGACTGTATGACCCTGGGCCAGTCACTTACTTTCCCTGTAAGTGCCTAGGAAGTTCTCTAGGATGGTAAGCTAAAGGGAGCTTGCTGATCTGTATTAGGGATTCAGAGGTGCTTACTGTCAAGTAGTTCCTGAAACTGATAAATCATCAATTGGACCAAAGAAGCACAGGAGTCTGTTTTTGAGTGGCACTTTCACTGGATAACGTGAGTGTGTGTGGAATGTTCACAGGTCTATAACACTGGACCGAGCACACTGCCTGGCTCATCAGTCAGCCTCTGGATCCCCAGCCGGCTTTCTGCAGGAGACGTCGAGATGTTTCTCATCCAGGAGGTGATGGTGAGTTTCGGGGCTCGTGCCCCCTTGTGCTGAGTAGCCTTACACTTGGCCTGCATTCAATATCTTCTTTCATGTTTCCATCATGTTTCCATCCCTTCCTCTCCCCAAGGCTCTAGGCTACAAAAAGCCAGCTAATCACTTGTAATTCAGTTCAGTTCATTTTGATGAATGGTTGAATGAATTCTGCTCAGTTTGATTCCATTCAGTTCAGCAAACGTTTACTGGGCAGATCTACAAGACAGAGAGGTAGTGTGGTGCAATGGCCAGAGTGACCCAGCCAGAAAGGGCAGAGGCAGGACCAGAACCACAGGTTCTAGAGGCAGGTCTTCCTGGCTTTGATGCCGCCTCTTTAACTGCTCAGCTGTCTTCATGGGCTTTGTAGGCCCTTAATAAACATTTGTTAGCTTGAATGAAGTTGAGTCAGATCTACGTGAATGCAGAGAACATAATGAGAAGACATCTGATTAATGCCTCAGCCTAGTGGAGAAGGCTGGAGGCTTGGAAGTATGTCTACATGGTGAGTTTGTGAGTGGGATGCCTGGCGATGTCACAGAAAGAAAAAACATAACTCAAGACTGAGAAAGTGGCTAAGCTAGGGAAAGCCCCTCCATATATAGTCTGAACCACAAGGCCGTAACGCCATTGCTCTGTTTATGGAAGTGAAAGAGAAGACATTTCTGTGCTGGGCAGCCACTCTGAAAGGTGGTCCTGAATGTGTCCTTGGACCCAGGATGTGGTCATTGTTCTCTGGTGACAAGGCAGGGGTGGTTTGGGGCAGGAAGCCCCCAGAGGATGGTATATCTTCTGAGACGCCACAGCATAGATCTTGTCAAACCTTAGGGCATACATGTCTCTAAGAGCCAGACTGAGCTCTCTGTATTAGGTGCCCATTGGCATAAACAGCCCCCACTCTCCTCTTCTTGGAAGTCTGAAAGTGTTCTCCTAGGACACATTTCTGGGTGACTCAGGTGTGTTACGATTTTCCATGAGCTTCAACAGTGACATCCCCGCTGGAGGGTTTATTGATCCAATTCAGATTTTGGAAGTATTCCAGAATACAGGACACACATTTCCCCCATTTTTCTTTACTAATCATTGGGACCCCAGGCAGTGTGGCATGGTAGGTAGAGAAAGGGTCAGTCTTCAAAGCAGGACCAGGCGGGATCAGACACCTCCCCCTCCATCATATGCCTTGGACAAATCTTCTGGCCTCTGTTTGGCCCAGGGAACTCTCAGAGACTTGAAATTACAGAGCAGCTGCAGGTCTATGTTGTGGAGCAAATTTCCTTTCAGGGAACTACTTACCCTAATGACATTAGATGTCTAGATGGGAAACTTGTGAGACTCTCATCTTGGGGAGCTGAAATGCTCCTCTCCTCCCTCTCCTCAGTGGCAAAGCCCTCTTCTCAGCTGTCCCTCAGTGGTTCCAGAATCTCCAGGGACACTTAAATAGTCTGGATTCTGCATTGGTCTTCTGTTTCAGAGAGGGCAGGCCTGACTGTCCTCACACACTCGAAGCACACTTCCTCCCGTTCACCCAGTGACAGCTGGCACTTTCTTCAAAGTCTGGTTAACGTTTGGACGCTCCTCTCACTTCATGAAGACCCCAGGGAATCTTAGCCGTCACTACCAGAAAGGAGAGTGGATTTGATTGATTTACTTCGGCTCCACCCTTATATATGAGCCGGGCAGGAGGAGGCAAAGTCAGCCATGAATCATCCTTGTCTGTGAAGATCCCAGGGAGCTCTAGTAGATTTGAGTCTGTGTAGAATGATTCTTCTCTGTGGATTTTAAGCTGTGAAGTTTCTGTCCATTGAAGCTTACTAGGATAATAGGTTCAGAGCTAGATGGAACCTAAAAGACCATTGAGTTCATCTCCTCTTTTTACGAAGGAGGAAACTGAGTCAGGGATCAGAGAAATGATTTGCCCAGGGTCACAAAGTTCTTAATGCAGGATTTGAATCTAGCACTCTCTGACTCCAAGCCCAGGGCCCTCTCCACTCCACAGCAGTGCTGACCCTGCATGTTGTACAAAGGGACATTCACCTTAGAAGCCTGTCAGTCTTTGTTGGCCTTTGGAGGCTTTTTGGTCTTACTTTCACACAGAGGGTGATTTTAGCCAGACGCGCTTTCTCCTGCCAGCAGTCATTTTTGCTGTAGCAGTGGGAATGGGGCCCTTTGATGTTTCCAGCACTAATTATTCGGTGTCTCATTTAGATGTGTCATGGAGGTAGGTCCTATGGGTATCTCAGAGAAGTAAGTAGAGTAGCCTTCCCAGACCTCGCAGCTCTTAGGTATTAGCCACGGGAGTTGAACCCATACCTCCAAGCCCAACTCTGTCCATTCCACCATGCTGGCTGTCCATATGTAGATAGGCAGGCAGAGGGGCCCGTGGATTTGCTGGTTCTCAATGTGAATGGTGCCCAGAAACAGTAAGGATACCATCTAGTTTATTCCCTTGTTGCATCTTTGTGCACCTTCCAGGCAGTGTTCACTGTATGGGGGCCATCAAAGATGCCATGTGGGAGTAGCAAGCAGGAGCCTTAAGATGAACAAAAGCACAGCAGCCTTGGCAGAAGCCTTTGAGGACCCTGGGGTAAATGGCCTCTGAGAGACTCTCCTCACACTTCCCAATTCTCTTAGCCAGGACTCAGTTTAGGGAAATGGTCCTGAATTGAGAACAATTCTTAATAAAAATCAAACCCAACAAGAATCTTTCCTATAGCTCAGGTCCCCATTGGGGGCATACGGGGAGTTCTGATTCTATTGCCCTTGAAATCTTGGCTGCCTCAATGGGTTTGTGTGTCAAGATCAAAAGTCATTTACTAGTACTGCCCCCCCCCCCCATTCTCAGTTAAGAACCCAGGGTCATACACTGACAGCTAGAAGGGAGTGAAGGAGAACTTGAACCCTCACTTTTTACAATGAGGAAACTGAGGTGTGGAGGAATTGTGATCTCCCCCCTGCCCCTGTCTCCCCCTGCTCCTGCCTCCCCCCACCCCCGTAACCTTGCTGGGGACATCAGAGATGATACCTGAAGTCGGATCTCCATGAGTCTCAGTGTGCTTCCCTACACCTGCACATGCACAAATCACAAAGGAGCTGTGACGGCTCATCCTTCTGTATCAGCTCCCAGAGCTTGTCAGCAATTAAGACCAACTCAGGTCAGTTGAGATTTACTGTAGGCGATGCCTTTGGCTGCAGGCAGCAGAGGGGAAGGGGATTCAGTCTGCACTGTCCTTCTGCAGATCTCAGTTCCAGGCTCTTCCAGCTCTACCCTTTCCTAAGAGTCCAGTCAGGCAGATTCTGTGAGATGGCAGAGAGCCCGAGCCACCTTGTTAGTGTCCACCAGTGTTAGGGTCCTATTGGCTTGAGTATTACTCTATCCTTCTACCTCCTTCTCTCTGATTGCTAAGTCCTCTTATAGAAAAATGAAAGCTGACATCCTCTGCCACATGGAACTCCCATTATCTGCTTGTACTGAAATTCCCATGGTCCATGCAGCTAGGCTCTCTGGCTGCAAAGGGATTGGCTTCCACCAAACCTGAGTATCCTGGCAAATGAATGAAGCCTGGTACAAGCAGGAGTAAAGGCCTAGGTATAGGAAATGAGCAGCTAGAGTGAGAACGTTTGAGCTAGAACCTGTACTTGGAAATTCTGATCTAGTCCTGAGCCCTTTTTATATTCTTCTCGAAGGATTGCTCTAATCATAGCGACTTGAGTTTTCCACAAGCTGTGTGAAAGGGTTGGTGTTTTTATTCCTCTCTGTTGATGCATGGACGCCTAATTAACTGATGGCCAAAATCAACAAAGTGCTGGGCTCCAAAGTGGTTTGTTATCTGCGGATGTTAAACATTTTTGGCATGGACAGGAAGTCTTCAGATTATATTTTTATGGCATTTATTTCTCCTCTAAACAAAATCTGGCCTCATCTGGAATTCCTTGAGTATACTTTAAGTAGCCTGAATATATATGTCACTCCTTTCCGGAAACATCAACCCATCTGAATCAATTTCACACTCATAAAGACCGTGTAGGATGTTCATAGAATGGACCACATCCAAGTGGTGTCTGGTCGATGGAGTCTGAACCAGTCACATTTTATGGGATAGCTCAGTTACTTTTCCAGCATCCTGTCCTACCCTCCCCCTCCCCAAGCCCCCAATGCATCCAAAAAGCAAAGCAACTAATAGGAAGGAAAAGGGGGGAACACCCCTTAGCTGTGGTTTCTAGAGGCACATTTTGCCAGGCAGCAGAGTGAATGTGAAAAGACCCCATTTTAAAGTAGAAGTAGAGTCCTCTATGACCCATAGATGTGTGTAAATTATAACATTCATTTGGAATGTCTTCCCTCTTTCACTTAACTTCGCATCCATTGTCAGTTGGGACCTTGGATGCCTTGTAAGGGATGGATGGACATGTTTCCAGGTTGTGGTTGTTGGTTTTTTCCCCAATTTCAAAACCTGTTTTAAAGCAGGAAAATAAAAGGGGAGAAGGCATCTATGGTCCTTCCTTTTTCTTTTTTGGGGTGGTGGTGGTGGTGGTGGTGGTGGTGGTAGTGGTCATGTGGGCCAGCAGATTTGGTGTTTGTCTAGCTTAATGGATCCCTGAAACTCTACTGTTGTCTTTGTCACCTTGGCTTTCCATGTTATCCACCTCCTCCTGCTCTGATATCCCAGCATCACCACCCTTTCCCCAGCTCCCTCCTACCCAGCTTGTCCTGCTGTGCTCAGGGAGCTGTGGGAACGGAAACAGATGTACATCATGTCTGTTTTTATTGATCATACTGCTCTCGTCCCTCCAGAATTCACAGGCACCCTGTTTATTTACAGGGAGGTAATGTGGCGTGGTGGGTAGGGCTGTAAACTTAGTATCAGGAGAGCGCTGGATTCAGATCCTGTCTCGGACCTTCACTGACTGTGTGTGTTCATGGGCAAGTGATTATATATCCCTGACCCGCAGTTTCTACCTCATATAGTTGCTATGAAAGTCAAATGAGATACTTGTAGAGTGTTTTGTAAACATTAGGTCCGTAGAGGAATAGCAGGCATTATTATTTAAAGGGAGGCAAAGGGAGGTACCAGGGCACAGTGGATAGAAAGCTGACCTTGGAGTTAGGAGAGATTGGGTTCGAGTTCTGACTCTGACACACCCTGGCACTGTGGTGTCCCCAAGCAACACTCTAAGATTATAGGTTGCAGAGAAGGGCTTGACCTGAATTGGGAGAGGGATCTTCACTGGGAGCTCCCTAAATCAGTGGAATCAGAGTCAATAGAATTAGGATTGAACCCAATGACACCTGGGTGCAAATCCTTCCTTTGACACTAGTAGTGTGATTCTGGGCAAGCTGCTTAATCCCCCTCAAAGATGGATTAAACTACTTTCAAAGACTAGACTAAGCGATATCCGAGCTGCTTTTGGCCTTGATGGAAGGAGATCACATATGAGAATTTTCTACACTAACAAAATCCCAGATATCTTTCTATTAGCAAACCTTTGAATTACTTGGAATTTGGAGTCTTCCAAGATTATGGTTGATTATAACTTACAGTTGTTATCACCAGCAGAACGAATAATGATGTTAAAAATGGCCTCTTGTTGGAAGGAGCAGTTTGGGATCATTGAAAACTGATGCTTCCTTAAAGAGCATTCTCTCTCTCTCTCTCTCTCTGTCTCTCTCTCTCTGTCTCTCTCTCTCTCTCTCTCTCTCCCTCTCTCTTTCTCATGTAAGTCTTTCCAGGTTTTTCTGAAGTCTACTTGCTTATCATTTCTTATGGAACAATAGAATTCCTTTACATTCATATGCCACAAATTGTTCAGTCATTCCACAGTTCATAGGCATCCTCTCAATTTATAATTCTTGGCCACCACAAAAAGAACTGTTATGAATATTTTTGTACATGTGGGTCCTTTTCCCATTTTTGTGATCTCTTTGGGATCCAGATCTAGCCATTCTATTGCTGGGTCAAATAGTATGCACAATTTGATTGCCTTTTGGACATAGTTCTGCATTATTCTCCAGAATAGTTGGATCAGTTCACAACTCGACCAACAATGCATTAATGTTCCAATTTTCCCACATCTTCTCCAACATTTATCATTCTCCTGTTTCGTCATGTTATTTAGCCTGATAGGTGTGATGTGGTACCTCAGAGTTGTTTAAATTTAAATTTACCTCTCTCTAATCAATAGTGATTTAGAGAGTTTTTTCATATGACTATAAATGGCTTTAATTTCTTCACCTGAAAACTGCCTGTTCATATCCTTTAACCATTTTTTCAATTGGGGAATGACTTGTATTCTTATAAATTTGATTCAGTTCTCTACATACTTGAGAAGTGAGACCTTTATCAGAGACACTAGCTATAAAAATTATTTCCCATCTTTCTGCTTCCCTTCTAATCTTCAGCTTGACTTTAAAATTTGGGGGTGATCTGTGTAGAAACAATAATCACAGCTGCCAGAATAGATGAGATTGCCCAGGGAGAGTAGAAGGATGGAAGAGAAGACAAGTGATGACTGAACCATGAGGGATAGTCCATATTGAGGAAGATGAGATGGACCAAGTGAGAATAGTCAGATAGGTAAGAGAAAACCTTAGAGAGAGTGAGCAAAGGAAGACTATCAAGAAGGAGGAGGCTGGTCAGTCATGTCACGTGATTCAGACAGTTCAAACAAGATGAAGACTGCAAAAAAGGCCACTGGATGGAGTAAATAAGATGTAACTGGTTTCAGTAGAGTGGTAGAGACAGAAGTCAGGCTGTAAGGAGTTGATATGATAAAGGATTACTCCTGCAGACATCATGCTAGGATCTGGTAGATCCTGATGCTCAGGAGTGGTGACAGATTTCTACCTGAGACAAGCTTTGTCCTACCATTATGCCCTTGTCAACATATGGTGGGGTGGGTGGAAATGGGGGATGGAATGAGAAAATGTCAGGGAAGAATGGTTTTAGGGTCATGATCTTATAGACTTGGGACATTTGGGACTTGTAAAACCGAAGAGCCTCGAGGGGTATCCAGAGCCAGCTGTGATGGGTCCATCCTTGGTACTCCCAAAGCAATTTGTTTGTGCCTCTCTTATGTGCATTCCCCTTGTTATTCTGAATTGTAGGTATGGGTGTGTACGTGTGGGAGAGTGTGTGATATCTCCTTCCTCAGCTGTAAGCTTCAAGAAGTCAGAGATAGTGTCTTCTTTAAACTTCTCATCTTTCCCAGTATCTAATACAAGGTCTTGTACATGCATTTAATAAGTGCCTGGTATGTTCCAAACACTGAGAACAGTCTTGTTTTAAGAATCACTTTGAGGACTAAGTCATTTTGACTGCTATAGATACCCAAATGAATTATAAAGGACATATGAGGGAAGATGGCATCTCCATCTAAAGGAATAACTGATAAATGGAAAGATACAGAATGGTTTTTATACAAACACACACGTATGTGTATATATATATATATGTGTGTGTGTGTGTGTGTGTATACACGTGTATATATATATATATATGTATAAATGCACACATGTATACATACACACATGCACACATATTTGTGTCTGATGGTAGGCACCTCTAGGGCGAGGTGGGGGAGAGGAAAGAAAAGTGGGAAAAAAGAAAGTGACACGGTAATTTTAAATTATATATTTAAAAGCAATAGCAAGTTGTCTATGAGACTTGCAGTTTCACGTACAATCATCCTTTTCTATTCTGCTGTGCTATGAAAATGCAAACTATTCCTTAAGTTCAGAATAAATAAATAAAAGTAAATCAGTTCTTGTCCTCAAGGAGCTTACATTCTATAGGCGCTTAAACACATCCAAAATAAGTATTATCCAAGGAATGCAATATCAGGCCTACCTGGGTCTAACTTGTCAGGGAATTCCTTTCCCATCTTCTACTCCCCTTCCTGTGACATTGCTCCGTGTATCTTCCTGCATTGTCTCCATTTCTTAATTTGGAATTGTCCATCATTTTAATTTGGATGGCTAAGGATTCACCTATGTGGTTGGGGTCCTTGATTAAGCTGTCATTGTTTGTATAAAGATCTGTGAGAGCCTGGTTCTATGACTTTTCTCAAATTCTAATAGGGATGGACTTTTTCCAGACATTAAAGTTCAAGGAAGATGAACAGAGTGTGTCATGGGAAACATTTGGGCTCAGTAAATAAGGAAAGCTAACAGAAGCTAATTAAAACTGAACTGGAGGGGGCAGAGTCCATAAGATTCTTGGGCAACTTTCCTGGGAAATACAGCTGTTTGATGATACTAGTTCTGTGATTCTTTACAGCCTTTGCAAAAGGCAAAGCCACATAAAACATTGCTCCCCTTGCTTCTGAGCAACAACAACAACAACAAGAAATGTTTGTTAAGGGTAGCCGATAATTAATTAGCTGTGTTAAATGGTTCAGGTAATCCAATTCTCAAATGAAGTTAGGTTCTGAATGCTAAGTTTTAAAACCTGAAAGCTTATCTTGAAGGTAGCATGGTAGTGTGGAAAAAAGAACTGGACTCAAGGTCAGAAGATCATGGAGTCTATTAGAAGGATATGCATTATTTAAAAAAGAACAGGATAAATAAAAGTGGTGGTGGAGTAGTACTGTTTATAAAAAAGGTAGACTCATGTGAATAAATGCAGGAGCCCAAGGAGAGACAGAGAAGATGTGAGTAAAGAAGAATGGAGGAAAGATTATAAGAAACATTCTCATGAGAGTATGCTACAGACCACATAGCCAGAAGGAGGAAATAGATCATGAGTTTGGGAAAATGATCACAAATCTGGCATGGAGACATGAGATAGGAGTGATGGAGGCCATAGTATATCTAGACATCTGCTAGTGCTCTTGGGTCTCTACCAAACATAGAGCAGCTCCTATAAATTCTATTTAATTTAATGATGTTTTTTATTTTTTAAAAGGTTAAGGAAACAGTGGGGAAAACTGATGTGATTCTGGATGTGATTCTGACCAATGAGAAGGAATTGGTTGCTGAAGTACAAACAAGGGAAAGTTTGAGAGAAAAGCTGAACGTATTCTGATGCCCACATTATATTTTGCATGAGCAAGTTTTTTTAAGAACTCAAAGAACTCTAAAATTCTAAAGAAGTTGGACAAAGAATAAATGCATGAAAAAGCATTTATTAAGTGGATATTATGTGTCAGGCCCTGGGCCAAGCACAAGGAATAAAAATTAAAAAAAAAAATCAACACAGCTCCTGACCTCAAGGAGCTTCAGTTCTACAAAGGGACGATAGCACGTAAAGGAGTGGTAGCTAGGAATATTTTTCGGAGGTGGTGAGTGGAGTCAGAGGAGTTGATTGACATGACCTTTCTAGGAATTGGTAGTGTTGATTGATTACCTGGACAAGGGTGAGTTACTTGTTGCTAGGGGTTGTGGGGGAGGGTATGCAGAAGGCATCATGGAGGCATCCAGAGAGTAGAGATGGGTCTGGATCGGGCAAGTTCTGAACAATTCTTACCAGTCAGGATACTGGGCCTCAAGGCATGTACTGGAGACAGTATTATCAAGAGGTATTCCTGGTTGGGAGCAAACTACCAAGGTCCTTTTCAACTTCAAACAGGCCTATGAGTTTGTGATGAGGTCAGTTATCTGAGTTCACTTCCCAGTCTAGTCTGAGAAGGGAGAAATCCCTTCCTCCTGAAGCATCTGAGAAGGCTTCATGGAGGAGGTGACTTTCTTTGTTTACCTTCTGGAAAAGGTAAAATTTCTCCAAAATGTGACCAATTGTTAGTATAACAGAGACCTTGGCAATGCACAAACTAAAGTACAGCCCAAGGACTCATAAAGGATTGATCATCTGTAATGAGTCAAGTAGGCATCATGGAGGGTGGAGAGCTAGGCTCACAGTTAAGAGGATCTGAGCCCAAATCTTGCCTCCAACACCGCCTGCATGACTCTGGTTTAGTCCTTTAGTTTCTCTCAAGCATAAGCTCCTCATCTGTAGGGTGGGGATGATGATAATAGTGTGTGTGGGTATGAGGCTCAAATGAGATGATATGTGGAAAATGCTTCATGAGCCTCAAAGTCCTCTACAGATACCAGTTACAACAGTTATAATACATATAATACATATAATCGTAATTTCTTGTTGCCGTTGTATTTTCTTCTTCTCCTTCCCAATGGATTACTCTGGATGCATGTAGGCTCCTGTTGACTATAGAGTGGCCACCATCTTCCTCACCCAAGGCCTCTGTTGGCCAAGATTGGCTTTTGTCATTAGGACAGAGCCAGTTAGAGATATCCCAAAGAAGGTATTGCTATTTTCCACCTTCTGAGAATCGATTTCTCCCCATCATGTCCTGGAGAAACAGTGGGACAGGCAGTGACTTCGGAGGTCTGCTCTGACTAAAGACTCGTGATACAGGGTTGACCGATACGTGGTTCTGTGGCCCCATTGATGTGAGAATCAGGGAATCTCAGAGGCCCTCCCTAAAGCTGGAGCTGCTTTTTCTGACAGCACGCCTCCACAAGCTTCCCAAATGGGGGAGGCACTGCCTCCATAGGGGTTGCATTCATTGCCTCTCCCTGGAAGTCATTAGGTCAGGGCTGCTTCCCAGGCAGGTATGGGTGGGTTGGACAGGATGCTCCCTAAGACCCTCTGAGCTTCTACAGTAAATGAGACAGCTGATTACAAGAATCTCAGCATCAGAAGGAACCTTATAGACTGGGCTTGATCAAGATGGCCTCAGAGGATGTCTCTGGCTCTTAGCTTCTATGAGACATTTGTGGCGAAAAATGGACCACCCTGTGCTTAGGAGGTGACATGCTGCCCTTCCCCTCCTGAAGTGATTTCCGTGTAACCACAGGCCCCGGTCTAATTACACAAGGCTTTCCTTGTTCACCACAGACTCACTTTCCACATCCCTTCTCCAGATTCCACTGGGGATGGGTTTTTTTTTGTCACATCCTATCATTGTTCAGATCTGATCTGGGTCTTAGGAGACAGGCCAGAGATCTGGGATAGGGTCAGTCACCAAGACTGGCTGTACATTCCCTGATAGCAGATGCCTTCAGAGGCCATGATGTTGCCTTGCCGAGCTTACCTCTGAATTCCTGACCCTTCACCCTGAGTTTACAGCTGGCTGGCCTTTGTGCTGGCTGACTTGTAGCTAAAACCTCTCCTCTAGTGCACCATATGAAAGCGATTAGCAGAGATGGAAAGGTTCCTTCCCTCCCTGCCTGGAGACTGAGAGGAAACAGTATAAAGTAAGGTACCCTCTCTCCCCTGATCCAGGGCAGTTGACAAGCATGGATGGAGGGAGTGCCCAGTTTTGTGCCAGGCTCTGTGCTGGGCACTAGGCATACAAAGACAAGTGAGAGTCAGGCTCTGTCCTCCCAGAGCTTACATTCTACTGAGGAAGGATACACAAGCTATCAGCCCACAAGTGTACATGTAATCTCAGGAGAGGGGAACGAGTGCCTGGTTATTACAACCAGCAAACATTTGTCAGATACCCACTGAATGCGAGGCCCAGTGCGAGGTACTGGGATTACAAAGAAAAAGCAATGAAGTTCCTACCTTCCTGGGGCTTCCATGCCAACGGGGAAGATGACATGCAAAAAAGCTATGTACATTCGAGTTCAATATGGAAGAGATGGAAGATTGTCTGGGGGCCTCAGGCAGGGCTTTCCCCCAGGGGCCAGTACCCGGGGGAAAGATTCCAAGACGCAGACCTGAGGAGGGTACATTGTCAACACGGAGGCAACCGTGGCAAAGGCATGAAGATTTATGTAAGACCATCGTGAAGCATGGTCAGAAAGGGTTTTAAATGCCGAGCTGAGAAGGTGATATTTTATTTTAAGCAATAGGGAGCCATTGAAGATTCTTCTGCAGGGAAGCTACATAGCAGCCGTGCTTTAGGAGGGTTATCATGCAGTTGTGTGGAGGTTGAAGGATGGGGAGAGACTGATGATGAGTGAGGCTTAGGGGGCATTAGAGGGAGCTGGGGAAAGGGGATGAGGTTGAATTAGATGGGGGGAAAGTGCCTGGGATGATAGGCGAGGAGGCTGATCCAAGTTAGGGGACAGCCAGTGGGCCTTGGGCTGATTTTGCTTTGTGATGGTCAGAAGCCTTCAGAGCCTTAAAGGTTTGATCTCCTCCCATTTTTCACTTGGTTCCAGCTTGTATTTGGTCACCATGATAGGCTGGGAGTCACAGCAGCTAAGATTTAGTCATCTTTATAGATTTTCTCATTGCCCTTTTGGCTTCAGAAATGCCCCTTGGCAGGTGGGCTCAGAAAATGAGCCCCCACTGGGAGAACCAGGATGAGTCAAAGAGTCTGCTCTGCAGCAAGAAACGAGAAAGGAAAGTTTAAATCAAAACTCTGCACTTTTTCATTTCCAGTATATTTTTTTTCCATCAATGATAAGTATGCTTGTGGTAGAAACTGAAAATGCATTAATTGCACACATTCATAGTGAGGGTCCTATTTGTATCTATATTCTGAAAGATCAGCATTGTTAACTGAAGCTAGACCAAAGTTAGAAGGTTCCCTTTTATACTAAAGGATCAGGGCCACTTGTCTGTGCTACAAATACAGAATTTAAGTATATGGATGGGAATTCAAACACATGCTTTAATGATAGGCAATAATGATTAGAAAAAGGCGTAAGAGCTTGGTTCAAACAGAGAAATGATTGGAGATGGAAATTGGAGTGTCCACAGGACTCTTTGGCTCATCCCTGTTACTGTAATATGCTCTGCAAATTTTAAAGGGGTGAATGAATGCCATTTCCAGTTTTTCTGATGTTACTGCTGATTGCTTTTCCCTCCTGATTATTCAGGGACTAGTTTTTTAAGTCTTTCTGGTTCGGTGCCACCTTCTCCTCTATGATTCGGCCATTTCCATTTCCACTGGAAGAAGGATAAAGCAAAAGAAAAAGAGTTGAAATTTAGGCCGAACCATCTTTTAGAAACTTCCAGTGAAAGATTTCAAGAAGGGGGTGGATGATGTGGTTTATCTGTGAATTCCAATCAACCATGCCATCCATCCTTGCCAAGAATAATTGTGTACTGGCTCAGGATAGGTTACAAGCACATGGACTTTCTTGGAGTCCAAAGCATTGTAGAAAGGTGGTTAGCACAGCACGTGGCCCCTGCTGACTGTCTCTGATGTTCTCTCTATGACTCTCAACTATAGGCTCCCCCTAAGCTTGGCTGGTTGGTTCCTCAACTACCAAGGAATGGTGAATGTTTGTAACCCCATCTTCTCCTAAGGTCTTCATGTGTTGTTTTTACTTTTTCTTTTTCAGGTTGGTCAAGAGAAAGGAAACTGCTCTTTTCAAAAGAATCCAACCCCATGCATTATCCCTCAAGAACAAGAAAACATTTTTCACACAATATTTGCATTTTTCACGAAGTCTGGACGAAAAGTACTGGTAAGGCTGTGGGGCTCGCTCGTGTGAGTGGGAATTCCTTTCATGACTCTCCTAGGGAAAAATTTCAAAGAGAAAAGACCCATTTTCTGGATGAGAACGTAGGAATATGTGTGCCTGGGTGTTATTCCCAAATCATCCTTTGCAGGGATTGAATTACAAGGATTTAAGGATTATGGATAAATTGTCTTTGTCAGTATGAACCTTAAATCTAAGCACTCTATTTAGATTCAGGAAATCTCATGACTCTAGGGAGCCAATAATCCTTTTAACACACCAGACAGAAACAAGGAATGCTTTTTACAACTTAGTTCCAATCTTAATCAAAATTGGACAGAAATATTGGTGACTGACTAGAAAAGAATCCTAAAAGCCACTTTTTCCTTTTTTTCTGATAATTCTTCTTCCTACGGAAAATTGCTCACTCCTTCTTAAAAAAGTCAATTTTCCTTGCTTTTTATCGATCATTTAAAAAATTTTTACGTTGGCCAAATTTCCCCTGGTATACTTACTTGGTTCCCAATGCAATTCAAACTCCAAAACCATGTATATTCCCTACTTTTATCCATTCTAAAACAGAAGTTAAAATGTCTCCATTCCCAGTCCCATAGGCAAAAAGGCCTTTGTTTCTAAAGTACAAATGATCAATCCATAGTTTCACATTATTCTCCAAAATCTTAAAACTGTTTGATACTGGATAATGTCAGTCTAATTGAGAATTACCTGGATGGGGCATCAGAAGAGAAGCTGGTTGAAAATGTGTTCTTGGCCCCAGTCATGAATCCCACTTAAATCATGTCTTTCTTCTCATTCCCAGAATTCATATTGTTTCTCTACAGAAGTTATGCCTTGGAATCCAAAGTTTTTGCCAGCTCTTCATTTCGTTTCCTTGGGCAAAAACCGTGTAACTTCTTAACCCTATCACTTTTGTAGGTTGGAAAATGGGCTTTATGGATTTCAACTGTCTGGCAAGGAGTTATGACGATAAAAGAGGTAGATAGACTTGGAGTGCAAAAGTAATGCTCAGAGAGAAATTATACATAGTATGTATGAAATGTTGAGATTTGAAAAGCCAGTAAGCCTGTTCCTGCCACTTGCCTAAGCTCTTCCCTGACAATGAGATGCAGTGAAGAGAACACTGGCCAAGAGTCTTGCCTCTACCCCTAACTGACTCTGAGACTTTGGGAGAGTCACGTGACCTCTTTGGCCTCAGTGCCTTCATCTGTACAGTAAGAATTTGACTGACATGAGTGTTTCTTGAGTTGTGTTTTACTGAGTTTGAGAGAGTCTCTGAATCAATCCAAAGGGTGATGTGAAGTCACAGGTTGTATTGGTACATCAGTCAAAATGTGCTGCCCCCAAACTGAACACTGCAGTTCATATACAGTATGTACAGGGCAGATGACAGCAAGTCTACCCCCCCTCCCCATACTGAACCCTGAGGTTCTCAAAATCCATCTTGAAATGGTGTTATCTCTCTTAGCTGCCACATCACGTGGTTGATTCCTAGTACGTTTGTAGTCTGTAGGTGTGTGGATACCCTGGATGGTGTATACCCCAAGGCAGTAACCTTAGGGTCAGGAAGGCCTGAGTCCAAGGTTTGCCTCTGACACAGACTCACTGTGACCCTGAACAATTGTCAAAGGCTTTACGTTATAACACGAGTGCTAATCTGCCTTGCTAGAAGGAGTTGCTTGACCCAGGATTTCCAAACATCCATGAAATCATAAGACAGATTGAAAAAACAAAACAAAAAACTAACCCTAGGTGTTTTGTTTTATATTTTTCTGCATGCTCTTTTGTTGAATCTCCCCAGGCTGTACTTGCACATTTGATTTTTTTGAACCCAGACATGGGACTTGACATTTCTCCAGGTTAAATTTCATCTCATCACATTCAGTCCGTTGTTCCAGCCTGTTGTGATTTTTTTGGATTCTGATTCAAAAGTATTAATAACCAAGACTTTGATAATGGAACCCATATCCAAGAATCTCATTTGAATTCAACAGGATAGTGTAAGAACAGGTCCAAGCCTTTCTAGCCAAATAAGACCTGCCTTAGTATGTGCTCTCCTGATGGAGATTTGGGGAAACCATCTATTCCCCTGCCTTGATGGGATACTCAGAGTGGATGAGTGATGATGAAAGTTCACATTTCTGTAGTGTTTAAGGAGATAAAACCATTGCTTTCAAGTTAGTACAAGTGTTGTTAATCTCATCTTTCAGGGGAGGAAACTGAGGCTGAGAAAGTTTAAGTGATTTGTCCAGGGTCACATAGCTAGCAAGTGAATCCAATTCTTCCTGCCTCCAAGGCCATTATCCCCCCATCCTTGGCTCCACTTGAGCCCATGACAGTTAAGGCAGATGTCCCCCTCTCTTCCTGCTCCCAGGTGACAGCTTTCTCTCTTCTTCATAGGACTGTAACAGAGCAGGCACCCTGTGCCTAAGCATCCAGTGCAACCTGAGCGCTCTGGCCAAAGAGGAGAGCCGCAGCATTGACCTCTACATGCTCCTGAACACAGAGATATTGAAGAAGGTGAGGAATCCAGCCCTAAATCCTCAAAGTTCACCAAACTGCTTTCGCGTTAGGCTTGGGTTCCAGATCAGTCTGTCCATTGGCAAGCATGTGTTAAAGGACAGACACCGTCCTAAGTGCTAGGAAAACAAAGAAAAATTAAACAGTTCTGGTCCAGCCTTAGTGATCACTCTTCTGAATAGCCTTGGTGTTGGTAAGACCAACAGGAAAATCAATGATAGGGTTAGATCCATTGGTGGCAATGCTGTCACGGCCCTTTGGCCCTGTATTTCCAGGCTTAATGCACATCCTCTTCCCTACTGTGTGGTGTCCATCTCGGTCCACTGGCTGTTCCCTATAAACAGTATTTCATCTTCTATTCTACACTGTCCTCTTTGCCTGGAATACACACTCTCCTCACTCCCTTAGACACCCTGGCTTCCTTGAGGGCTCACCTCAAGCATCACGTCTTGTATGATCCCTCTCAGATTGTGAGGGCGCTACATCCTGAAATTATTCTCTATTCACTTACTTGTGTCTGTGCCTTTGACTCACTAGAATAAACCCCTGGAGCTCAGGAACAGCTGTGATTTTTTTCTTTGTACTACCAGTGCTTAAAACAGTACCTGGTACATAGAGACTTTTTATATTTCGAATCTAAAGTCACTTAAAAATACTTTCAGTTTTCTTTTATCGATGAACTTCTGTGCCTCTGACTTCCCTGTCCCCCCACTGAGAAGCAAGAAAAACAACCCATCGCAAATATGCATAATTAAGCCAAACACATTTTTTCGTTAGCTATACCCAAAAAGAATACGCTCCAACCTGCCCCCGGAGTGCATTGCTTCTCTGTCTGGAGGTCGGCAGCGTGTTCAGCATCTGATGAATTTAGAATTGTGGTTGGTCGTTGTATTGCTCAGAGCTCCTAACTCATCCAGAGTTATTTTTCTTTGCAGCATTGTCGTTACTGTATGAATTGTTCTACTGGTTCTGTTCGCTTCATGTTGCATCAGTTCGTAAAAGTCTTCTCAGGTTTCTCTAAAACCACGCCCTCCTTCACTGCTTGTGGCACAGTAGTAATCCATCACAGTCATGAGCCATAACTTGTTCAGCCGTCCCCCAATTAATGGGCATTTCCTCTTTTTTCACTCCTCTGCCACCACAAAAAGGTGACTGTCATAACTGTCTTTGTATGAATGGGTCCTTTTCTTCTTTCTTTAATCTCTTTGGGATGTAAACCTAGAAGCAGTACTGCTGAACCAAAAGCTATGTACAGTTTAATAGCTTTTGGGGCATCATTCCAAATTGTTTTCCATAATGGGTAGACGAGTTCACAACTCCACCAAGAGTAAATTAAAAGATTTGTTTTCCCGCAGCTCCTCCAGCGTGTTTCATTTTACTTTTTGTCAGTCTGATGGATATGAGGAAGTACCTCACAATTATTTTAACTGACATTTCTCTAATTTTCAGAGATTTTTTTTTATGACAATGGATAGTTTTTATTTCTTTCTCTGAAAACTGCCTATTCATCAGTTGGGGAATGGCTCTCATTCTTTAGATTTTGAATCAGTTCCCTATATATGTTTTTAAAATTTATTTTCCCTCTGTATCTTAAAAATGATATTTTTTCAGAGAAATGCTATAAAATTTTTCTCCTAATTTCTTTCTTTTCTTCTAATTTTAGTTGCATTTGTTTTGTTTGTGCAAAAATACTAAAATTTTATGTGATGAAACTTGTTCATTTTATCTCCTGTAAACTTTTCTACCTTTTTGTTTGACCATAAACTCTTCCTTTATCCTTAGATCTTCTGGGCTCCTCTAGTTTTTATGTGTTGATCTTCTTTATGTCTAAACCATGGACCTGTTTGGAATTTGTCTTGGTATCTGGTGTGAATGTTGGTCCACACCTTTTCAGCTTTCCCGCAGTTTCTTTTGGGTGTGAGCTCCTGCCTCACAGCTGGGGCCTCTGAGTTTGTTAAACACTAGGCCACTGTGCCCATTTGCCTGCAGCAACTAACCTGTTTTACTAATCAACCTCTTTATTTCTTATGTTGTAGCGAATTTGTTTATTGATTACAGTTTTTTTCATTATTTTCCTTGATAACCTTAACCTTTTGTTTTTCCAGAAGAATTTTATTACTATCTTCTTTTTCTAGCTCTCTAGAGTAATCCTTTGGTAGTTTCATTAGTAAGGCACTAATAAGTGAATTAATTTAGGTAGCATTGTCATTTTTACTCTGTTGGCTCAGTATTTTATTCTGTCTATACTTATTTGAAATGGAATGTCTTCTATTGCATCTGACTGGATTTTATTGGTAATGCACAGAAATGCAGCTGATTTATGTGGGCTTGTTTTATAGCCTACAACTTGGCTGTGGTTGTCAAATGTTTCAGTTGCTCTTTTACTTGACTCTCTTGAGTTGTCTAAGTAAACCATCATTTTAGTTGCAAAAAAGAGATTATTTTCTTTCTCTTTGCCTATGTTTAATCCTTCAGTTTCTGTGAAAACACAACCAGGTTATAATTTTTCATAAAGCAGTTAATGTACCAGTGGTTACGTTTACGTGACCAGCTGCAGGAACATTTCCTGTATAATTCTCTGCCTCCATTTTGATGCAGGAAGAAACTGGTTTGGGTAAACATTATGGTGGCAAATTTAATGGCTGTGCATTGAAAGCATTTGGGCATAGAAAAATTAGGGTGGATAGAAAATGATTAGAGTGAGGGGTAGACAGTGGAGGAGATGGTTCAAGTTAGATATGGAGATGGTGCTTCAGACGCCTGTCTTGGGGATGCCGGACCCCCACCTGACTGCTGTATCTGTAGTCCTCTCCTGCCTGCCTCCTGCTGTTGGGAGAAATAAGGCAACTCTGAAGTGGGCCAGACTCAGCCCTGGAGACCTTGAATTACCTGGTGCATCATGGGCTGGGAGGCAGGGCATTGCGCTGTTTAGTCACCGAGAGGAGAATCTAGCCTTAGGTAAAGTGAGACTCACTGGGTGGTGATGAGGGGAGAGATTCATAGACTGAAAGCTGCAAGAAACTTCAGAAGCCACCTAGGCCAACCTCCTTATTGGACAGGTGAGGAAAACAAGGCCCCAAGGGGTTCGGTGATTAAAGGGGCAAAGCCAAGGTTTGAACCCAAGGGTCTGCTCTAAACTCAGCACTGCCTCCAGATGCCTTCTGGACAGCCCAAGGATCTTCAAAATGTGTTACTGTTTGATTTTACAAGGACAAACTTGGGTTGTAGCAGGACCTCCCAGAGTCATAGATAGGAATTATGGCACCTGGAGCAGATTCACTTGAGGACAGGGCATTTACCAAGGACAGTCTGCCTCATCGGGTAGAGGCACACTGGGCAACCCTGGATATGGGCAGAGACGGGGAACAAGGAGGGGACTCATGTGGGAGGGCAGAATAACAGTGGGGACTTTGGAGCAGCAGGTGGGGCCTAGTATGGTCCTTGTTCTGTTTAGAGCTGGAAAGGATCATGTAATCCAAGTGTCTCTTCTCACAGATGAGTGAACTGAGACCAAGAAAGATTAAGTGGTCTGCCAAAGGTCATATGGGCAGCAAAGCTGCCAACGGATAATTCCCTGGGTGCGTTCTCATTCTCTCTCTCTCTCTCTCTCTCTCTCTCTCTCTCTCTCACGCACGCACACACACACACACACACACACACACACACACACACACACACCCCCTCAGGCCACCCAGTTTTCCCAACAGCCAGTGGGGCCCAGGTTTTCTTTGGGCCCATGCCTGCAATCACTTTGGCTAGAGTGAGAAGGTTCAAAGACAGGACTTTAGTCTGCTAAGTTCTCTTTGGTGTTGGCTCATTTCTATTTCATTTTCTTTTGCTGTTGAGGTAAATAATGAAGACTTTCTGGTCTTGTGCCTTAGCCTTAGCGAGTGAGAGTTCCACACGGGGCCTCCGGCTGAGGCTGTCACTGGCGCTATGATGTGCCTTGGCACTGTCCTGGATACTCTGACTTTTCTGCGTTTTCTCTTGCCATAGTTGACGAGACAGAGAATCCAGACTGTATTTGCAGGTGTGAGATGTGGGGGGCCCCGTGGGGCCCTGAGTGGCTGCATGTAGAATAGAGATAAAGCTGGGAGCTGGTGAAGGGGGGGCCAGGGGTAGAGGGCTGATGTGTGGATCAAAAGGGACTTGGGTTGGACTGAGTCCTCTCAGGAAGAGATTTCAGTTCCAGGATTCAGCTCAAGCACCGCCTTTTCCATCCAGCCCCCATCTTATTATCTTGTATTTGTTTTCTTAGATTTAGAAGTGGAAGGGATACTTGGAAGTCTAGTGCAATTATTTTACAGATGAGGAATCCACCGCACAGAGCAGCTGAGTATTGGCCCAGGGACACACAGGTAGTAAGTGTCTGAGGGGATTTGATCCAGGTCTTCCCGTCTCCAAGTGCAGTGCTCTGTTCACCCAGCTAGTGTGTGCTGTGTCTATCCCTCTGTACCCATGGGGATAGGGACTGGACCTGTCATCTCACTGATACAGGAGTGGAGGTCAGCACCTTCTCCATGTCTTATAGTCAGTTGCCTGAATTAGAGTTCTTTGAGGTTAAGTTACTTACCCAGGGTCACACAGCAAGTATGTCTAAGGTAGGACTTGAATGCAGATCAGTTTTTAGTTTTAAAATTTTTTCTAATTAAAAAGCATTTGGCTCTTCCTCCTGCCCAACTTCTCCTCAAATTGAAAAAGGGGAAAAGAAAAAGAGAAGCCAGGTCTTCCAAACTCTGAAGGCAACTCAATTCACTTTGTCAGGCTACCTGTCCATACATACCCAGATAGGTCTGCATGTAGTGTATATACGTGTATGTGTGTGTACATATATATGTGCATATACACAGATATGTGTGCCTACAGTTGTATTTGGGTATAGATGAGCGCTTCTGTATTAAAGTATACATATGTGTGTGTATTTTGGTGATGTGCATGTTTCTCCTTCATCATTCTCATAGAATGTAAACACCTCCATGGTGTTTTGCCCTATTTTGCTTCTGGCTTTCTATCCCAAGTGCTATGCCCAGTGCTTGGCTCAGTGATCCTATGGTGACTGATTAAGTCTCACAGGGGTCGTATGGGAGAGAATGTCTGAGTTCAGTGCCCGGGAAGTGTGGCCCTGGGCATCTGGAGGCTTCAAATATGAGCCAGGTTTCAAGCAGAACTCTAGCTCTTAGCACCCAGGGAACGTTTTTGGGTGAGGTTGTGCCTCTGACATATCAGGTAAGTCAGTGTCCTCCTTGGCAATACAAAGGGTTATAAGAAGGATCTGGGCTTGACTTCCCACTGTGCTAATCTAGTACCTGTAGTACCTTGACTTCTGTGGGCCTCTACTTCCTCATCTGGAAGATGGGTAGGTCTGGGATCCTATGGACAGACCTCAGGTGTGGATTTATGAGCAACTTCTAGTTCTTTTGGGGAAGAAGGTGTGTGTGTATGTGTGTGTGTGTGTGTGTGTGTGTGTGTGTGTGTGTGCACGTGCATGTGTATGTGTGTGTGTGTGCGTGCGTGTGTATGTGTGTGTGTGTATGTGTGTGTGTGTGAATCTTGTGAATTCTGTCTCTGTCTCTCCTACTCATTTCCTTCTCTCTACTCACAAGAACAGGTCCTCCTCACTTTTCATCCGCATTATTCCTGATTGTACTCCCAACTTCCAGATTCTCCATTCTCCAATCCATTCTCCTCACAGCTTCCAAAATTATCCTGCTAAAGCACTGGTCTAGCCCATTGAATTTAGGCCCCATTTGGGCATGAACTGTCCCCCATGTGAATTTGTGTTTCTTGGACCTAACACTGTGACTGACAGTAGGTACTCAAACATTTCTTCATCAATCAACATTATTCTCCTACTCAGGAAACTCCAATGGCTCCCTATCACCACTAGGATAATGGTCTAAGTTACTTTCTGACTCACTCATTTTCATTTATTTCACATTACTCCTTTTGATATATTCTAAACCCAACCAAGATGGTCCACTTGAGTGCCCTGGACAAGGCACTCCCTCTCCCTCTCTGTGCCTTCTCACAAATCCAGGTGTCAGGACCCTTGTTTTAGGGATCCCCAAATTTCTGACTTCCACACCAACTGTACCCTGACTCTCCTTCAACACAGTAACTCACACAGTCTGTTGTCTTGCACAAAATCAGGTCAACTCATTGCTCACACTCCATTTTGCACATTGTCACAAACTGTCTCCACCCTGGGCATCAAAGGAATGATTGCTCAGGGGAATAATTAGCGATTTCAGGCAGCTGTGCCAATGCAGCCTCTTCCCTGTCCAGCTGTCTGCCTCCCCTCTGGGATCATCAGCCTTCTCAGTTATGTAGCTACCGGTATCCAGATAGCTGGTGAGTCAGGATGTAAGGAGATTTGGGGCTCTGATTGATGAAATTCTGTTTGCTCAGCATCTACTATTAGTTGGAAGAGGTTTTTTTTTTTAAGTTTAAAACTTCAGCTTGAGGAGAAGGAAAAGATGGGATATGTCTTATGGGGAGAAACCAATCAGGAGTACTGGTCAGAAGTTTGTCTAGTCTTTGGGCCAACATATCTGGTGTTTTATTTTATTCAGTATTTCATGTTCATTTATAAAATCCTGAATGAAATGAAATATCAGAGAGATTATCCTTAGAAAAATCAGCAGGAAGTTAGCCTGTCACCTCCTACGTGGCTTCTTCTTATCACATAGGCATTTTTGTTCTTGGTCAGTTGTGTCTGACCACAGCACGTCAGGCTCTTCTGCTTCCACTATCTCCCAAAGTCTGTCCAAGTTTGTGTTATTGTTTTCATGACACTATCAAGCTCTGCTGTCCTTTTGCCTTAATCTTCCTTTTTGCATTCAGTCTTTTCTAACATCAGGGTCTTTTCCAGTGAGTCCCATCTTCTCATATGTGACCAAAGTATTTAAGCTTTAGCTCCAGGATTTGACCTTCCAGCGATTAGCCTGAATTAATTTCTTTAAGTATTGACTGATTGGATCTCCTTGCTGCCCAAGGGACTCCCAGAAGTCATCTCTAGTATCATGATTAAAGCGTCAGTTCTACGGCACCCAGCCTTCCTTATAGTGCAAACTCTCACAGCCATACATCGCTACTGGAAAAACCATAGCTTTGACTATGTGGACCTTTGTCAGCAAGGTGACCTCTCTGCTTTTCAGTCTGCTGTCCAGATTTGCCCTGGCTTTCCTTCCAAGGAGCAGGCGTCTTCATTTCATGACTGTAGTCGCCTTCTATGGTGATCTTTGGGTCCAAAAATAGAAAATCTGACAAAGCCTCCATTTCTTCTCCCTCTATTCGCCAGGAAGTGATGGGTCCAGTTGCCAAGATCTTAGTTTTGTTTTGTTGTTAAGTTTAGTGGTTTGTAAATTCAGTATGAGTCAGCCAAGAGCTCATCTAGTCAGAGTCTGCATCAATAGCAATAGTATATTCAGAATGAGGGAGGGGGGGAAAGTTACCGTTCTGGTGAACTCTGATGTGGTAGTACTGCATACAGCTCTGGACATGTGATATCCTAAGGAGGATTTCAGTAAGCTTGAGAATGTCTGGAAGAGGGTGAGGTATACGAAAAGCCATTCCATGAAGGGAAGAGCTTGGTGCAGAGAAGACTCATGAGGGACACGAGATCCATCTTCAAGAATGTGAAAAACCGCCATTTGGTAGCGAGATCAGCTGTGTTCTTCTAGGCCCCAGAGGGAAGCACTGGGGTAGGAGAAAGGAAAGGAAGCTTCCCATGTGCAAGAAGGCTCCAGCACTTAGACCTTCGCCCCAGTGGAAGGGCTGCCTCTGGAGCCCGTGCGTTCCTGATCATTGAAAATCCTCAAGGTGAGAGGAAGAGAGCGGATCTGCTTGGAGATCACCTTCCTTTCTGAATATTTCCATCCCCCATTTGTCTTTGATGTGAGCTATTGTGTAACCAAGACTAGAAAGGAAAGAAAGAAAAGCAGTTCAGGAGAAGCCAACCAACATACCAGGTGTGTCACAGTGTGTGTGATATTCCCTGACCTGGTCCCACACCATAGTCCACAAAAAAGGCAGGGAAGTTCCTTGTCTTATCTCTTCTCTGGGTCTTTGTTGTCTATCATAATTGTAGTGCTCTTCCTCTGTTCTTCCATTTACAGCATCTCTTGTATTTGCCCCTCTTCCTTTCCTGCCCCTGCCCTGGGGCAGGCCCTCATCCCTTCATGCCCAGACTGGTGGGTGTGCCTGCCTCAAGCCTCTCCCACCTCAGTGCATCCTCCACTCAGGTGTCAAATTAGCCTTTCTAGGGCACAGGACTGGCCATGTGACCCCACTCTTCAGTAAACTCCATTGGGCTCCCTGTCACCTCCGGGAGCAAATACCAAGTTCCCCTGTCATTCAGAGCCCTTCATAACCTGGCCCCTTCCTGCCTTTCCCATCTTCTCGTACCTTATCCCCTCCATACATCACATGCTCCCACAGGGCCAGCCTGCCGACGTTCCTTACACAATGTACTTCGTCTCCCAACCCTGGGCATTTCCACTGCCTGCCCCTCCTGCTTGGAATCCCTTCCCTCTCCTCTCCACCTCCTGGCTTCCTTCAAGTCTCAGCTAAAAATACTACCTTTATAAAACACTTTTCCCTGTGTCTCCCAGTGCCCCCTTAGGGCTTCCCTCTGCTGATGATTTCCAGTGTATCCTGTCTGTATCTTGTTTGTACAGAGTTGTCCCCCACATAGGTCACTGGACTGTGAGCTCACTGAGACCAGGCATTGGGTTTTTGTTTTTTTGTTCTCACCTCTCTCTGTCTCTCAAGGATTTAGCACAATGCCTAGAACTGAGTAAGAGTTTAATAAATGCTTGTTGACTGACAAGATTATAGGTAGTACAGATATATTGTTTTCCTGGGGATACTTATCTCATAGTTCCTATTTGTCCTGTGAGCTCTCATTCCTGGACAGGAGGCAGTAGATCATCTCTGAAGGCCCTTTCTGTTCTGTGATAATATGCAAAGCTATTATTTGGGGGAAAGGATGTGTTAACTGTCTCTGTGGCCTTTTTTTCCCTTACAGGATAGTTCATCAGTTATCCAATTTGTGACACGAGCCAAAGTGGAAGTGGATGCTACTCTCAGGGTGGTGGAAATAGCCAATGGGAACCCAGAAGAGATCACGGTGAGTCAAAAAGCCCCTTCCCCTCTTGGCATATGTCAGGAGGTGGATAGTAGTTCTGATGAGCAGCTAGGTCAGGATGTAACTTATTTAAGAAATGCCCAGCTGCCATTGGTCCCCAGCCAGGGGCCATTTTGAAGTACCTCTGTGGCCACCACTCTTCTCGAGGACATCATCTCAAAAGCTGTGTTCATGCTGGAGGGAGCCAAGGGCCCTCACCAGGATTTAGATTTCTACTGTGAGGCCCAGAAATATGTTTATTCAACTTAGTCTATTCTCTGAAACCAGGGCTCTGCTCCCAACCACTTCACTTGTGGATTTTAGAACTCATTGTTTTAATAACTTGGAGAGGTCACGTCCAAGTAGCCAAGCTCTGGGTACTTCTCTGATGGTCCCTCCCCCTTGTTCTTTAGCAATCATGGGTGGCATGAGACCGTTCAGGTTTTAGGGCTGGAAGAAGCCTGCCATGGTGTGTGGGTGTGAGAGAGTCTGAAAGGGAAGTCTGGTCTGGGGGTCTCAGTGCTGATTAGTTCTCAGAGAAGGTCAAGGTCAGCCTTTGTTTGGTATCCGCAGACCGAGAACATTGGCAAAATTAGAAATCCCTTAAATAGATCATGGGATCATAGACACAGGCTGGAAGAAGCATTGGAAGCTGATTAGTCTACCCCCTTCATCTCACAAATGAGGAAACTGTGTCTCCGACAGAATAAATTACTTATACAAGGTCCCATGGTGCAGTGGGTAGGGCAGCAGGCTTGGCATCAAGAAGGCCTGAGTTTGAATCCCGCCTCAGGCACTTCCTTCTGGCTGTGGGGCCCTGGCCTGGCCAGGTGGTTCTGACTCTCTTATCATTTGCCAAAGGAAAAGCATCATTTCCGTTTTCCTGACTTTATTTTGCAGCATGGTTGAGAGGACCATGGGAGATGATCTATAGGAAGGACTTTGCAGGCCTGGACGTTCTCCCTATGGGTCATCTATGGTTGTGGCTGTTATTATTGAATAGGAAAGAGAGACAGAGAGAGACACAGAGAGACAGAGACAGAGAGATAGCAGCGGGCAGAGAGAGAGAGTGAGAGAGAGAGAGAGAGAGAGAGAGAGAGAGAGAGAGAGAGTGGGAGCGCTGGCCATGGTCAGAAAGACCTGGATTCACACCCCACCTCTGATGCAAACATTGGCATTATTACCTTGGTCAAGTCAAGTCACTGAACCTCTCAGTGCCCCCAGGAATTGGAAAACTCCAAGTTAGGGAACGTCATACCTTGGTGGAGGGGCCTCCTCTTTGTTGTCAATCTCTTTCTTTATTCCTCTTCCTTCTCTTCCTCCTCCTTCTTCCTGTTTTTCTTTCTTCTTCATCTTCCTCATTTTCTTCCTCCTCCTCCTTCCTCTTCCTCTTCTTCTCCAAACACTGTGTATTCCTTTTTATCGTGGTAGAAGATTGGGCTCATGTGTTCATTATCCGTGCTGCTTTCATAACTCCCTATGACAGATCTTCTGTGCCCCCAACAATGATTCAGGAGTCTGAGGATCCTGAGAGGCTAGAGGAGGCTTAAGCGTTCCCCCCACCCCCTTCATCCGTCTGCCATTTGTGTCTGGAGGCCAAGCCAGGGATCTTGAATCTGATTTCCTGGCTGAGAGAAGAAATATGGTCCCTGGGTGGAGGTGGAAGGTGGGTGGAGAGGGGGGTAGAGACATGCTCTTCTGCCGCAAACAAGCTCTGTCTGATTGCCATGAAGCCTGGATTTCCAGAGAAACATAAATTGTGGGGGAGCTTTCCTGCAGGAGACTGCTGCCACAGTGTTTAAATTAGATTCAGTTCCTCAAGATGTCAGATCAGGCTTTCTTTGGGATGGTCCTTGGCCAGATGCACTTTTAGCTGGTAGCAGAGTCTGTGTGGGAAAGAAAGGGCAAGAGTCACAGATGAGCAGTTTAGAAAGAATCATGGACATTGGAGCTGGTGGCCACTTTGGAGGTGGAGAACAGCCCCCAGAGTGGGTTGTGTATAACTTTTCATGGGTAGCATTTTTGGGTAAGCTTCTGAGAAGCTTCCTCCTGCAAGACTGGGCAGTAAGTAACTCCACATGTTTACCCTGGGTCAGACCAGGGTGGGATGGATTGGCAGAGCGGACAGAGGAGCCATCATCAGAGCCAGCATGACCCAGCTTCGGGTCCTGGCTTGGCCACGCATTGACTGTGTGACCCTGGACAAGTCACTTAACCTCTTATTACTCTAGAGCAATGAGGTCTTTGCCTGTCTTGCAAACTTTAAAAAAAAGTACAAATATTTGATAACCATATTTTATTATACTTGTTTTTCTTTGTAATTCTGTTCATTGTATTTTCTGCATTTAAAAACATTAGTCTGAGGAGGGATCCATAGATTCCCCTAGAGTGTCTGAGGGGTCCAGGACCTCCTCCGCTCCCAAAATGAGGAACTGCTGCCCCAGAGGAACTCTGTAAAAATAGAAGTAGCAGAAAATGTGCCAACCTGCACTGGGGGAGGGATTTTCCTCACCTGGGAGTTCCTTATATAAATGAAATCACAGGATCCCTCCTTATGCCTGTCCCCTCTTTCTCAGGCACTGTGCTAAGTTCTGAGAACAAAACAGGACGAGTCTCTGCCCTCAGGAAGCTCCCAGTCTAATGACAGAGAAAGCATGTGAATAGCTAGGTTCATACAAGATCCATCTGGAGTAGAATTGCAGATTTAGAAGCTGGAATGGAAATCAAGGATCATTTATTGCACCCCCTCTTCTTTATGTAAAGGAGAGAATTGGGGCCCAGAGAGGTCCAGTGATTTGTCCAAGGTCATACAAGTAGTAAGCAAAGACTGAGATTTGAACCCAGACCTTTTGCCTCTTAATCCAGAGCTCTGTCCACTGAACCCTTTTACTGAGTTCAATGGATTTAGGCTTACATCTGAGCTCTGCAACTCCTTAACAAGACCCTGGGCCTCTCTGGGGCTCAGTAGGGGTGGATTAGATCAGTACAACTTTCCTGTGGATCTGAGAAACTTTCCACAGTCAGGGATAGTGGTTGAGGGACATACTTCAGCATTCCAACCCAACCCATGAACCCAAGGTCACAGATTCAGATCTGGAAAGGTCCTTTGAGTTCATTGAGTCTAACTCCCTCATTTACAGATGAGGAAACTGAGGACTGGGGGGAAGTAACTTGCCCAAGATCACCAAGGCAGAGGCAGGAAGTAATAAAGCCAAAAAATTCAGACCCAAGTGCTCTGATTCTATGTCCAGGGCCCCAGGCCACCACTTGGAACTTTGCATTGGCAGGAGTCAGAAAACTCATCCTGAAATCTGGACTCAATTGGTGAGCGAGCTGGACAGGACCTTGGGAGCCAAGCTGTTGAGGTCCTTCCTTTGACAGAAGAGCATAGGTACCTGCCAGCAGATCACTCAGAGCTTTTTAAAAAAACATTTATTCCTGGTGCTGTTTTATGGAATTTTAAAAGTTTTATTGATTGCTTCTGGTTTTATCCATCTCAGACATTTCCAGTCTCCTCCCACTACTGAACCTTCTCTATCATTAGCGACAAAGGAAAAGTTAAGCAAAACCAATCAAGGCAGAGACCTTATCTGGCAGTGTATGCAACATTCCACACCCCTACTACCCCACTTCTCTGATAAAGAAAGGACGAAACTGTGTTTCATCATGTGTTTTGTGGAACCAAGACTGATCATTTCACTACACTTAATCAGTCCGGTTACTTTCTAGGATTGTTTTCATTTACATTGTTGTAATCATGGTATACTTTTGGATTTGACTTTCTTTGCTCTATGTTAGTCATTTCCTATAAATTTCATGACAAGTTTCTTTAAATTCTTGCAAAAAACCCCCAACAAACCCCAAAAAGATTAGGGGTGCTTCAGTGGATTGCATGTTTAACATGAGCCAACAAGACTAATAATAAGTAAAGAAAATGTTTTTTTTT
>CM053583.1:411248351-411268340 GCA_028627135.1 Pseudochirops cupreus | reverse complement strand
TCTTGGCTCCGCCCCTAAGTAAAGAAAATGTAAAGAGAGACATTGGGTCCAGAGCTCCCTGAGGGCAGGCACTGTCTTGTTTTTGGGTCCATGCCCCCAGCATTGGGCAGTCGTGCAGTAAGGGAATGAGAAGTGGTCTCAGAGTAGGCTTCCATCCTGCTGGCTGTGTGACCCTAGGCAAATCACAACCTCTCAGAGCTCTGGGTGGCTGTAAGGCTATAAGTTCCTAAAAAGTGCTGACCTCTCTTGGTAGATGACATTTCTTATCTATGGCCAGTCAAAGCATAGATGCAGTCCTTCCTCCCTACCCACAGCACTCAGGACAAGGCCTGGCAAACAACAGGTGTTCAGTAAATGCGTGTTGATTGAGTGACTGATTGATGGGAGGGAGCTGCCCCAGTGTCAGACTATTTGTGGAATATTGTGCCCATTTCTTGGTGTGCCTTTTAGGAAGGTTATTGGCAAGCTGGAGAAGAGTCCAAAGAAGATGCCCAGGGCAGTAAGGGTTGTCTAGAAAGGACTACATAAAGACCAACTGGCCTGGGAAGATGCAGTCTGGAGAAGGGAAGATTCAGGAGGAGGGGGAGGGGAGGGCAGGATGGCTGCCTTCAAGTATTCGGAGGGATCCTTTTGTTTGGTTGGACCCCAGAAGGCAGAACCAAGGAGAGTGAATTGAAGTTGCCAAGACGGAGATCTAACCAAGTGCTTCTACCTGCTGGAGCTGTCCAGCAGGAGAGCCGCCCATTTCAAGAAGATCAGCTCCTTGAGACCAGGGACAAGATGTCTTTTGTTTCCTGCTCCCTATGCCCTGTACACATCATCCCATCTTCTTTCTCTTATGCCTTTGCTCAGAAGCTCCCTGTATTTGGAACTCAAACCACACAGGTGAAGTAAAAGCCTTGTAGACCATTCATCATTTGACAGAAGGCTGCCATCCTTCAGGACAATGCATAGGGTCCATCTGCTCATCAAAGCACTTGTCTGATGGCTAGGTGTGTGTGTGTGTTGGGGAGGGGGGCGGATTCTTGGCAAGAAATATATTAGATCATGGACAGAAGCCTGGACCTGTTGTTCAGAAATTATGCATCTGCCATGAGCCCAGGCCCTGATGTCTGGCAAGCGAGTGGCCCAAAGATGGCAGGAGGCTCAGGATGCCAATCTTCTAGGTGAGTGCTGCAGTCCTAGGGTTTAACATCATACATTCAGAGCTGGAAAGGACCTCGTATACCATCTAGTCTGTCATTTGACAGACGAAGAGACTGAGGTCCAGAGTGGGGGAAGTGACACACTCCAGATATGCCCAAGATAGGGGCGGAACCAGGATTCAGATGAGGGTCCAAATGGCTGTTCTCATGGCCCCATCTTGCCTTCCTCCCAGAGTCAGAGCCTATGGCTCCTCAGGGAAATGAGAGTCATCAGACTCATCTGTTTGCACATTTCCTGAAGGACAGACAAGGGAGTGGTTCTAAATTGGCAGCAGAGTCCACATGATCAGAAAGGCTCCTGATTGACCTTTTACTTCCCTGGGACAGAGACAAGCAGAACAGGGACCAGTAGGAAGCGTCTGGTTGTGTATATCCTTTAGCAAGGGGCCATAGCATGTTTACTGGAAGGGGACCAAGTGCTTACCCAGTTTCATAGGAAATGCTCCAGGCTAACCCCCCTCTAGAGAGGAAAGAGACTAAGGTGGTCATTTGCCATGGGCTGTGTTGAGGTGGTAGATGGCGAAGAGCCCTGGTTCATCCATTCTTCTCTCTCCTCCCTTTCTTTCTCTCCAATTCCAGATCCCTCCCAATGCCCTCACTCTGCCACCAACAGATACTCTTGATTGGTCTCTGTCTTCTCTATCATAGGGACCAAAGGACCAACCAGGAACTCTGGTCACACATGTCCTTTAGCAAGAGACCAGAGCCCACATCTCACTGGAAGGGCCTTGTGTGCATGCCCAGTTCCATGGATTGTTCTTCATTCCAGTCCCCCACCGAATTCACACATGCACACAGATACAGAAACATATATACACACAAACACAGACACACACAGACACACACACCCCCAAGAAAACAAAAATTAGAATTCAGTCCCTATTGGAAGGCCACCATTGCACAGGCAGATATGATGGTATGGAAGGTATGAGCCCCAGTCTCAGTGGAAGTACTACGAAGAAAGATGAATTAGGCTTATTTTGCTTGTCTCTGACTGGAAGCACAGAGCAGTAGCTAGAGAGCCAGTCTTGGTACTAGAAGCATCTGGGTTCAACTCTTATCTCTGACCCTTATTGGTGATGTAACATCGGTAACATGACCTCTTAGTGCTCTGGGCAACTAAGACGAAAGTTTCGGGGAAGGTGCCTGTCTGCATTGGTAGGTGCGATTTCCTCCTGTGGGAGCTCTCCAAACCAATGAACTCCCAGGCCCAGCCCCTACCTGCTTAGCCCCAGAGGGCAGAACAAGGAGCAATGGGTGGAAGTTTCAGAAAAATACTTTGACTTGATATCAGGAAACATTTCCTAGTAGTTGGAGCTCTCCATGATGCTTGCTACTTGTGTGACCTTAGATTACTTAGCAGCATTAACTTCAGTTTCCTTGTCTGTAAAACAATGGACTAGACAGTCCAGTTTGCATCTAGCTGGTAGCAGAGAAACACATCTGAACCCAGATGGAAAGAAAAAGTCACCTGAAGGAGGAAGGAGCTTCAAGGAATGTGACCCCTCATTCCAGCTAGAAATGATGGCTGTAGACTCAACAAAGGACTAGGTCTTGGCAGCCAGGCCCATTTTCCCACCCAGGAGAGATGTTATAACCAAAGAGAAATGCATTGATTACTTACCCAGTTAGTGAAAACTATTAAATACCTAGTTGCCTTTCGTAAAAAATAAAATTGAACATAATCTCCTGGATTTCTGGGACAGGATCAGTGGTAAGGGAAGGGGAATGTTTGAACTACCGTTGCATTATAAAGTAGGTTTGTAACTCTAGTCTTCTGGAATGTGGCCTTGATTTGCTGTTTTCTCCTCTCCTCTGTTTCCATATGTCTGTGTTTTGTGTGTGTGTGTGTGTGTGTGTGTGTGTTTTTCGCCCGCCTGGTATGTTTTCTGGAGAGTCATATTTAGAGAACAGCGTAAAATGTGGTCTGGTTCTGAGTATTTCTTGTCTCTTGCATACACTGCCCTCCCTTCCTATCCATCTGCTCCCCTCTACCCCCTCTGTCTCCCCCTTTACACATGGCCACCTTCCTTTAGACAGGATACAGCTAGAAACACAACTCATCACAAACCACACAGATGTAATCAGAACCCGGTGGAAAAAAATGTTGCTTTACTGTCCTGTGTGTTCTTTCATTTTTTTCCTATGCAGTCTCCCTCCTCTCTCACCGGGAGCTCTGTTGATGATGTTCACTGCTGAGGCGCAGGCCATTCTGATCTAGCCTGTGCTCTGCCTCCCTGGGGCGGTCATTCAGTCCGTTGCAGAGTTGTAGCAGGGGTTTTGTCTAATGGGAAAAATCACATTTTATCAGAGATTCTGTTTGGGATCCCCAGCTTTTGTCCACCTGGTGTCAAAGTCAGAGTATGGGACACCGAATGAGCCTTTGGGATTTCCAGAGGTGAAGCTGCAGAGTTTTGACATGGCTTTGCAGAGACCATTTGGTGCCTTAGAATAAAGAGAATAAATAAATATCCCCAGCTGGCTGGGCCTGAAGGTTGGCTCTGGGTTACTTCCCAGCTCTTCTCAGTCATGGTTCTGTAAGGGCTTAGGGCTAGGAGGTACATTTGTACAGAGCCATTGTTACTGTCTTCTGAAAGCCAAAGTTGGTGGAGAAGACCGCATTTCAAGAGATTCCAGCCTCTGATTCCTGTGGTTTCCTTTCTGCAGACTGAATCAATCAATGGAAATGGGATGGGAAGCAGGAATGACTGGCTCAGAACCACAGAATCCTAACATGAGAGGCCTGGAAGGGACCTTCGGGGTCATCTGGGTCAGCCTCCCTCCTCCTCTCCCCTCTCCTCTCTTTGTGTTGCTTTCTTAAAAAGAAATGTTAATATTTTTACTGATCTCCTTTGGTTTTACAATAAGCCTCACTTCCAGATATCTTTCTCCATCCTTCCCTACCCTATGGGATATTCCTCTCTTGAAATGAAGAAAGAGGGAAAGAAAGCAGTTCAGTACACTCAACCCACGCATCAATCATGCCTGATAATTTATGCCCCAGGGCTCTTTCCAATTTCCCACATTGTCTCTCTCACCTGTAAGCATTTGGACCTGTCTATATATATTCTTCCCGGAAGATTTCTTGCTGCTGTTCCTTCTATCTGTTTTCCCAAGATGAGACTTCTCAGAATTGCTGGGATGTTTCCATCATCACGGATGGAATGGAATTATTTAATGGATAGATTTAGTGTGTCCCCCACATGAAGGAGTGGGTCATGCCAAGCTCACAAAGCTTATTACAGCCAGTAGGATAAAGAGTATCACTGAAATCAGTCAACATGTAATCATTAAGATACATGCCAGGCACTATCCTAAGCTCTGGGAATACTGAGAAATGAAAGTCTCTTCCCTCAAAGAGGTTCCAGTATATACAAGGCACATACAAGAAAAATAAAAGGTAACCTTAGAGGGAAAGGAACTAGCAACAGGTGTGTGTGACCAGCAATGGTATCCTCGAGAAGGTAGGAATTGGGCAAAGTCTTGAAGGAAGCCAAGGATTCTAAGTGGCAGAGTTGGGGAGGAAGTGCTCTCCAGGCATGAGGGAGGAAGAACTTTTAGGTATGGCTGGGGGGCATAGAGCACTAAAGAAAAAAGGTGGAGAGGAGAGTTTAAGCATTCATTCTGGCAAAATGAGCAAATGAACATGCTTCTGATGAAAGTGTATAGACTAAAAGCAGCAGAAGAAACCCTTATCTATTTTGTATCTAGTAGTCAGTCAGCTCTCCAGCACAACTTTGCCAAGGTCATGCTCTTCTTGAGAAATCTTTAAGCCTAGATCAGAAGTTTCAGAAATGGAAGAACCTGGGAAGTCATCTTTTCCAGCCTCCTAACTTTTCAGAGGAGGACACTGAAGCTAGGAGGAGTTAGGTGACTCACTCACTGAAGTCCCTTCCAACTGTGATGTTCTGGGGTTTTGTAAGTTAGTTCAATTCTACTTGAGGACTATGGAGTAAATACTAGGTGATCTACCTCCTAAAGTTCCCGCCCCACGATTCTTGGAAGTCTGAATCCGATTTTCTGTTTCCAGTTACCTTTACCATTTCAAAAGGCCTTAGCTAATTCAAAGGTCTTGCAATGAACAAAGAAGGAGGTGTGATTTCCGCCTACTGGCATAAAGTTAGAGAATGAAATCAGAGGAAATGTGCCTCGAGCTGAGGTGGACTAGATCACAACATGAAGATTGTCTGGATCCAATGCCAGCTCAGCTTCAATAGGCATGTCTTCTGATGGGTACCCAGGCAAGAAACCAGGGAGACCAGACCAGACAGATGGTGATGGATTTCCTTCACAGTGATATGTCGTTTTTAAAAAATCCAATGAGCTCATGACCTGTTTTGGTCTTCACTATTGTCTCATAATTCATCCCATACTCCTGAGACATACTTCAGAATGTAGGATTAGACAGAGCCCATGGTCTTCTCAGAGCTAGGCCATGTGGCGCTGGTCTGCCGTTAAAGCCAAGAACCTCTGTTGGGGCTGGTGATCTGGACCTAATAGAAAACAGCTGCATTGAGGTGAGAGGCTCTGGAAATCTCTCCACATCTCCCAAGACATGCCTTCCTCAGGAGTCCCTGGTGTCTGCCCGTCAAGATAATTGCCTGTCAGTCTTCCTAATGCTGACGCAGAACAGCTGGCTGGGCTTGAGTAATGAAAAGCTTCTGGAGAGAAGCTGGGTTGAGAACTTGTCAAACTGCTTCTTTGGAGAAAGAGGTTCAGGATTTGTTTGGTCCGATCCCCTTCCCTTAGCCTTCTCTTCCTCCCCTCCCCTTCCCCTAGCTTTCTCTTCCTCCCCTTCCCCTAGCCTTCTCTTCCTCCCCTCCCCTTCCCCTAGCCTTCTCTTCCTCCCCTCCCCTAGCCTTCTCTTCCTCCCCTCCCCTTCCCCTAGCCTTCTCTTCCTCCCCTCCCCTTCCCCCAGCCTTCTCTTCCTCCTCTTGGAGTTGTGGCTGCCCTTGAGTAGCCAGTGGAAAAGGGAACCAGATAGGAATCCAGGTGGAGAGGAGACTCAGAGTGAGGCAGAGTCTAGCAGGGCCCCAGCCCAGGTTTATTATTGCAAAATAACCAGGTGCACACTATGAATGGCTTCCTGACAGGGCAAGTGAAAGAGCATGGCATGGGTGTCTTAGGAGACTCTGGTAGTGCCTGAGCTCTGAGGGAAGGGACTCTCTGGGCTGCTGTCATGGCTGTGGGGCAGGGACACCCAGCTCCCTCAGAAGTCTGGGAAGGAGGCCATCTATCCCCATCGAGATTCCTTTGGGACCTGAAGAGAGATCAAAGCCTTTTCTTTGGAGGTGAGAAGTTTACCTTGGTGCCACTTGCTTCCTGCACTATGGTGCCATGGAAAGAGCGTGGAGCCAAAGGATGGGGATTCATATCCTGGCTTTGCCACTTATGCCTGCTGTAAGACTTCAAATAAGCTTTCTGAATTGTGAATAGTGGTTTTTTTTAAAAGGTGCATTCATATGGCAGCTAGTGGGTGTAATGGGTGAAGTGCTGAGCTTGGAGTTTGCCTCTGACACTTGGCTCTGGGTCCCTGGGCAGGCCTGTTAGCTTCTCTGAACCTTATTTTCCTCATCTGTAACAAGAGGAGGCTGAAGGTCTCAGCAGCTGGCTAGCCCCACTCTCATTTTTCTAACAACATCTCAGGATTGTAGAGCAATCTCTTGACTTTTTGGAGACTAGTCTGACTTTTGCAGCAATAATAAAAATCTACCCAATTCATTGTCGTGTTCTAGAGTTCAGAAATAAGGAAAACTTTTTTTTTGTATTTTTGCATGTATATGTTTTTGTAGCCTCCTAATGGGTTAGCCTAGGTTTTGTTTTTTACTAAAAATATTTTCAAATGGAATCCTTGTCTTTGCATCCTCAATGTTTGGCACATAGTACATGCCAAAGAAATGAGTGCTTGATTTCAAATAGCAATTTCCTCAGGATTCCTAGAAAGGTTCAATGTTAAATGACCTTTCCTTTTTCCTCTCCTCTTCTCCTTCCCACCCTTTTCTTCCTTCTTCCTTCCTTTCTTCTATCTCTCTCCTTCCAATGAGAAAAAGAAAACAAAGCCCTTATAACAAATAATCTGAATCCAGCAAAACAAATTGCCACATTTCCTGTGTCCAGAAATGTATGTCTCCTTCTGCACCCTAAATACATCGCCTCTCTATCAGGAAATAGGTAGCACACTTCATCGTGGTCCTTTGCGTTTGTAGGTGATCGCTACGTAATCAGTGTTCTTAAGTCTGTCAAAGAAGTTTGTCTTTATAATATTTTTATGGAATACATTCTTCACTTGGCCCTATTTGCTCCACATCAGTTCAGACAAATCTTTCCAGGTTTCTCTGGAATCATTCTTTTTTTTCCATTTCTTATAGAACAGTAACATTCCATTATATTCATATGCCATAACTTGTTCATCCATTCCCGATGGATGGGCACGCCCTCCAGTTCCAATCCTGTGTTATAACAAAAAGAGCTGCTAACATGGTTTTATATGTATGGCTCTTTTTCTTCTTTCTTTTATTTCTTTGGAGCATAGACCTAGAAGAGGTATTGCTGGGTCAAAGGACATGCATGGTTTGGTGTCTTTTGGAATGAAACTCTCTTTTCAAAAGAAGCCCCAAACAGAGACACGGAGCCTTACAAAGGAATATTGGTACTCTAAGGAGACCAAAGGCAGGAAGAAGAGCCTTCTGTAGACCAAAATATTCATGGTAGTTCCTTACAAATGTATGTCTTACTTTTGTTAATAACTTATTTTTCATCATGTTTATCGCTCCCCATCCTCTACCCAGAAAGCCACTCCTTTTAACAAAGAATAAGAAAATAATTCTGTGACTTAGTCTCCTCATCTGTAAAACGAGGTGGTTGGATTGAGCGATCTCTCAGGTCCCTTCTAGCTTCCATCTGAGGTCTGTGATCACACGTGAAGAGAAGTTTCTGACTCTCTGTGTAATTCATTTTTCCTCCCAAGAGGTGAACGTTAGAGTAGATCTGTCTTGTGAACACACCCTGTCTCCTCTGGCATCCCTGGGGTCACTGCTTGGGGAATGAATGGGGAGCTTATGAAAGCCCGAGCAGCTCCTGTGGCAGCCAGTGAGGGGTGGTGAATCATTCATTCATTCATTCAGCAGACATTTATTGAGCATCTTCTGTGGGCCTGCATAAGGTGCTTTGGGTCAAAGATTCATCAGTTTAGAGCTGGAAGGGAAGGCTGAGAAGAACATTCTCTTCCATTTTGCGGATGAGAAGACCAAGACCCAGAGAGGTTTTGGCCTTATGAGTAATAAATAACCCCAGGATTTCTACCCAGGCACTTGGATCCCAAATACAATGGTCTTTCCTTCTCCTTTTCAGGGAAGACAAAGATAAGTTGAGAAAAAAAGCTAAAGAACAATGTGATTGATGGTTAAAGAGGATAAGCTGCTAAGTGGTGCCATGGATAGAGTCAGGAAGACCTGAGTTCAAATGCAGCCTCGCCATGTGACCCTGGGCAAATCACTTCACCTTTATTTGCCTCAATTGCAAAATGGGGGCATTAATAGTACCTTCCTCAAAGGATCGTTGTGAGGATCAATGAGAAATACTCGTAATGCCCAGCACAGTGCCCGACATAGGGGCTGGTGCTACATAAATACTTACTCCCTCCTCCCAAAGTATTAAAGAAAATACACTCAAATGCTGATACAGTTATATGTTGTAAATATTTATCACTTAAATGTCTTTCTTATTTAAATGACCTAAGTAGTAACAGAAAATATTCATTTACATATTATGGACTATTATAAATGCACACATAAACTTAAACATTTGAATTTTTTACATCTACTAGATATAGTGAGTAATATATTGTGAATACATCTGGTGTTTACATAGTGCTTTAAGGTTTCCAGAGATACTCTACGTGTGTATTATCTCATTTAATGGCGACTCAGGCGCCTGAGCTCTGAGGGAAGGGACTCTCTGGGCCGCTGTCTTAGCTGTGGGTCAGGGACAGCCCAGCTCCCTCAGAAGTCTGGGAATAACCTTGTAAGACAGGTGCACTTAGCATCCCTGCTTTATGGATGCAGACACTGAGACTCAGGGTTAACTGATTCAGCCAGAGTCACCCGCTGGTAGGTAGCTGAGACTGGACATGAACACAGGTCTTCTGCCTTGAGCCCCAGCTTCTGTCTACCATACTGAGCTGCTTCTCGAGAGGTATTGTCGACCAACCAGTCAGTGAGTGTTTATTAAGCACGTTATTATGTCTGGGCACTGTGCTTAGCACTGAGGCTGCAAAGACAGAGCAGGAAACCATCACTGATCACTAGCCTTGGCTTGGTGCACCTTCCTCAATTTAGCCAGCCTGGTCCCTCGGCAAGTGGCCTACAGTCTGTCACTGAGCCTGTGCAGTAAGTGTTTTGAACTTGGTAAACCTCCTAGAGTTTGCCCTCCACTGGCCTAGCCCAGGATCACTCCCCACCCCCAGGTTAGTGTGGAACTTGAATGCTGACTGTAAATTAATAGCTTCATTGCAGAGATTCTTTGTACAGCTGGGGCAGCAAGGATGTACTGGCAATAATTCCTTTAAGTCTCCAGCATTCCCTAGACCCAATCACATTGGAATTCCATTGGCATTGCTGTTAAACCAGCAGAGTTCTCCAAAGCAAAGTCCCACCCTGCAGTTCAGAACAGGGCCACTGCAGGGAGTATGGGAGCCGAGGCAGGGGTCTGGGAAGGGGAAAACAGAACTACCCAGGGTCAGGCAGTAGCATCTACTTTGGAAAAACTCACCTTGTGTCAATATGATCTCTGATCTGCACATGACGAGGATTAAAGGCACAGCTCCTCTGATGGCACTTTCCCCGGGTTGCCTGTTAGTCTACATTTTTTCCTTAACCAGATCAAATTTAATCCAGCAAGTTTTTTAGGCGCCTACTATGTCCTACCAAGAGGCAGTAGGGTGGCCCAGTGGATAGGGAATTGTCCTCTAAGCCAGGGCTGGGTTCAAGTGCTGCCTTTGAAGCAGGCTGCATGATCCTGGGCTGGTCACTTCATCTTTCAATGTTCTAGGCAACTCTAAGACTAAGTGCTAAGAAGATACCCACATATGGATGGAGGAAACGTCTAACTTCCTCTGCCCATGGACTCACAGTACTGGTCTCCATCTCTCCCACATATCCTACTACATACAAGAGACTGTGCTAGATTTGGGGGGGGGGGGGGACGGGACACAATGATAAAAGGAAGAAAAAAGCCCCAAATAGATGTTTTCAAAAGGAGCTAAAGAACATGTGCTCCCTGGTCCTGATAAGTACTCCCCCCTTTTTGTTGATTCCTTTGCATCTGATTTGTGTTTTCTTGTCAGCGTACACATTGTGTCATGATGGTAGAATGTAAGATCCTTGAGGGCAGGGACCATTTCGTGTTTGTCAAGCTATCCTTAGCACTGAACGGAGTGCCCGGCACGTAGTCCATACTCAATGATATTTTGTGCCTTAGAGTTGAGTCTGAGTCAAGAATATCTTTTTTTTTAATCACTTGAGGCTAGACTGAGGGTTTTTTTTTTTAATACTCTGATTTTGGTTTATACCTCTGATTTTCTTGAGATAAGGAGGAAACTCCCTCTACCAATGTAAGCCAGCACCTGCTTTGCAAGTTCTAATATTAGAGAATTGTCTGGGGGCTAATAAAGACAATAGTAATAGGAACTATTACTCGAGTAATATAGTACCGTAAATAGTAATATTTATATAACACTCTAGGCTTTGCAGAGCAATTTACAGAGGTTATCTCATTTTATCCCCATTGTACAGATAGGGAAACTGAGGGCGTGAGAATTTAAGTAATTATTTTTAAGTAATTAAGAGTCAGAATATGTCAGAAGGAGAAATTGAACCCCTGTCTTTCTGGCTCAAAGGCTGGTGTTCCCTCAGCTGTGCCAACTGATCTCATGATCAGTTATTGATAGTGAATCATGCTCAATTGCTATTGTTATCCACTAATAAATCTTTCTGAATTTTTGTTCTGGTTTTAGAGTGCTCTTCAAGTCTTGGATTTTATTTTTATAAAGCTGTTCCCTTGTCATTTTGCCCCAAATGTCAAATGTATGGCTAGACTCCAGCACGTTATGTGCCAAATAGAAAACCTCCTGCGCCTGATTATGAAATTGTTCTCTGTCCTTGCCTTGTAGGTGGTCTTTGAAGCGCTGCACAATTTGGAGCCTCGTGGTTACGTCGTGGGCTGGATTATTGCCATCAGCTTGCTGGTGGGAATCCTCATCTTTTTGTTACTGGCCGTGCTCTTGTGGAAGGTAAGACATTCAGTGAGGCATTGCAGCTACAGGCTGTTGTGACCAGAAGTGAAATGAGGCTCTCAGTACATCCATGCCACCCTTGATTCATCCATGCCAGATTCCGTACATCAATATACCCATTATGTTCTGAACACCCTTGGCAACTCAAAGACAGCAAATATCTAAGGAAGTTTACTGTTAGAAAATGCCCTGGTGTGGTAGGGTGTGGTACATTAGACATTGCTTGATGAGGAGCAAAATGACATCCTGGCACTGAACATTGGTGGGGGCAGTGAAGATGATTGCATAGCAAGATCCTTCCAGAGAAATAGCATCAGGGTGATACCTCTCCTTCTTTGTCCTCCCCAGGATCTAGCCTCCACCCCTTCTCTGAGGCAGTAGGAACTTAATGTTAAAATAAAAGGGAAATTGGACAATTGAGTAATTTTATTTTATTTTATTTTTGTGGAACATCCATAAGATTCTTTATAGCTTTTACCTGCACAGTTTGAGGTTTTTCTCCACTGAAGTTAGATGATGTGGTGGAAATAGTCTGCTGAAGAAATGACCAAAAGCTGACTCAGGGTGATCTTTCAGGGGATACGTACAGAGAGACCATGTTTTGGGGTCTTAAAATAAGGAAATATGATCCGATAAAGTGAGCTTAGTATTGCCAAGGACATCAAAAACAGAAAAACGTTCCCTAGATACCAGCTTGTCCATAGCAGCGCTTTGGAACATTGTATTTCATCTTTCTTGATACCTTTTGTTTTAAATCTCATTTGTTTTCAAAGATACTCCTTTCTCTTCCCTGCCAAGGGATCTATACCTTGTAACGAATGTTTAAAAATGAGAGAACAAAAATCAGTACAGCAAAACTAACCAATGTATTACTTGCCTGTCAATCTCTATGATGCTCCATGGCTGTAGTCCTTCACCTCTGCATGAAGGGAGGAAGGTACATGACATGTACTCAGAGCTTCTTCAGGGGCCAGTTTGGACAGTATAATTATGCAACGCCCAGTTTCATTTTTCTTGTTCTTTCAGAATTTTGGGAGAGTTCATGTAAGTCTTCCCATGTTTCACTGAATTCTAATATTCATTATTTTATACTACCCAGTAATTTTCTATTACATTCATATACTTCTTTCTTTTTTCTTTTTTGGCCATTCACCAATTGGTGAACACTTGTTTTGGATCCATTTTCTTATTCCAATAAAAAAAATGCTGCTATAAATATAGTAGGTTATGAATATAATGGCATATTATCAGTAAAATCATGAATATGAGAATTCAGAGAAACATCAGAAGACTTGTCAGAGCTGATGCGGAGTGAAGTAAAGGGAGGAGAACAGTATAGCCAATGACAGAATGAGTGGAAACAACTAAAAGGCAGCTGAATTCAGCTTAATTACAATGACCAATCTTGTCCTTAGAAAAGAAATGTTGAAATCACGTTCCATCTTCTTGTGAGAGAGATGGAGCATGATAGGGTCAGAATGTTGTATGCATATCTATCTGTCTGTCTGTCTATCTATCTATCTTTCCTTCTATCTATCTATCTATCTGTATCTTTCCTTTCTTCCATTTATCCTTCTATCTCTCTCTCCCCTTCCTTTCATCTATCTATCTATATCAATGTCAGATGACATTGTTTTGTCCATTGTTTTTATTTGATATAGGGTAGGGTTCATTTGGGAAGGCATATTGAGAAGTGAATAGGATGTAATGATTTTTGAACAAGCAATAAAACGTTTTAAAACCCAAAGGAGTTCTAGAACTTTTGAGCCCAAAGGGACCTTCGAGGTCACATAGTCTAAAGTTTTCACTTCACTGATGAAGGAATTAAGATGAGAGAGATGAAGTGATTTACCCAAAGTCACGCTAAGTCACAGATGCTGGAGTAGAAACCGAGTCTCACTTGCTGGTTCGTTACTCTTTCTACTTCCTTGTGGTTGCCTGGTTCTGTTTGTTTTTGTTTTTTAATGATACATTTCTTTTGGACACATTGAACAAAAATTCAAAGGACACCTCCCACGCCACAGGTCGTGTAAAACCACTGAACAGGATGATTGTCCCTTTCCGTTTTGGTGGTTTCCCAATTATGAACAGAAAGGAAGTCAGTGTGCTTTCACTTTAAGAGCTTAGTACCAACACCGTTTCTTACATTTCATCTGAATAGAGTTGCCTTTGAGATTGTTTCTTCACACAGGTATAGACACTGTGTGCTTTGCATCTCTGGGTCTCCTCTTGTTACTCTGTGTCTCTTCATCTAGGACTTTTCTTGCTTCTTCTACCTCTCCATGGTTGGCGTTCTTTACCTTGCAGTAATATCTCATCATAGGCATATACCACAATCTATTCAGACATTTCCCAATCATTGGACAATTTTATTTGTAACTTTTTGTTATTACAAATAATGCTTATAAGAATATTTTTGAACATGAGTCCTTTGCCTACATGCATTAACCTTCTTTAGGGTATGAAATTCAGGAATGGAATTGCTGAATAAAAGGGTATGAACAATACAGCAATTTTCAGTGTATTATTTCTAGAACGATAAATCCTTCTGGTTGTTAATGCTCTTCCCCATCTCTATGGAATTGCTTTGTATATCTTTTGTATTTACTTTTCTGCATAAATAATTAACTGAAAGATGTAGAGAATGTAAGATCCCACTGTGCTGATGGCTTGATTATGAAAAAGCATGTGATTTGATTAAACAAAATATGACCTTCAAGGCTATCAGGATTATTCAGGATTCCTTGGAAGATGTGACAACAGAAATAACCACATTCAGTGACCCTCTGATAATAAACCTCACACAAGGCATAAAACTGGGAGGTATCTGTTCACCAAAAGTATTTGTCACTGTGATGGAGGAATCCCAGTACAGATTCCAGCTTTTTCATGTGACACAGACTTATTTACATTTATTCAATTTCTTTCCTTGCTAAATTTGCATTTCAAAGGCCTTGCTCTAATTTTTTGGAAAAGAATGAATGAAAGCCTGTTATGTTGAAGGCTTGTTTTTCTCATATAGGGATATGCTCATCTTTTTAGGATATGTGACATTATCATATTCTGGCTTTTTCTTTTAGTAAGGCATTCTGCCTGATTTCTTATTAGGTGAAATTCCTCCTCCTGGCTGCTTGCTCTTTGGTGCTTTCCTTCTAGATCTCGGTGACTACATTTCTTACAGAATAAAAGTTGAAATTTCTCTCCTAGAGTCCTATGAATTCTATCAAGCCATACTTTGCCCTCTTTTTCCAGTATTTCCAGGCAATTTTCTATGGTTTTTTTTTTCAATACGGTATTCAGGTTCTTTGTTTCGTGGTATTTTTTTGCCAGGAGGCCATTAATTCTCTCATCATCTGTGCAAACTCTGCCAGTTACTTTGGATTGTAGAGGTCTTGAGTGTCCTTTAATTTCACTGTCTTTTGATCTCATTCTGAAGCTTGTGGTTTTAGCTCTGCAGTTCTGTTTCCCATCCCTGGAGTTCCCTTTTACACAGTGTCTGCTGTCTCGTTAAATTCTCTGCTGTCTGTTCTGAGCTGTTGACTTTCATTTTTGGTTTTCTAACTCTAGCACACGTGCTTGTTGATTTCTGATTTCCTTCGGCTCTTTTGGACTTCTAAGAAGCTCTGGGCTTTCCGAGGTTGCTCCAGTCCCATTTCCAGGGTATTTGGTTATCGTCGTATTGTTCTTTTCTCTTGGAGAGTGTTCCTAGCTTCTTCTTACCCCACAGCACAGCTTCATTGTGCTGGAATGTTTTATTTGCCCACTCATTTCTTTAACCTCTGTACTGGTTTTTCTGTGGTTTTCCTTGCAATGATTCCTTTTCCCCCCCTATTTTTGGTTCTTGCTGTTCTATTTTATTTGGCACACTTCTTCCTGCTTTGAGGTGATGAAAGGGAGCTGGGATGGGGCGTAACCACTGAGCCATCTTGTCAGAATTCCCCAACTTTGGCTACTGTATGCAAATCTTATTCATGGTACATTTTGCCTTCTTAAAATCTGAACTGTTCCAAAGCACGTAGGACAGATGTTGAACGTAAGTTTCTAGTTGAAGGTTTAACAGCTGATACCTTATTTCACTCTAGCTCTTTGGTACAAACAAATGAATGAACAAATGAAAAAGATTTATGGGGCGTTTGCTATTTGCCAGCTCCCCCCTCAAGTCTTTGGGGTTTGGTTTGTGCAGGAAGTATTGGGTGTATTCTCTCAGGTAAGGTTTGTGGGGAGGCTAGGACATAGAGATCAGAGAGAATTTTTCCCAGGGCCTCCAGGAGAGTAAAAATGTGAGCAAGGCTGACCATTTTCTGGTAGCTGGATTCACAAAATGCTGAGCAGGAAGTCTGTTGTCTATTAGAATAGAAATACAGCTTTTTGTTTGACGTCTGAGAAGCAGGACCATTGTTGAGTAATACAAGTTTTGTTCCTTGTTTCTTTATGTGAGCTCTTGAAATTAGGGAAGATGAAATTCCCTTCATGGTTTTGTTCATGGAACCAGACAGAAATCCAGAGAAAGCTCAGGAAAGGGCGGTACTTGGGATGTGCTTCTGCTTCGGCCTGTGGTTCCTCATTCTAGCTGACTCCTTATGTGCTCCCCTTTAGGAGTCCCTGGCCTCCCTGTACACGAGTGTCTTCCTAACTGAGGCAGACTCCACTGCCATCTGTTTGGCTCTGGTTTTAGTAAGCACGGTTCTTGTAAACAGTTGTCAGGGAACAATTAATCCAGGTGGTCATCCTGCTGTATGTCTGAGAGATTTAGTGCCATCAAAATGTGACATCAGATTCTTGGAGTTGCCCTTAATCCAGCACCACACGTGGTATGTAAACCCAAACCAAGGCTAGTCATAGAAAAATAGTATCAGGAGTCTCTGGTCTTTGGTAGTTTTCAAGAGGCATGAATGTAAAGTTTTCTCTTGGGTTCATCAAGTTGGTTAAGAAGATGATTTATGGATCCTGGTTAGAATATAGGCAGGCTGATCTCAAGGCCAGGGCTAGTGTGTGCTTTGTGAGAGCCATTCAAAATATCTTTGCACAGAATCTCCCTAATTTGTCCAAGAGGGAATAAAGCTGAACAGCAAGTGGGAGGTAAGAAAACAGCCCAAAGATATGTTCTGGGCCAGATACCACAGGGAGGAAGAAGGCTGTCCGGCAGTAGCAAGGGTCTGGAATTCACAGAGGAATGTCTAAAAAGTGAGACATCGACAGCCCCCTTGACCTCAGATCTCAATGCACACATGCTCTAAGCCAGTGGTTCTCAACCTTCCTAATGCTGTGACCCTTTAATACTCGTATGTGGGCGTATTTGCATGTGGGGGGACGCGCCTGGAGACGGTTAGAGGGGCTGTGTCTCAATTCCTAAGACCATCAGAAATATGTTTTCTGATGGTCTTAGGAGACCCCTATGACCCCTGTGAAACGGTCATTCGACCCCCAAAGGGGTTGAAACCCACAGATTGAGAACCACTGCTCTAAGCTGATACAAGAAGGCCTGGCTGACCTCATAAATATCCCTGAAGCTCATGACTGGTACAAGAGTATGAAAGGGCAAACCCGCATCTTACATCACACAGTAGGTCCTTAATAAGTGTCTGTTGATTGTTTCAAAAGGAACAGACTAGCTCCATGGGGAAGTGGGATAGTATTGTATATTTAAAAGGGGTGGGGGAAGGGAGCAGACACATGGGAAATGCCTGATATTTGTGGGTCATCGTGCTGAGGGCTTTACAAATATTCTCTCGTTTGTTTCTCACAACACTCCTATGAGACAGGTGCCGTTATTATCCCCACTTTACAGCTGAAGAAACAGAAGCAGGCAACATTCATGTGACTTGTCATAGGTCACCTATTTATATGTGTCTGAGGCTGGATTTGAACTCAGGTCTTCCTGACTCTGGGCCCAGTGCTCTCTCTGTGAGATACTTATGAAAGCAGATCCAGAAACCAAATGGACTGCTGGATGGGGACAACATTTTGGGAGAAGGATCATCAATGGAGGAAATAATACAAGTGTCCTGTGGCGCTCCAGAATACCTGGAGAAAAGGCTTGGCTGAAGGAGGTATTGGGAAAACAGATGGTGGTTCTGGCCCAGAGACTGGATTCGGCCATGGTGGAGGCCTCCTCTCCAGACATGGAGGCATGTCCCACTCTCTACCAAAAGCTCTTCAGTTTCTGTCTTCCCTGTCTTAACGATAATTTTCTTCTTCAAAAGCAACGGAGGAGACAGTGAGGAGAATGGCTGTCTTGGATCTGATTCTGACTGGGGAGGAGGCCCTGACTGCTAAGGCAAACACGAGTGCAGCCTTGGAAAGAAGCCAGTCTGTCATCTCAGAGTTTGTGAGGGCAAAGGAGAGGGAAGCTGGGAAAGTCTGACTTAACGTCCTCATTTTCTAGACCATGGATTTTAAAGGGTCAGAGACTATAGATTGAATCCTGTTTCTTACAACTATAGGATCCTAAATTTGGAGCTAGAAGGAACTTCAAAAATCATTGAGATCAGCCCTTTCACAGATGAGAGAACTGAGGCTGACAGAGGGTAGTGACTGGCCCAGGGTCATACAGCTAGCAAGAACCTGAGGTGTACTTGAAGATCAGATTTTCCTCGCTCCAAGCTAAGCAACTCTTTCACTATGCAATTTAGCTATCAGGTGCTTCTGAGCAGACAGAAACTGCTTGATGGCAGTTTAAACTACTGATTCCTCCAAACTTCTCCCTAAAACAGACACCCCTTTTAAATGATTCAGTTCTTCTGGCAGTGCTTAATGATGGCTAGCCACGGGATATCTCCACCCCTGAAGAATGGTAGTTGAAGGTCACTGAAAGCAATGGGGAGGTGGATGGTGGCTATGAGCAGCAGCCAACTTGTGACCAGCCAAAAATAGGGTAAGAAACATGGGATGCCAAGGGAAAGAAGGTGGGCTGACCCAGTGATGAGAATAAGGGGAAACTGGTACTCTTTGGGTATTAGCACAATGATAGGGGACCTAAAGGAAGGTCCCTTGGAAACGTATGGAGAAGAGGCCCATCGAGAGTGGGCAGGGATGGCTCAGTTGTGGTTTGTAACCTTAGAGAAAGTGCCCTTATCAGAGATAATCGATCACCAGAACACTGAAGTACAAAGCTAATCACTCAATGGATGGGAGTTAGCCAGGACATTGTAATCTCTCATTAGAAGGTCCTGAAGACTGAACCAAATGGACTTTTGAAGGGCAAGCATGAGATATCCTGGGCTCAAGTATTACTCTCAAGCCTTGTGGTCAGCATGGATTAAGAGTAAATTCACATTGAGTGATGTCGATTGCATGAAGCCCCTGCTTGCCCCCTTCCTCGTGTCTGGTCACGCATGTAGAATGATAGATAACTCCGGAGCAGATTGCTTACTTTGGAAAACTGTTCCCTAATTGGCTTTGGGGGAAAAGGCATTTGTAGGCTCTGCCAAGACTTTCTGGAACTGGGTGGCTTCCTGCCCTGCTTGGACCCTGCCTTTGCTACCAATGGAGTGTTTGCGGGTTGCCATTCATCTTGCCCAGTAAACTGTCTGTCCACATGAATTTCAGGCTGCTCAGTTGCTCCCTGCATCAGTGGGGCCCCAGCTTCAAGCAGCCTCAGTGGTAGGAGCTGGGAGCGAACCAGACATTTCTTCAGACAGCGAAACGAAGCCTAATAAACTGGCCAGAAACCAAGGTGTTCCCAGCTCCTGGATGCTGTAATTGAAACTTCATGCTCGGTGGCTGCAGTAGTCGGCTTCCCCTCCACCCCCAATGAGATGTTGAAATGTGAAGCTCTTTCGAGAAGAAACAAAGTAAATGATTTCCTCCCCTTCTCTCCCTCCCTCCCTCCACTCTCATTGTAGCCATGATAGGACTGGAGGTGCCTGGAGCTGATCCTTCTTTGCATGCATCCGGTGCAAAAGGGATAAGATATTTCTCGTGGTTCAAACCTTGAAGCTTAACTATCCTAAATAATAGCTTATGTTTAGCTTCGCTATTCTAAAGTCTTTAGTCATTGTCCCTGAATATGGGAATTTTGAAAGCTCTGTAATTTGATCAGGGGGAGGAACTCTCAGTGTGGGAACACTCTTCACCAGCAGAGATTGCAGCCCCTCTTTGCCTTCATACATTAATCAACAAACATTTACTTGATGTCTGTCATGTGCCCAAAAGGATGCCAGATGCTCGTGATACAAAGACAAAAGGGAGACAGTGCCAGGGAACTTGCATTCTACTGGGGGGAGGATTAGAACACATTTACCATTAAGTGAGCACCAGGGATTACAAAATAAATATACTTACTACGTGCATAAGATACGCAGTGAGAGGCAGCGTGGTGCAGCGGGCAGATAATGAGCCGGCCTTGAAGCCAAGAAACTTTGGGTCTAAGCCTTGGGTCAGACATCCAGCCTGTGGGACCCTGAGTCACTTCCTTTCTTATGCTATAGAAAGCCCTGTAAGGCTTTCACACACACATATGCACACACACACACACACACGCATGCACAGACA
>CM053583.1:411230037-411247851 GCA_028627135.1 Pseudochirops cupreus | reverse complement strand
GATGTCTTGTAGTTTGGGATTGGGGGATCATAGCTCTAGAGCTCAGAGTGACTCCTTAACCAACCCTGTCATTTTACAGATGGGGAAACAGGCCCAAAGAGGTAAAGTGACTTGCCCAGGTTCACATAGATAGGTGGTGGCAGGACACAGGTCCTCAATTCCATGTTCAGTACCCTTTAGCACCCTGCTGCCCCTATAATAGGGCAGCCCTGTGAGGAAGACGTTAGTTTTACATTTGTCCCCATTTCGCAAATGAGAAAATGGAGGTTCGGAAGCTCTAAATGACTCGCCCCCACTCACACAGCAAGAAACAGGCCAGCCCAGCTCAGCTCTGACTGGCTTGTGACTAGTGTCTAGCTCAGAAGTTAGGCAGTCTTGTTTCTCAATTTCATCTTCTTTTATCTATTTAAAATAAATGTCTGTTGATGTCTTTTCTACATTTCCAGGTGTGTCCTATCTCCCTTCCTTTCCCGAGAGCTCTCCCTTGTACCGAAGAATAAAAAAGAGCAAAGCCAGCCAGCTGAGCAAAACTAACCAGCTTTTAAATGAAAGTCTGAAGGCGTGTGCAGCCTTCCATTGTCCCCCATTGTCCCCCACCTCAGCAAAGAAGCAGGTGAAAGAGCCACGTCATGTAGACAAAGCCTGTGTTTCCTGTTTCCTGTGATACTAGAGCACAGAAAAAATGGGGGCACAATGTTTTATATATATATGTATATATATATATACATGTATATATCTAGATATATATACATATATATATATATCTAGATATCTAGATATCTACCTATATCCATCTATATAGATAGATATAGATATAGATATAGACATAGATATAGATATAGATATATTGTTAACATATACAAATACAAGCTGTTCATAGAGTTCCTGCTTTAAGTACCTTATGTTCTAATTGGAGAGAACAGCACCTAGAAAGCATCTGGAAATGAGGGGCTTGGGCAGGGAGCAGGTGCCCCAGAGGCAGAATCTGGGTCCTCCACTCTGATCGTGGAGTCTCTGGCCTAGATCCCCATGACCAGAAGAGAGGAGCCCAGGGGAGGACCATCTGCTGGGTGAGAAGGCAACTGGGAACAGCCGGGCTCTGTCTCTTCATTAGGGTCCAGCTTGCCCTTTGCACTGTTGCAGGATGCTTTCCATGGGTTTCTTGTGCTTCTTCCCATTAAAATGTTGTCCTTGTGTGTGTTGCTTTTCCCTGCTCTGTTTACCCCATCCTGGAGCACTTCTTGTTAGGCTTCCCGGCTTCTTCCTTCGTCTCCACTCTTCCTTGGAGCACAGTGACAGGCCGTCACGTTTGCATCCCATAGCTGGTTTATCCATTCTCCGCTTGATTGGCCTCTCCTTAGTTTCCTGCTCTTTGGTATATCAAAAAAAAAATGCCATTGGAAATATTTTGGTAGACACAGAGTCTTTATGTCTGGCAGCAGGCCTTCTGGGTCAGAGAGTGTGGATATTTTGTCCTTAGTGTAATGCTTTCATCTTCAATCAACTAAATTAATTAACATTAATTAAATATGCATTAAATGCAAGCCATTGGAGAAACAAAGAAAAAAACCTCAAGCAGTCAGTCAACAAGCATTTATGAAGGACGTCCTTTGTCCCAGGACCTGAGGATTCAAAGGAAGGCATAGGCAGGTGGTCTGTGAATCCAAGCAGCTTATGTCCTTCCGGGGATGGAGGAGGAACACAGCAAACACACAGGGTTAGTACCAGGAAGGGTGAGAGGGCAAATAGAGAGTATGAACAGCTGGGCAGATGAAGGAAGACTTGGGAGAGAAGGTGGAAGCTGAGCTGAGTTTATAAATGAACAAGGTTTCTGAGAGGCAGAGCCGGGGAGGGGAGTGTATCTCAACATTGCTAATGGTTTGCACCAATTCAGAGAGGAATCACAGGGAGTTTCTAGTTTAGGGAGTGGCCGGTGCTCCATTTTGGCTGGAATGGAACATTCTGAAGGGGAAGAATATGAAATAAGGTTGGAATGGTAGCTGGGGATCAGGAGACAGAGGCCCTTCACGTCAGGCTGAGAAGGTGCTAGGGAGCCACTTACGGTGGTGACGTGGTCAGATGTAGTCTTTGGGAAAATTGTTTTGGTAGCTAGGTGGGGTGGGGCTTGGAAAGGGACCCAATAAGAAGCAGGGAGACCAATCAGGAGAAGGCTCTGCAACAAGGAAGGGGATGATTGTCCCCATTTAGATCCATTAGGACCTTGCTTACACAAGAGCTCTTGCAGGAAGGTGAGTATGGGAGTGTACAAAGAGTAAACACCAGTTTCTTCATGACCACTTCCAACTGTGGCCATTACAGTATAATAATAATAAAAAATTAAACCATAAAACGTTAGTAAGGTTGGGTCGTAAATAGGGCATAAAATAGCCTTCAGATTGCTTACTTGGGAGTGTGGAAGCAATTGACCTAAAGATGAGTGGAGTGGACCTCAAAGAGTTTGAAAGGGCTCCATTGAATGAGAGGTGTCTGTCACTGGCTCTGACACACATATCAGGTGGGACGTGGGATTTGCAATAATGTGCTTTGTTAGGCATTTCATCCAATTGGAAAATTTGAGATTTAGAGCCCAAAGGGACTTTAGTGGTCATTGAGCTCAAACCCCTGATTTTACAGATGAGACCGCTGAGATTGAGAAAGTTTAAGTGACTTGCTGTTAAGTGTTTGAGGCGAGGTTTGAACCTGTGTCTTCCTGAATCAGTCTGGGTCCAGCACTCTCCCAACTAGGCCCCCTACTTGTCTAGTGGTCTGAAGCAATTTCTGCCTAATTAAATAAAAAACCAATACTTTTTGTGTGTGTAGACATGTCAGATGGCTTAGTGGTGTGGCTCTAAGAAAGGCTGGCCTCCACTTGGCTTTGGCAGTGCTGGAATCAGTGTGGTTTCCAGTTCCAGAGGATTTAACCAGCTTCTACTCTCTCTCTTCTCCTTTCCTCTAGATGGGCTTCTTTCGCAGAAGGTACAAAGAAATTATCGAAGCTGAGAAAAACCGGAAAGAGAATGAAGACAGTTGGGACTGGGTCCAGAAAAGCCAGTGAGACGCCATGCAAACCGCCGCTGGTCACGTGCCGCCATGCCTGCTCGCCTGTCGTCCCCGTTCTGTGTATCTTCCATATGTGGAAGAAAGAATCTTCTCCAGATTTTTCGGAGGCCCATCGATGCAGTCTTGTTCCTCGTTCTACCAAGCAAGGGAGCAGATCCCGAGGCCGCCCCTGCAGCCCTGGCTCGTGACCTGAGCAGCACACCGAGGCTGCAGCGGGTGAGGGATGAACTCCGGAGAGCAAGCTGTGTGCTGAGCAGTATTTATGGTCCAACGTGCGTGGTAAACCCTCAGGGGAAGACTGTTGTTGCCTAGAAGTATTTTTTATAAATACAAGCCTTTTATACTGATTATGTCTTTATATTTGTACCAATGTTTTATTATTTCTATTAAATAGCTATATAGTTCACTCAAGCACTGATTTCTGGCTGAAACCTGGGAAATACATATATATGTGTGTGTGTGTGTGTACATATATATATATATATATATATATATATATATAAATATATTTTAAAAATCTATTGTATGTTTGAACTTACTGCCCAACAGACTTGCAGATGAAGTGAGCTAAAGAAATGTTTATTGTCTCTCACAGAAAAACAACAGGGCTGGCACTGCCATGTGTAGGCAGCATATGGTGGTGCCATGTACAGTGTGATGTATAAGCCGCGTGTGGAGGTGACATGCTGCAACCTCTTTGTGTCTCTCTCTGCATTCTCAGTGTAAGTTGGGTGGGAATGGAACCCTAAGGGCTTTTCATCAATGCTGTTTGTTCAAAGAGATTCATCACCTCCAGAAGGGGGAGGAGCAAGTTAGGACTGCTGGGTCCCCAACCCACCTTGCCTTCGTTTGGTGGAGAAGCTCACTTCTGTGGGAGGTCTGGATTAGGAGAGTGGTAGAGAGAGGCCCCTGTGCCTTCCATGAGGCTGATGCTGGCAGACACCCTTGCCCTTGTTATTGAGATGCCACACTCAAATCTTCAGGGCCATCTGAGACACCTGCAAGTCTGGGGCGGGCACTGGCTGCCCCTTTGCCATCCTCATCTTGTTGTGGACGGCTCAGTGGGTAGTCATTAAAGCACCATCCCTGAGCTGCCCAGACAGCTGGCCCTGGAAGTTCAATGTCACAATGACTAGGTAGACAGGTCAGTGGGATGTTCTGCTTTGGAAGAGTTTGGCTTCAGAAGCATTCTGCTGCTGTATTTGAAATCCCGAGTGGTTTTCTATGTGTGAGAAGGCTTTGTCTCAGATGTAGAACTGCTGGAATCTCCCTGTTAGAGCCATCTTTTTTGAGGCATACGGTGGGCTCAGTTTGAGCAGATCCAGATAGACCCACACAAGGACCTTGGTTTTCCCCAGCCCTGTAATAGGGAGCTCCCCGTGCCTAGCTGGACGCAGCCAGCATCTGATGCAAGTTGAGAAATAACCTTCCAGAGGCCCTTACAAATTGAAGACTTATGCCTGTGATGAGTTTGCTGAGCCTCCTTCTAAAGGCCAAGGCTCCCTTGGGTCTTCTCGGACAAAGGAAGAAGCGTTCAGAACTGTCACGAAGCCAGTTCGACGTCTCGGCAATCTCAGCCCAGTGGCTGCTAGCCAAGTTTCTCCACCCTCTCTCTGCATCTTATATTTAATACTATTTTGTCCACCCTGCACTTCCCCGCCATTGAGATTAAGTGCATTTTGTCCTAGAAGCGTTGCTCATTCCACTCTTCCTGACATCTACGCAGATGATGGGAACCCTGGGAGGGAGACAGTAAGTGGAATTCCCCTGCCCACGAAGGCCATGAGGATGTTTCATCACCAGTCTTTGGCCTATTTGGAGGGAATCGTGTTTGGATCAGACCCACGCACAGGGAAGTGCTTCATGCAGCTGCAAGACTTTGTCCCTCATTTCCCCAGAGTGACCAAAAAGGAGGGGGACTGGGGTGAGCTCCTGCTGGGTCACTATGGGCAACAAGTCACCTTGAGAGGGATGGGGAAGTCTGGCTTGGGGGGAAGGGCTTCCCATGGACAATTTTTTATTGGCTTCCTTCTTGAATTTTCTTTAATAAATCAGTAGGTATGAGTCTACTAACTCTTGATAACAAACACATCAGCTCCTATGGCCAGAAGCTTTTTTAGATTCTTCCCTCTCCTCCGTTACCACTGGGCAAGACATTGACACATTTGGAATGGTTAGGAAGGCAATGTGCCCTTACAGCCAGGAAGGCCTGAGCTCAAGACCCATTGGTGGTGTGCTAGGATAAGTCCTAGCAGCTCTCAGTCTTTCAGGTGATGCTATGAGACAGTTTCAGATGCAGAGAAGACTCTGACTTGTGTTTGTAGATTTGGAAGTTCTCCATGTCCATGAAATGGCATGTCCAGTTCCCATCATCATCCCCAAGAAGCATGATTGGCATTCCCAAATCAGTTTAGTTGGAGGAATCTTAGGACCTTAGATGTAGTTTGGAGTCCAACCCCCCCACTTTACAGGTAAGGGAGCTAAGATCAGTAAGATGAATCGACTTATCCAACGTCACGCTGATAGTGAGGGATACAGCTGGGATTTGAACCATTGACATTGGACTCCTTGGGAGTGCTCTTTACATTATTTTACATAAGGAAAAGCAACGAAATATGGGGGATTCCATTTGAGAGTGCCAAAGACCCTTGGCTGGACTCGCTCCCACAGATCAGTATTCCAAAGCTCTGCAGTTTCCTCAGTGGGCTGATCCCCCCACCATGCAGATTGTAGCTCTTCTGTAACTTAGTCTTACAGAGAGATAGATGCCTGAGACTCAGAGGGATTGTGACTTGCCTATTGATGTCCAGCAAGTAAACGTCAGAGACAGAATTGAACCTGGGTGTTCCTGGCTCCCCAGCTCAAGAACAAAGAATAAACAGTCTTCCACTATGCCACTTTGTTTGCCCTAAGCAAATATGGATGGCAGGCAAAAGATAATGCCAAAAGGTAATGGTGAGCTATGGCTTACTCAGTCAGATAAAGAGACTGAGAAGTCCAGCCTGCTTTAAGAGATGCCCCAGAGCCTTGGAGTGGGAAGGGAGCTCAGAGGCCAGGGCTCCCACCTGTAGAATCCTCCATAGAACCTGCTGTCCCCTTTGTCAGATCGGGTGACCCTTCACACGTCTCCCAGCAGCTTCTCAGAGGAACTCAGCCACACGTGGGGTTTCCCCAGCTTCCACCTAGCTGGTGGTTTGGTGCCCATGAGTCGAATGCAAGCCTGGTGAGGGCAGAACGTGGTTAGGTTTTTGCCTCTGTATTTCCAGTGCCTGGCATATAGTAGGTATTTAATGAAGGCTTGATGAATTGAGTTATTGAATGAGTAAGGCTTGGTTTCTCTGTATCCTCAGTAATGTTCATCGTGGGTTTTCTCCTCTCTTGTTCCCAGGTAGGTTGTTGACTTCACAAATATGCTTGTGGCCCAGTCCCATCAGTAGCAACATCTTCTGCTTTCCTCCCAATGTATTACCTAAGGTTTTCATTGACCTTCAGAGAGAATAAAATGTTTAATAGCTACAAAACATAGGACTTTTTGTTTTAGAAGGTAGCAAAAGCAATGTCTCCTGTTTGGGGCTGACTCCCTGCTGTGTGACTTGGACCCCAAGAGAAACGAGTTCCACAAGATGAGATTTTGACCCTTCGTGTAACATCACCCAGGAAGTCCTTTAAAACAGGGGTACATTAACAAGAGCTGCCTAAGGAAGCCTTGCCTTCTGCTTTATTGTGAAAAGGCATGGGGTCATCATTCCTCACCAGGAAGGTCACTAGAGACCTCAGTGGGCAAGCCTTCAGAAGCCCCTTTAAGCCTCAGCAAGGGTCCATGGACAGCTCCTTGTCTTTTTGGAGGATACAATAGAAAATCATGTCGGTACCAGTAATTATTTTGACTCCTGCCTCCTGAGCATCAGGGAAGGAGGTAAGTGAGGAGGAGTATCCTTCCCTGGAAAACCCTAGCACCTGTCTTCATTGAGTCAGGAAAGGAAGTAACAGAGGATCCATGTCAAGGCCAATATCTCCCAAATGGAACTCTTAGATTTGCTTTGGGTGAGCCAGAGTGCCTAAGCTGAGTGCTGTTTGTAAATGAGTGATGTTAAATATATATATTAAAAAATCAGATTAAATGTATAAGGTTTCAGCTCTTCCCTAAATTGAGGGGCATTACATAAAGAAGGATTTGCGTGTGTGTGTGTGGGGGGGGAAGGGATACAGGAAATCCTTTAGCTAGCAATAGACAGAAAAATAGGATGTTTTTCGGAATGCTCCAAGTGTGTAAGATGTGTTTGTATTTTTAAAGTCATGTTTCACATTAATATATAAAATATGCACATTAAAGAATGAGTAAAAGAATTCTTGGTTAAGTGTAAGATAAAGAAGCAATAATCCTTACTGTCCCCGTCACTTAGGAACGGTCATTTCCGGTTTGATTATTGAATGTCTTCTGTGTTTTTGATCTGTTTGGGGAATGGTGCCCGATTCCTAAGCTGATAAATGCGCAGTGAGACCCGGTGATCAAAAATGGAGGCTCTGCTTCAGAATCGGGGTGATCCTCATGGATGGGGGCTGAGTGTCGATGCTTCCCTTTCTGAACCTCACTAATGGACAAATAAACTGTAAATTTCTCTCATGAATGTTGCTGGGAGGGGCAGTACGGTCCCTCTCGTGATTTTGCCTGTATTTGCATTTCTATGGTCACCTGTTTATGAATTCACTTGCACTGTTTTGGAAATGCCAGGTTTACAAAAATTCATGTTTGGAATAAAAGAGAAAAAAATATACAAATGATTGCAATATTTTCCCCCTTTATTCCTTCTTGACTTATTACACACACACACTTACACACAGAGACACACACACTCACAGACACACACAGACACAGACACACACATTCACACACAGAGACATACACTCACAGACACACACAGACATACACACAGACACACGCACATACTCACAGACACGCAGATACAGACACACACGCAGACACACACACACAGACACATACACATTCACACACAGAGACATACACTCACAGACACACACACACTCACAGACACACAGATACAGACACACACGCAGACACACGCACTCACAGACACATGTACACACAGACACACACACAGACACATGCACACACAGAGACACACACATGCACACACACAGGCACACACACAGACACACACACTCACAGACACACACACACTCACACTTAGCAAACTTGCTCCCTTATCCTCTCAGTCTCTTTGAAGGCTCAAGGTGCGCTCATTGTTCATCCAACTGAATACACATTATCTTGTGGCACAGTTTGCAAAAGTAGCCATTTCACAACCGATAGATAATGCGTGTGGGTCTGAAGAATCATAGACCAAGTGCAGAGTTATTGCCCAGCTGGATGACACTTCACTACTTCTACTGGGCAAAGACCGTGGTATTTCCTTGTCTTGGCTTATGTTGTGGACAAAATTACAGATACTGCCCAGGGAGGATATTTGGTCAAAGATTTCTCACAATGGCCAACTCCATCAGCCAATGACTTACATCTTCATTCTGGATCCTGGTTTAGGTTCTGCTGATTAATACAGAGATAGGGTTCTTAACTAGGGCTCTGTGGATAAATTGCGGGATCTGTGAACTTGGATGGGAAAAGGAATTACATCTTTATTTTCAGTAACCTCTACTTGAAATTTAATATCTCTGTTGATTATTTAAAAATGTTATTCAGAAAAAGGGGTCCATAGGATTACCAGACTGCTAAGAGGCTAAGAAGAAAAAAGGTGAAGAGCCTCCAATGTAGAGACACCGGCATTATAGCTCTTTATAGTTTGAGTTTGAGTTTCTGTTTCCTTGGACCCACAAGACGGTGCTGTGGATAGTGCCATGGAGTCAGGAGGACCTGAATTCAAATCCAGCCTCAGACACTTACTAGCTGTGTGATCCTGGGCAAGTCCTTTAACCTCTGTTTGCATCAGTTTCCTCCTGTGTAAAATATCCCCTTTCTAGGGTTGTTGTCAGGATCAAATAAGATTTATAAAGTATATAGCATAGTGCTTGGCACAGAGTAAGCACTATGGAAAACTAAGCTCTTATTATTAGCTATTATTGGATTCCTCTTGGTATAGAGCTTAAAAGAAACCTCAGTAATCACCTAGTCAAATCTCCTGATTTTTTCTTGTTTAGCTGTTTTTCAGCTGTGTCCAACTCTTGGTGTTTCTTGGCAAAGAAACTGGAGTATTTAGCCATTTCCTTCTCCAGCTGATTTTATAATGAAACTGAGGCCAACAGGGTGAAGTGACTTGCCCAGGGTCCCACAGCTGGTAAGTGTCTGAGGCTAGATTTGAACTCAGGAAGAGGAGCCTTCCTGGCTTCAGCCCCAGAGCTCTATCCACTTTGCCCCCTGATATTATAGATGAGGACACCCAGGCCCACCAAGGAGGGGTGATATCTCTACGTTTTTATGGGCAGGATCATGAGATCATAGATTTGGACTTGGGAGGACTCTCAGAAGGCGTCCAGTCCCACGGCTGAGACCTAGGGAGGGCATTCAGGTCATGCAGGGAGGCAGTGCTAAAACGGGGTTTGATCTCAGTCTTTGCCTAATCCTCTTTTCACAATCTCACCTGGCTTCCCTGTCTGCCATCTCTACTGGTGATGTAACCTCCGAGACAGCGCAGAGGCTTTCTCCTCCAACCTCTGTGGCTAAGGAGATGAGCCCGACAAGCAGACGTTAAATAATCAGCCAGAATTGGGCTTCTGGTAAATGGTAAAGGCAGGATTTGAACCCAGATCTTGCTGGTTTAGGCCTAACGTTCTACCTGCTCTGCATGCTGCTGGTGCCCCTTGATGATTGTATGAAAACCCCTTTAATTCTCCCTCCCCCCCAGATGTGCATTGGGTGCTCTCTGAACTTTTCCCATCTCATGACATTAAAAAAAAAAACCCAAACCCCAAACCAAACCAAAGCCTTATTTACTCATTCCTTAAGGAAATAAGGCCAAAGCTGCCAGTTTTCATTTATCCCCCTACCCCCAGCACTGTCCTACTTTTGTGGGTTTTGCCACCAAAAACTAAAACTCTTCTCCCTCTCCCTTTCCCCACCCCCCTTTAGTCTTTTGTGACCTTTGCTCGCTGTCAGCCTTCACCCCCTCCTGTGGCCAGAAGCCCTTGGCTAGGTTTCTCTCCCTTAATTTCAGAACCTCTGTCTTTCCCTTTGCCGTTTTGTTCCCCTCTGCACCCTCTCCCCAGGAGCTCTCAGTCATGTCCCTTTTCCACTAACATCCTATTGACCAGGCTTCTGATTACTCAACATTAATGAATTTTCCCAGGCAATTGACTTAATCTACTCCCGGGGATTTCAATAACCCAGGAGGAAACCCAGAGAGGAAGAGGATGGGTGACAGAGAAAAGTGGAGGGTACTGGAGGGAGCTGACTGGATTTCCCAGTGGAGCCAATGGCTCCTGAAGAGAAAAGATAATGCAGCAGCAGCATTACTTCCATTTTGGTGAGCAATCATTGGCGCCAAGACGCTAGTCAAGAAACCCTGCTTCCAGTCACTGATTTGGGATTAAAAAACAAATAAACTCATGCATGGGCTGCAGCTATAAAGAAGAACAGCATCGTCCAGTGGTGGTCAGACTCACTTCTGGGGCCCAAAAGGGCTTTTGTTGGGTCCTCATAATGCCCCGGGCAGACAGAAAGCCGCTCTCCGAGCCTAGACCAGAATTGCAGACCCATCTCTGACACACGCTGGCTCTGCAGCCCTGGGAAGGCAATCCAGCGTCTCCGTTCTGTAGGTGACTCTCTAAGTTACAAAGAGAGCGACAGCCTGCTTTGGGAGAGGGAATCTCTTCATCTCAGAGTCCCCTCTATCAAGGGACGTGATGGAAAATGTTTAACGTTTGTATCCTTCCCCCTCTCCCCAGTAGGCACTTCACATTGAATCTACATTGACATGTTCTCCATCCCTTTCTTATGTCTACACAATCAACAACCACACACACACACACACAGAGATCTGTAGATTTCTTAGGTATAAATGCTTGCACTAAAAATTTTGGCTCTTGGCTGGCTCCAGAATGCCCTTGCTTATGTAAATGAAATCATAAGCCCAGTTCCTCTTCAAAACTACTGACGCCCCAGCTGGTGTTATCCTTTCTGGGAAAGCTGTTAAAGTGGAGTGGACTGGGTCAACTCAATTAAATGAAGGGATTGAATAAATTCCTCTTCTCTGCCTGACACTGAGGCAGCCAGGCAGTTAAATTCCACAGAGGGGATATGTTAGCAAACAGCAAAGCATATACAAAATAGCTGGAAGAAAGAGTGAAGCTATAACAAGTAGGTAGAGCATATAGAAAGCATTTAATAAAGACTTATCAATCAATTGATCAGGAAAGGTATCCAATGGGCAGCAGTAGCTGAGCTGAGCCTTGCAATGAAGTTAAAGATTCCAAGATCAAGAGGTGAGGAGGGAGTGTGTTTTATGCGTCAGGGACAGCCCATGGAGAAGCATGGAGGTGGGAGATAAGACAGCTGTTTGTAAATCAGCAAATAGCCAGTCTGGATGAACCATAGGGAATGGAAGGGGGAAATTATGTGTGGGGAAAATGACAACAGGCTTCATTTCACTTTCTAAAGGCAGGCTGGAGTCAGTGTGTGCGGGTATTAAATCCCAAATAGAGTTATCTGTAATTATTCTAGAGACAGTGGGGAGCTATTAAAGATTCTTGAAAAGAGGAGAGATGTGGTCAGTCTGGATTATGGCAGTGAGCGGTAAGACTAGTCAGACATGAATCAACACCATTTACTCAGTAGATCCCTTCCTCTCCCCCAGTCCCCTTCCCCAAAACAAAACACAACAAAAATCACACCACCTATCTCAGCCTGTTTCCTCATCTATAAAATGTAGATAATAACAGCACTGACTTTGCAGAGTTGTTGAGATCAAATGAAATAATATAATAAAATGACTGCCTTTAGCTAAAGAGATCTCAGAACTCTGAGCTTCAACCTTCATGTTGGTGGAGATTACAGGAAAATTATTCTTTAAAAATAAGCAGGAGTCATATTGCAAAGAGCTTTACATGTCAACTGGGGAGTCTGTATTTGGTCTGAACCAGAGGGAGCCACAGAAGACTCTTAAGCAGGGGAGTCCTGTTGTCAGACTTGTGCCTTGGGAAGGTTACTTGGCAGCTACAGGATAGATTGAAGTAGAAAGAGGCTGGAAGCAGGGAGAGAAATTAGGAGGCTATTATAATAGTCCAAGTGGGAGGTGACAAAGGCAGAACAAATCCCAGCTATTTTAAACCTTCCTCCTGAAAAGTACGAGGTGGAGTGGGAATCATGAGAGGAGAAATATGTGAGTAAAAGCAACATACCAAATGAGCTGATGGAAATACAGACCAAGAACCACTTTATGGAATAAGGATTGACCCCTACATTCCAGTCCCAGTTCCTGGTACCCTGGGGTTTTGTTTTCTCAGGGTCACACAGATGGTAAGTGTTAAAGAAAAGATGGAAGCCAGGTGTTTCTGCTTCCCAATTAGGTGCTTGCTTCCCTGTGCTAAGCTGCCCATGGAAGCACTCTTGCTGCCGAAAACAAACAGTGCTTACCTTCAAGGAGTTTATCTTCCACTTTGGAGATGTGACGTGGAAATAGACAAGCAGATACAAAGTATATTTGTCTACTTACATGCATGCAAAGAGTTCAAAGAATTTTTTTTGGTAAATAGCATTTTTATTTTTTCCCAATTACGTGTAAGGATAGTTTTCAACATTCATTGTTATAAGATGTTGAGTTCCAAATTTTTCTCCCTCTTTCCCTTTCCTCCCCCCTTCCCAAGATGGCAAGTAATCTGATATAGATTATACATATGCAATCATGGCAACATATTTCCACATTAGTCATGTTGTGAAAGAAGAAACAGAACAAGAGGGAAAAGCCACAAAAAAACAAAAGAAAGTGAAAATAATATGCTTTGATTTTGCGTTCAGACTCCATAGTTCTTTCTCTGGATGTGGACAACATTTTCCATCATGAGTCTTTAGAAATTACCTTGGCTTATTGAGAAGAGCTAAGTCAGTCATGGTTGATCATCGCACAATGTTACTATTACTGTGTACAATGTTCTCCTGGTTCTGCTTACTTCACTCAGCATCAATTCATCCAAGTCTTTCCAGGTTTTTCTGAAATCCACCTGCTCATCATTTCTTATGGAACAATAGTATTCTATTACACTCATATACCACGACTTGTTCAGCCATTCCCCAATTGATGGACATTCCCTCAATTTTCACTTCTTTGCCACTACAAAAAGTGCTGCTATAAATGTGTTTGTACATGTGGGTCCTTTTTGGTTTTTATGATCTCTTTGGGATGCAGACCTAGTAATGGTATTGCTGGATCAAAGGGAATGCACAGATTGCTCTTTGGGCATAGTTCCAAATTACTCTCCAGAAAGTGGTTGGATCAGTTCACAACTCCATCAACAATGTATTGGTGTCCAATTTTCCCACATATTCTCCAATATTTATCATTTTCCTTTTCTGTTATATTAACCAATCTGATAGGTGGTACCTCAGAGTTGTTTCTCTAATGACTTAGAGCATTTTTTTCATGTGACTTTAGCTTTAATTTCTTCATCTGAAAACTGTCTGTTCATATCCTTTGACCACCTATCAATTGGGGAACTTATATTCTTACATATTCTTATTAATTTATATATATTTATATTATATATCATATAAATTTTTATTTATTTATATTTATAAATATTTATGTATATATTAATTCATATATTCTTATTAATTCTTATAAATTTGACTATACGTGTCTGAGAAATGAGGGCTTTATCAGAAACACTGACTGGAAGAGTTGTTTCCCATCTTTCTGTTTTCCTTCTAATCTGGTTGCATTTGTAGTATTTTTAAGCAGAAGACACTTCCTGTACATGTACAAAGTGCACTCATACCGTTAGCAGGCTGGTCCGACTGGGCAAAAAAAAAGCAGCCCTTTGTTTTTCCCCTTACCTAAGAATATTTCAGTTTTTTTTCCTTTGCAGAAAGGAGTCTAAGAAGATCTTAATATAGTAATAATAACTCACGCTTCTATATCGAGGGAAGTTTGCCAAGGCACTTTCCTCCCAGCAGTCATGTGAGTTTTATTATCTCCATTTAACAGAAGAGGAAGCTGAGGCCAGGGAAGTTAAAGGCATTGCCTGAGGTCACCCAGATGGCATCTTCTGGAGCTTGCCCTCAAAGCCAGATCTTACTCCAAGAGCAGCACTTGTCGAGATTGAGTCAATAGAACACCTGGACAAAGAAGATCTTGTTTCTAAAACCCCATCCTCTTTATGTTTAAAGAAATGGGAATCCAGAGGGTGGGGGGAAGGTCTGGAGAGTCATGTGGAAGGATCTATTAGAAGGCACTCTCTCTTCCAATTTGGAGGGACTGTGAGAAGTGCCCTTTGGGTTAAGGGCACAGAGGGCTTGAGGATCACATGACTTCCAGGAAATGAAGTGGTTGTCTCAGTGATTTGGCCCCTTGAAGGCCTGACCCACCCACGCTCAATGATGGGAGTGAAGAGAAGAGCTGGAAAGGATGGCTGGGTGGCCTTTGGCCTGAAGCCTCCAGCTGTGAGCCTTCACCATTTCCTCTTTGCTTTTTTGGCCCAGGCTTGCAGACCCTTCCCTGCTATGGTCACTGGGTCTCTCTCACAGAAGGAAGACCTTGTCCCTTGTTGCTCTGAGCCTGTTCTCTGGCTTTCTGTTCAAAGGAGCCCAGGGGTGGACCAGGAAAGTTTGGAGTGGAAGCTGGGAGCACCTGGATGGATGCTCCCACCCAAGCCTGCTTTTCCCCCAGACCTTCTTTGTCTAGGGAAGGGCAAGTACACACCCAGATGTTTCTGCCCAACTGTCAGAGGGCATCTTTGTTTGTTTCCACTGGTACTTTAGGAGAGATGTTGCCATTTATTTTTTGGCTGATGAATATCTGTTGAGGCCAATATGTCCTAGTCTTTGTAAACCTGCTTGGACATCTCAGCTCCTAAATATTAGGATTCAGAGTCAGCTCAGACTTAGGGATCATCCAGTCCAACCTGTCATTTCACAGAAGAGAAGACTACATTCTGGAGAGGTCACTGGGTGATTGTTCAGTCCTTTTTTCAGTAGCATCCAACACTCTGAGACCTCATTTAGGATTTTCTTGGCAAAGATATTAGAATGGTTTGCCATTTCTTTCTCTAGATCATTTTACAGATGAGGAAACTGAGGCAATCTTGTTTATAAAAATTGATTGCATTTTGTCTCCTCAGAGTTTGAGCTCCTTGAGAGCTTCTCCTAACTAACCCAGTGCTTGGCACGTAGTAGGCACTCAGTGAATGCTTGCTGATATGACTTAACTTGGTTTGACTTGCACTCTGAAGGCCTTGAATTCTAGGGAATTGTATTCAAGGAATTCAATGTAATTCTAGGAAAATTGAATGTGGAATCATGAGATCATAGATTTCAAGTTGGAAGTGGCTTCAGGGGCTATCTGATCCATTTTACAAAGGGGAAATTGAGTCCTAGAGATGTTGAGTGACTTGCCTAGAGTCATGATGCTAATGAATAACAGCTGTGGGTCAACATAATCCACAATTTATGTTGGCTGCCCAGTTCATGTATAGCCACCCTCCACCACCTCTCAGTGCCCTCCTCATTAAAGGCCTTCCTTACTGCTGCCATTGGGTAAGGGCAACCTTCAGGGTTCTAGCCAATTGGGAATCAGCATTTCTTGGCTCAGGTGTTGCATGGCCCCCTTTAGTCTCAACACTCCCTCTCTTCCTGTAACCCAGTGCTCCTGCTCCCCTAAATTCTTCAAAAAGAACAGGTTTGTCTTTGGTCAAGGCAACTTTGGGTTCTGAAATCTCCTGGGAATAAGCGAGATCTTCCCTGAAGCTACACAGATTGCAATGCCTCTGTGGTCATACTTACATCCAGGTATCCCCAGACCATATAAGCCCTCAGAACTCCCTTCGTCAGGGGAGATACTGAAGGGGAAAAGGCTGCTGGGGAGTTCAACTTTTGACTTTGCTGACCAAGTACAACAGGCCTGTGGCCAGTTCTTTCGAAATGGTCACCAAAGAAACGTGAGAAAGGCTTCTTTTCCTCCATTCCCAAGATGACTCTGGGCAGATTCAGCAGTCTGTGTTTCTAAGTTTAGTCTTTGGCTGCTCAGGAGTTCCCAATGCCATGTCCTGGCTCTGTCCACATGGAGCTTCCCACTCCCTGGGTGTCTTCAAGGGAAGTCTGTAAGAGGCACTCTCCAGAAGTAGGGAATTCTTGTCCAAGTATGAGGTAGGCTAGGTCAAGGGTCCTTCACCCTTCCTTGGGCAGTGTGGTGAAGCCTATGGGCCCTTCCTCACAACATCTAAATGCATAAGTCAAAATACAACAATTCTATGTTGTGATCCAGCCAACAGATCAGGCACACAGGACTTGGGGTGCTGGGTTTGTGCCGTCCATCAGCAAACGTTTGCTAAGCACCCGTGATGCATCATGTATTGTAGTGGGATACAGGGACAAAAGTCGAGCAGTCCTTGCTTGCAGGAAGCTGAGATTTCATTCAAGCAGGGACAATATGGACATAAATTAGCAAATTCAAAGTAGGTGCAAAATGAGTATGAGAGTTTCAGTGGCAACTAGCAACTGGGGTGTGAGTGGGGTGGGGGGCTCAGGAAAGGCCTCACCCAGGGGATAATGTTTTAGCTGGACTTTGGAGGAAGCTTGGGTCTCCTGAGAAGTGGTATGTGTGTGTGTGTGTGTGTGTGTGTGTGTGTGTGTCTGTACATGCAGTTGTATCTATGCATGTGCGTGTATGTTTATGTAGGTATATGCATATGTGTTTGTGTGTGTGAGTATGTAAGCTTGTGTATGCATATGCATGTATGTGTGTGTATATGTGTGTGCATGCTCATGTATGTGTTTGTGTACAGGGCATTCTAAGCACGTGGAACTTTGTAAAGGGATGGATATAGGATCCAGGAGATGGAATGTTCTATGGGAGGCGTGGTGAGAAGGTTGGTGTGGTGGGCCATAGAGTTCCTGAAGGGGAAAGGTAGATTAGAGCCAAGTCTGGTCTGTATCTGACCAGAAGGTAACAGAGATCCTCTGGAGTTGGATGAGGTGGGGAGTGATGTGGTCAGACATATACTTTGGGAGAATCACCTTGGCACTTGACTGGGGAGGACTTGAAGCAAGGAAACCAATAGTTTCCAATAGTTCAGGCAGGAGACGGTGAAGGCCTGTACTAAGATGATGGCTATGTATGTACTCGAGGGAAGAGAGGGGGTGGATGTGAGAAACGTCACATAGGTCAAAATGTTGTCATGTCAAGGCTTGTGACTTGGTGAAAGGAAGACTGATGCATGCGGAGTCACCAGAGGCATGGGTTGGAGCCCTGCATCAGAGCCTTAAAAGCTGTATGACCAGGGGTAAATCAAGTAAGCTCTCTGAGCCTCATCCTCAAAGAAACCAGGCTAATGGTGGCCCGAGGGGGTCCTTGGCAGGGCCAATGTGAGGCTCCATGGAGATGCAAGCTTGGAGGTGCTACAGAAGCGGGAGCTAAGATTCTTGGCCATGCCAGTGACTGGTTGAATCAGTCTGATGATCTCAGGCTTTCCATGACCCAAATTAAACCGTAGTAATGAAGATGCCAAGATCCCTGCTTCAGGAGGTTCTCACTTCTCCTCAATCTCAGTTTCCCTCTTAACTACTTCTCTGGG
>CM053583.1:411211055-411229537 GCA_028627135.1 Pseudochirops cupreus | reverse complement strand
CCTCCCTCCTTCCTTCCCTCCTTCTTTCCTCCCTTCCTTCCCTCCCTGCATCCCTGCCTCCCTTCCTTCCTTCCCTCCTTCTCTCCCTTTTTCCCTCCCTCCCTCCTTCCCTCCCTTCTTCCTTCCCTCCTTCTTTCCTCCCTTCCTTCCCTCCCTGCCTCCTTCCCTCCTTCTTTCCTCCCTCTGTCTTTCTTTCTTTCCTGTCATTCCAATTTTCTCTCATACTTCCTGGTCTTCTGTTTAGCCTGCATGTATTTTCGGGGGGTGGATCATATCTGTGCTTTCATAAGTACAAGGATCTTTCAGTGATGAAACACACTATAAAATGGAAAATGGAGGCCCCAGGGCATGTGTGTGTGGGGTGGTGGGGGAAGGGCCGGGGGGGGGGGGGCTTGCCTGTACTTACACAAGTTCATAGGAAGGTTCTTTGTGGACACTGAGTCTCCCCACTTTCAGTTCAATACTCGTTCCAGTGGATCACGCTTCCTCTCTGCCTGTCGTGTATCCCAGGACAAGAAGCCAGGGTGCCTCCCCTCTCCTCCCCCAATTAGAAATTTCAGGCTGCAGCTGAGAGACAAGTTGTCTCCTGCTCTCTGCAAATTCATCTGATTTCAGATCCTGAATTTTAACCTGACTCTGATATAGGGAAGTTGTCCACCCAATAGAGTTTTCATGTGGGACAGCATGCTTTTGTCTCTGTCCTTCTGAGACTCTTGGAGTGGCCTTGGCCATGGGCATGACAGCCAGATTACTAGAGTTATGGATTGCTGACTCTCCAGATGAAAGTCAGGGCCATCCAGGGTACTTTTTTCCTTGAGTCTGATCAAGGAGTGAGAGTCACGGAGCCCCTCCCACCTCATGCCAATTGCTGCTTAATGTTTAAAGCTGGTAATATGTTGGGAAAAAGAACACAGCTCCAGAGTCAGAGAACTGGAGTCTGAACTCTACCACTTACTACCTCTGTGATTTTGGGTAAGTCCTGTAACCACCCTGAGGCTCAGTTTCCTCATCTGTAAAATGAAGGAGCTAGACCAGATGGTTTCTGAGATCTTCCCCAGCTCTAGAGCTAGGAGCCCATGATCCTCCCAAAGGAAAGTGGAGCATTCCAGGGTTGGGGGAGGGGTACAGACCTAAGCCTGGGCTGTACCTGCCCCCCCCCCCCTCCATGGACCATCTGGGAGGTGGCCCTGACCCCAAACTGACAATATGAATTCTGATAATTCCACCTGCACTTTGGTCAACAATGGCATCGAGGCTGATTGGAAAAGTTCCTGAATGAGATAATAGAGGCTTTCTCCTGAGGGAAGGCAGCAGCATTGCCCAGGGGAAAGAGTGTAGAGCTGGCCTTAGGAGGACTCCTATTTTCTAAACACTTGTGTGTGTGACCCTGTGTGTGTGTGTGACCCTGTGTGTGTGTGTGACCCTGTGTGTGTGTGTGTGTGTGTGTTCTCCTCCCCATTTCCCTGACCAGCTAGAAACCTTTGGAAGACCGGAATTGGTTCACTTTTTACCTCGAGTGCCCAGCATAGGGCCCGGCACACTGTAGGTACTAAGCAATAGCTGGTTGGTCAATTACTTGACTGATTTACTGTGGTTCTCTACTTTAAAATGGGAGAGGAACCAGGTGTGCGATATTCTTCCACCCTAAATTCAACTCTACAACCATTTCTTAAGAGTCTGCTTTGTTCCAGGCACCTAGGCCTGTTCCATGCCAAAAACTGAAACGAGCCAGTCCCAGTCATCAAGGACCCTATGTGCTACTGATGTGTGTGCGTGTGTGTGTGCATGTGTGTGTGTGTGTGTTGGAATAGGTGCAGAGATGTATTAGATGATATTTCCAAACATTCAAATCTATGTGTGCTCTCATCAGTATATGCTGTTTCACCAGTAATGCAGTAACAATAATCATAGCTTCTATTTATAGAGAGTTTCAAGGTTTGCAAGGCACTTTATACACATTATTCCACTTGATCCTCACCATAGTTGTGGGAGGGTAGAATGCAAGCCCTCCACGGCTGCCTGTCCCATCTGAATCTTGTCCATGCTCCCCCAAAGGTCACCACCAGGCATCCAATCAACATGCTCCCAGCCTTCCTCACTTTCTTCCTGATATCAAGAGGGCATCTCTCCAACCCTGGCTTTTCACCTGTCATCCCTTCCTCCCATTGTGTAATTAGTCCATTCTTTCTTCCTGTCAGACCATTTCTTGATGATGTCATTTATTCCTACCCTTCTTCATTCTTCCTCATGGGTTCCATGTTGCAGCCTGCTAACAGACACCCTGCCCTCTGGTCTGTGCTCTTCTCTTGCTTTTCAGAGGGGTCATCTCCCTGACATACAGAACATCAGCAAAATGTTAGCATTGACAGGATGGGCTTTTGCTTTTAGGGAAAGCTGGGAGTCTTTTGGAGTTTTGGCAGTTTCCTGAAAGCAACCCAGCTGATAATTTTCACACTCAGCTCTGGCCCCAACTTGTCCATCAGAAGTTGTGAAACATCCCCAGAAGATAGTGCAATGCCAGGGCATTGATGATGAATGAATGAATGAATGAATGAATCCATGACCTTGGGTTCTGCCTCTGACACTTCAGAACATGGGGGGTGAGTAGATGTAGAGCTGAGGAATGGATGGATGGCTTCATGGCCTTGGGTGTTGTGTCTGACACTTCAGAACATGGTGGGTGAGTAGATGTAGAGCTGAGGAATGGCTTCATGGCCTTGGGTGCTGCGTCTGATACTTCAGAATATGATGGGTGAGCAGATGTAGGGCTGATAAATGGATGGATTCATGGCCTTGGGTTCTGCCTCTGACACTTCAGAACATGGTGGGTGAGAAGATGTAGAACTGGACGGAGCCTCAGAATCATCTAATCTACTGTCCATGTATGTTGGTGGGGATTCCTTTGGTATATGAGTTGGACATTGCTGTTTGCATGTGCTCTCCCCCGTTAGACTGTGAGCTCCTTGAGGGCAGGGATTGTCTTATGCCTTCCTTTCTTTTCCCAGCACTTTGCACAATGCCCTGAACACAGTATGTGATTAGTAAGTATACTGTTGACTGAACTGACTCTATGGCTTCTGAGATCCCTTCCTACCTTCAAATTCTGTGATGCTGTGATAGTACATGCTCCTCATGTTACAGATGAGGAAACTGAGACCCAGGGAGGTACGACTTAGAGTTACATGGATAGTAAGTTTCAGAAGTAAGATTAGAACCCAGATCCCCTGATTTTATTTCCACAGTGTGTGCCTAAGAAATGACCCAACCTTCAATCTCTAGTGGATCAGGGACATAGAAAGGCTTCAAAGCAGGTCATGAAACTTACCTGTGATCCTGACAGCAAAGCCAATAGACAGACTAGAGCGGAGGAGAGAGGTTGGGCATTGGGGTGTCCCTACAGATGGGGCCCTGGGCTAGGGCTTCTCCTCTCTTTCTTTCCTGAAGATATGAATCAAAAATTTGAAGGAAGCCACAAGCTAGAGAAGAACCAGAGGCAGGAGCTGTTGATTCCTTCTTTCCTCTGGAGCAGGGGTAAACCAGGATGAACATGGAAGAATTCTTCTTTGGGACTGAGAGGGAATCCATGGGGCTGCACTGCCCTCTGGGGGCGGACCACTCACTTGGGCATCTGCTTGGTGGGGACTTCCTAAGGCTGTCCATGGGCCACTGTGCAAGCATTCTCTCTGGGGCATTCCAGGTGAGGATTCTGAAAGGGGATGGCCAGGGGCATCATGATGGTAAGATGCCCAGAGTATCTGGGCAACCGAGATGAGGAGGTCATACCTCAAGTCAAATGTGGCAAGAATGTGGCCAGAAAGGTCCTGAGGAGCTTTACATATTCCCACCCTTAAAGGTGTGTGTGTGTGTGTGTGTGTGTGTGTGTGTGTGTGAGTCTGATACTTTGAAACTGACCAAAGTGTGTTAAAAACTTTCCTCTAAACTTGATCAAAACTTAAAAACTCATTTTCCGTATTGACTTAGAAAGAATTCTGTGAATTTTCAGAGTTCTAAGTAATTAGAGGTGTTGTGGCATGGTCACGGAGAGATGGCTCTCCCTCCACTTTATTGCCTCCATGGTCTGAATTACCCCCAAGGAAAAGCAGACTTGGGTGGGCAAGGAGCCGGCTAAAACCTGCAGGTTGTAGGATCCTGAGTTTAGAGGTGGAGGCACCTCCATTCATTCAGTCTGATTGCCTCCTAAGATCAAACATTTGGAGCAGGGAGAGACCTTGGAGGCCACTCAGTCCAATCCCTTCTTCTTACAGCTGAGGGTCAGGGAGGCCCTTTATGGGGCTTTCTCAAGGCCACAAGAGTAAGAAGTATTGAGCCCAGGCCCACCAAAGTTAGAGCCAGGTCTGTTTCCCCTCTCACATGTTGTCTCCTCAGATAAGGGGACAACATTTTCCTTAACTTGTTGACTAGTCTTTTTCCTGACAGGGGAAACTGAGGGTGCTTGGATGAAAATAGAAACCGCAGGAGCTTCATTACCTGGACTTTCCTGGGCTGCCATTTTCAAAGGATCACAGATCTGGGGACAGCAGGGGTGTAGGTGCAGAGGACATCTGAGGCAAAGGGCTAGCTCCAGACGCCTGGGGACTGTTGGAGATCCTTCAGGAAGTTCTCCTCAGGCCCATCTGCGTCTGTCTGGAAGCATGGGATGACACTTTTCCCACCTCTCAGGGATCACACACCCTGAGGCTGCCTTTCTTTGGGGAGCCTCTCAACTGCCAATGCAAGAAGAGTGTCAGCTACCGCATCTGACTGACGGGAGATCTTTCAGCCTTTTCAAACTCGTGAGGTCATCTGCTTAGTGGGAGGAGTTTCTCCCCTCCCCATGCCTTGTTCCTACAAGGCCATTCCCTCTTGAGCATGTACCACTGGATTCAAACCCCTCAACTGACTGACTTCAGATGAGCTTGTTGTTTTTAACAGTCAGCTCTCCAAAAATATGTATTTACAGCACACTTTATTTTATTTATTTTTTTGGAGGGGGGAAGGCAAAGCAATTGGGGTTAAGTGACTTGGCCAAAGTCGCACAGCTAGTGTATGTCAACTGTCTGAGTCCAGATTTGAACTCAGGTCCTCCTGACGGCAGGGCCAGTGCTCTGTTCATTAGCTGCCCCTACAACACACTTTAAAATTTCGTCTGCATTATTAACATTCTCCTTATTATTTTCTTAAATCTATAAAACAGCAAAACAGTAACTAAACCAAACTCGATAGCGCTTGCTGGTTTCTGAAGTGCAAATACTCACATCACTTTAACAATCAGCTCCTGAAAGCCGGTTTCAGCCGTCTCCAGTGCAGCCCTGACCAAGGCGTGCTTGATTCTTGCAGCTAATTGTTTACCTGGCTAGCAATGAATAGGAAACACATTGGAAGGGGAATTGTGAACAATGGTACTAGAGAAACTCCTAGTAGCGTGAGGGGAGAAGTCAGTCAGTCACTCTATGGGGACCTGGTTTCCCACTTTTTGTAGGAATTGGTAGAGTAAATCTGGAGGGGTGCTACAGTGATTTTGTAGAAGTGGTCCAAGGCCAGACAGCCCAGAGATGGATCTAACAGATGTCCAAGCAAAGCAGTGGTGGACATATCAAAGCTAACTTTGTGTGTGTGTGTGTGTGTGTGTGTGTGTTTGACGAGATATTAATCTCTTGATAAGATTAGCCCTTTGATAAGGTAAAAAGTTGCCTGGCCTTCTGTCTTCCCATTGCCCACTTCAAACTTCATTATGAAAGATTAACAAAGATGATTTGATCTTTGATTGATCAACGATTCATTCCAGGGATCTCTTGCCTGATGAGATACTTTTACCTGGCACCTGAAGGATGAAATTCTTTCTAGGGCCTTCTTGTTTTGGAGGAAGTATTAATTATAGCCCTTCGGTGGTAAGGGTAAGACAAGACATATTCTTGTCTCTTTCTTTGTTGAAATCACACCTCTTGGGCAGCAAGAGGACCCTGACTCACACAGAATGTGTGAAGAAAGGAGGAGGACTTTAGCACAGATATGGTTTCCTAGACTGTTTTATTTCTTTATTACTTTAGCAGAGAGAGAGAAAAAATTACACCGTAAAAGACATGAAATTGTCTCCTGCTAAGGTCATGATGGATACCTGATGGCACTCCTTAAGGAAAGCGGGACTCCTAGGTATGGCCCTACCAAGTACGCAAACAAACAAAATAAAAACAAAGCCCTGAGATCTCTCAAGATGGGCACTCTTGTCCTTCTGCTTTTTGTGCTAAGGGCAAAGAATGCTTTGGTGGATAATCAACATCCAGGACAAGGAAAAGGAGAAATGATTGATAGTAGAGGGATGGAGGCCTTATTCATAACTAGAGTATGTTGGTCCAAGATGGGTGGGGGAAGGTTACAGGATGCAATGGCCATAGATTTTTCATGGAATGATTATTGTATCACTTATTGTGACCCATCCCTGGGAATCAATGACTTTGTATAAGAATCAACGACCTTATTCTCATGTGCTTATTATTTATTAAAAGTATAATAATAAGGATAGTCATAAAAATGGTGATTCAAAACTAATGAGAAGTCCGAGGCTGTGTACGTTAAGAGGTTGAAAGACATCCTGAAGTCAGAGTTTAAGAGGAAGAACACATTACAGTGAACATGTTTGCAATACAAGTCAAGGTTTACATATTTATTTGGTATATTTAAGGGAAAGTTGTGTGTCTCAATTGGAGACATCTACAGAATCATGGAGGGGAGAAAGGGACAGTGAAGGATAAAAGGGCAACATCCATCTTCCAAACTTGGGTAGCCCATTGACAAGCTCTGGGTGTATAAAAACACACTTTGGAGCTGAAATCATCCTATCCAAAGCAAGGTGGAGAATGAAAGGGAAGGCATACAACCAGTTTTGCCACCAGAGAGAGAGAGAATCAGGCATGGTGATCTTCAGGGAAGTGCAGGAAGAGAGTAGTCTGCAATGATCCTATGAGAAATTATTCCCAAGGTTTGGTGAGAAGCTCTTCATGAAACTTCCAAGGCCATCTGTCCTCCATGCTTAAGAACACTTTAGATATAAGGTTATAAGGGTGGTCATGTGTCTGTTCAGGGCTTAAACAATACTGCTTGGTTTCCCCTTCCAGAGCAACCAACAGGGAGGTGTCAATTAGCTAGGAAACTAGAAGTTTCTAGAGTGTCATTTTCTAGGCACTGAAGATTTGGGATATGGATCTTTTGAATAAGAAGTAAAGCTGGAGGAAGGGGGTGTAGTGAGGAAGAAAGAGCATCTGCAGAGCCCAGGCAGCCTGTTGGACAGAGAAACACTGGGTAGTGAAAATTTGGGTGGTAGTTGTTTGCAGACTATAATCATGCCAAAAAAATGTTCTTGACATGGCAGTTACGAGGCTTCCATACCATGGAGGATAGATCAGTTTTGGTGGGAAATAGAAAATATTTTTATAGCACTTTAAAATTTATAATGTTTTTCATACATTATCTCATTTAAGCATCACAATACCCCCTTAGATCCTCTAGGTATTACAGATATTATTATCCGTATTTCACAAATGAGGAAACCGAGGCTCATCAAAGTTTTTTTTTTCACCCACCAATAAATGTTTGACATGGGAATTGAACTCATTTTCATGACTTCTATTTTAGTATTCTATCAAGTGCACCTACCAATACTATGAGCAAAACTAGGTGATGGGAGCAGGAATGAGTATGTTGTCTTTGTTGAACAGCAAGAAGACCAGCTTGACTTGAGTAGAGTATCTGCATTGGCAAGCAGTAGTAAGTAAATCTAAACTGGTAGTCCCCATTATGGGGGGTGGATTTTTCAAAATTTGTACAAGGGATTTCAGATTGACTCAGTAGGAAACAGAGAATCCTTGATGGGTTTTGTGGGATAGCTAGGTAGTGAGATTGGAACCAGAAACTCCTGCATCAGATGCTTTACTAACTCTGTGACTCTAGGAAGGTCAACTGATCTCTCTCAGCCTTAGTTTCCTTCTCTGTAAGCTGGGGATAATAATAGCATCCACTTCCTAGGATTGTGAAGATCAAATGAGATGATGTTTGTAAAACACCTTGCAAACCGTAAAGCACTGCAGGAATGCTAGTTATTATTTTGAATAAAAGAGTGAGGTGGCGATGAAAGTGGCTTGCAAATAGATTGAAGTTAGTGAGACCAGTTTAGAGGCTGCTTGAATATTAAAGGCATGAGGAAATGAAGAGATCTGGATGGTGGTGAAGGCCAGTGTCAAGTCTTCTCATTTATTATTAATTAATTGCTGCTGCTATTGTCTTACAATATGCAGTGACGTTTTGCACAGTCTCTGCTCTTCCTTTCTATGATCTGCATTGCTCACTAAGTCTGGGCTCCTTGAAGGTAACCCTTATGTGATGTCTAGTGGCGATGATCTGGTCCCGAAGTGCCAACATAAGCCTCTTCATTTCTGCAAACAAATCTGCTTGACTCAGTTACTTGTTCAAGGTTTGTTTATTGACATATTGTGGAGTTCATGGAGATGTCACCTATGAAGGGCCTTTTAACTCTACTCTTGGATCACAGCCATTTCATAATCTCTATCCACAGATCAGCCACTTTCAGTTCTATCAGACAAATCCAGTGGTGGATACCGTGCAGCAGCCTTTTCTACTGCATTGTTAGTTGAGATCTATAAGTTTCAGAAGTATTTCTGTGGATTCTGACCTGTTTATTATGTACTAATTATTATTCATGATGCTAATAATAATAAAGAACATAAGGTTCGAGAGGAGAAAGTTGAGTGTGTTGAGAGATGGAATGGTATCCTGAGCTCCAGTCTTTTTAATAAATGTCAGATTTTGAATGTTTCAACCAAATACAGTTAAGCTGAAATACAGATATAGAAATATAAAATGCCTGCTTAGGTGCTGCTGCTTTGAAACAAACAAAATCTCCCCTTTTAAATAGTATCTCTTCCCATTATGTAGCTTGTTTGCAAATGCAATATTTGTGGAACATTAGTTTTTATGTAAGTTAACATTACAATGTGGCTAGAACATTCTACACACAGTAGCAGATTCTGGACTCTGTTCTTAATGGGAAGAATTTTTATAGCAATTAACACCTGTGAAAGGCCAGTCGACATAGAATTCTGGTACAGCAAAATGGAAAACAACAGATATGACAGAGGGTCAAACAACAGCCTGTAAGACATTAATAATAAAACACAATAATCATTACTCGGAATCAGTGTTAGGAAGATTAACACTTCCCCATCAAAAAGAGGAAGAGTTTCAGCAGACAAATGCTGTTGAATTTATCCAATGTAACTGAAAGTGGTGTATCTCTGGATGGAGTCTTTGCAAGGTGACATCCAAGAATGACATCAAAATGTTCTCCATGGGTGACATCTATATGAACTCAGTTAACAATGTTTTGACAAATAAATGTTAAAAATGATGGAACCATGGTTCAATAGATTTGCTTGTTGGAATGGAGAGGTTAATGCTGACAATTCAGTATATTGCCAGCAGAAATTTCAGAAGGGTTATTCTTAAGGAGCCTAGACTTAGTGCGCAATACAGATTATGTAAGGAAGCAGTGATGATTGTGCAAAATGTCACTCCAAGTTGCAAACACTTAGCACCTACTAAATACCTAGCAAGGTATGACCTGGTGGCTAGAATGACACATCAAGAACAATTTCTCTTTCATGGACTGATAGGTGGCAAATCCTCAAACTACAAATATAGACCTTGAAATATCATTGAGATTTCAACCCAATGTACCAAGAGCAGACCATTATCTTAAACTTCAGAGCAATGTTTAATGGATTCTTTCTACTAACGATATCCATGCTATATGGAATTGTGATTAAAATATAAGGACCTGCCAGAAGAAATTGGGAATAGTAATTTTTGTCATTCTGCTTGCTACTGGATTTGTGCCAAGGATATTTTCATTGATCCAATGGATGCTGTACTAAAATAGGAGTTTACATCTATCTTAATACTTATATTTAACTACGAAGAGGGGTTATCCCCCCCCCCCAACTTGCACAGTAGTCTATCAAACAATAAACATTAAAAAAGTAGCAAGGTAAGAATTTGTTCCAGCACTTTTTCTTATATAAATTCCATTGAACAAGATGGGAAGAATAATAATATCAGTACTTTGTAAAAAAAAAAGACATGGTAAAGATTGAAAATAAGCATATGCTATTGGATTCATTGAATCTATTTTCCTCAATTTTTAAAACATTTTATTTAAAGTTTTGAGTTTCAAATTCTCTCTCTCCCTTCTTCTCTCCCTTGGCTCCTCCCTCAGATGGTAAACAGTCAGATATAGGTTACACATGTGCAATTATATAAAATATTTTCATATTAGTCATTTTGTACAAGAAGACTCAAATAAAAGAAAAAATAAAACAAAGTGAAAAATAGCATGCTTAAATCTGTATTCTATCAATATCAGTTCTTTTTCTGGAGGTGGATAGTATGCTTCATCATTAGTCCTTTGGGATTGTCTTGGATCATTGTATTGCTGAGAATAGCTAAGTCATTCTCAGTTCTTTATTAAGCAATATTGCTGTAACTATGTACAATATACTCCTGCTTCTGTTCACTTCACTATGCATCAGTTCACATAAGTCTTTTCAGGTTTTTCTTTTTTTTTTCTCTCTCCAGATTTCATCCTGCTTGTCATTTCTTATAGCACAATAATATTCTATTACACTCATACCACGGCTTAATTTAGCCATTACCCAATTTATGGGCATCTTGTTGATTTCTAAGTCTTTGCCACCACAAAAAAGAGCTACTATAAATATTTTTGTGCAGATAGGTCCTTTCCCCCTTTTTTTTGGATATCTTTGGGATATAGACCTAGAGTAGTATTTTTGGGCATGCATAATTTGGTTGCCCTTTGGGCATAGTTCCAAATTGTTCTCCAGAATGGGTGAAACAGTTCACAACTCTATCAACAGTGTATTAGTGCCCCAGTTTTTCCACATCCCCTACAACATCTAACATTTTCCTTTTCTATTGTCTTAACCACTCTGATAGGTATGAGGTGGTACCTCAGAGTTGTTTTAATTTACTTTTCTCTGATCAATAGTGATTTAGAACATGTTTTCCTACGACTATAGATAGTTTTTATTTCTTGTCTGAAAACTACCTGTTCATATCCTTTGACCATTTATCAATTGGGGAATGACTTGTATTTTTATCAATTTGATTACATTCACTATATATTTCAGAAGTGAGGTCTTTAGCAGAGATACTCATTGCAAATTTCCGCCCACAGTTTTCTTCTTTTCTTATAATTTTGGTTGCATTGGTTTTGTTTGTGCAAAAACTTTTTAATTTTGTATAATCAAAATTACCTATTTGGATTCACTGCATCTATCTAAAAGTAGTTTACATCTTAATGGAACCTATGAAACCAGTGAGGAGTGGAATTAAAAGGTTTTCCAAAGGTTTTCCAACACTATGTCAAAGAGACAATAATCATACGACTTTGTTTAAAAAAGTAAGATTGTATGATGATAATTCAGAAGTAGGTCACTACACCCATGAATTCCAGAAAGGTTTTTCTTAAGAAGGCCAGACCAACTAATTGGTGTAGATCATTTAAGGAAATGGTAGAAATTCAGTTGTCCTGACTATGTTTTAGGGAGCCTACAGAGGATGATGCTACATTCAAATGTTTTTATTCAATTATAAAAAATAGTTCATTCATCCGCCTGTGCAATGATCTGAAAAACATCAAATAGAACAGAATAATAGTGGGAGAGTGACTTGTCTCAAGAATGTTTCTGAGTCCTATGGAAAAAAGAAGAACAAGGTGATGATGATGATAGCTAGAATTTATTTTGTCCAAATCTATGATTTTGGTGGAAATTGAATCTCCTTCTATAAATCCAGTGACTGCTCTGCATCTAATGTGCTTAGAGAGGCAGCGCGATGTCATGGATAGAGAGTTTGCCTCAGTGTCAGGAAGACCTCATTCCGTGTATGTATGTGGTGATCATAAATACTCACTACATATGCATGTGGTGATCATAAATGCACAGTTGATCAGGTATCAGGATGACCTAGGTTGGATTATTCCAAAGGAAATCAGCCTGGTTGTCTCAGAGGACCTACCTACATAAAACCCCATGGCCTCCGTTCTGCTACCATGTGTTATGTCCATCCGCCCCTCCTTTTTTTAAACATTCCATTGTATATTTGAGTTTTCTAAGGTTCGTCTGGTGATTGCATTTAGGGCTTCACTTTGTAAGGCATGAGGAGAGTTTATACTCAAGAAATCAGCCTGATCCCAGGAAAAATGTCACCAGGAACTGGACACAGAGGCTTGTCTCCCAAAAAGAACTTCCAAGGGTTCTTTCCTCTAAGGATCAGAGGCTTTCATGATGTCTGGGGACTTGGAGTTTAAATGGAAATCCCAGCTCTTCTTGTATTCTTCTCATTTGGATAAGAAAGAATGATATTATTAAGTGTTAGCTTTCACTATAAATATTAAATAACAGTAATTGACCCTCTGTGGGATTTTTCATTTAGTTCATCACTGGAAGAGATTCCAGCAATTTTGAACGGCTCTGTCTGCCATCCAGAAGTTTATCTTTCTTTTGGCTGTGTTGCGCTTTCAGAAGCATTAATATAGCTTAATATCCTTTCCTGTTGTTTCTCTAATTAAAAGCTTGTTGGATTTCTAAATAAGAAATGATATCGCGGAATACTGCTAATAGGGGCTGTTAAAAAGCAGAGAAAAAGAAAGCAAGCCACAGACAGGATCAATGAGACGGAATGGGATGCGGCTGGATTGTGGTCTCCTGTTCAAGAAGACCAAACAAGCTGGGAAACTGGAAAGGGATCTTATTGGCCCCGGGATTGGAGGGACAGCTCTGCCTTTAATGACCCAACCTCTGATGTAATTAGGGAGCAGAAAACAGATTCAAATTAAAGATCCCCAAACACATCCAGTGTCTCAGCCTCCTTAAATTCTGGGATTGAGAGGAAAAATCTGTGAGCTAGATTGACCAGTGAGTGGGTGATGAGGGTGAGAGCAGAAGGGAGGAAGCTCCCTGTTTGATAAACGGATTCGTTCTGCGAACTCTGTTCCCAGACCTCTCCTGCCTTTGGATTTTAGCAACACAAAATAAGCTTTCACTCCCAGACATGGCCACGAGGTGGCGATGGCTGTATAGGACAACTTGGACCAAGCGCCTTACTAAGTCAGCTCAGTCTTGACACACACAGAACTGCCCGTCTACTTTCTGACAAATGCCTACCTCCTCTTAAATGCACTGGCTAGGAAGCTTTCTGGTGGCCCATTCTTCTTCCTGACAAAGAGTTCTTTCTGCAGTGGCCTGATCTGCATCCAAGTGCTGAGCAGGGAGGCTTTAATTCGAATTCTGTGTTTCCCCTGTTTGTCCCTGGGAAAATTTCTTCCCAAGTATAGCAGAGAGGTACTGTGGAAAGCCTGCTATATTTGGAGTAAAGGGACAAGGGGTCGGATCTTACCCACTTTTCTTACTTCCTAGGTGACCATGGGCAAGTTTCTTGTCATCTCTGGAATTCAGGGATCTCATCTGTAAAAAGAGATTTGAGTCATATTCCTGGTACTTACTAGCCTTGTGCCTTTGACCAATCACTTTGTCTCCCTTACTTATCTGCAAAATGGGAAGAGTTTGACTAGATGACACCCAAGTTCCCTTCCAGCTCTTTCTATGAACTCTAAAAACAGGCTGAGGGAGGGCGTGGCTACCTGAAAAACGTGCAGATGCCTCATTTCCTCCCTTAAAAAGGTCATAGATTTAGATCTGGGGGGAAGCTTAGAAGTCATCTGGTCCAACTTACCCATCTTACAAATGAGAAAACAGAGGTGCAGAGAGGCCAAAGTAGCTTAGAATCATAGGGCAGAGATGTAGAAGTATAAGGAATCCCAGAGGCCATCTACTCCAACTCCTCACTTGAGAGATGAGGAAACTTAGGGAAAAGAGGTGAAACGTCTTGCCTGATGTCCCACAGACTTGTCTGAGGTTGCAGACCTAGCAAGCATCAGAGCCAAGCCTTGAACCTGGACTTTCTGATTCCAAGTTCAGCATGCCTCTCTGAGTATGAAATTGAATCTAGGAGAAGTGGGTATAAAGAGGCAAATTTAAATTTGAAGAATGGAGACTCTTCTTTACAGTTTGAGGGGTCCCAGAGTAGAAGGAGTTGCTCTGGGAGGTCATGGTTCCTCTTCATTGGAGATTGTCAAACCCAGTCTGCAAGATCACTTTCCGGGGCGTGGTAGAGGAGATTGTTGTTTAGGTATGGGCAGTACTAGATGGCCTCTGAAGTTCCAGATCACATGATAAAACTGAGTATAAGCAAAGTGAGTAGTGTCCAGAGCCATGGAAAGACCAGAAGTAATTACAGATAATCCTGGGAGACACATTATAAGTGGTGGAAGTGGTTCTCATTCATGCCTGTCGTTTTCTCTTTGGCTGAAGACAGCAGAATTGTTTATGTGTTTTCTTCTTTTTTAAAAAACATGTAGAAGGAAAATTGAACTATGAAAGAGTGCACTTAAAGAGTCATTAATTATTACCTAATTACTTACAGCACTGGGGCATGGGCAGAAAAGTGCTCTGAGATGATGAAGTTGTCAATTATAGCTGATAATTAAGGGGCCAGGTGCATGTTTAATTTAACAAGATAAATATCTGCCCAGATGTTGTATGTCTCCTGCTTCATAATCAGGTGGGGTAGAATATTGTCATGTACTTGGAAATCTATTAGGTGCATCACCTTTTGGCACTGAGGAGCTCTAAACCAATGTATTCCTATAGCAAGTCTGCATCGTAGAGGACTTCTTAATACTTGATGACTCTAAACAAAGGCCTGTCTTTGGGTGATGTTGTGTTATTTGTTTTAGAATACTACAGTCTTTGAAGAAATGAAGTTGGACATTACCCAAAAAGCAATGGAGAGGCAGATATCAGTAGGCCGTCACATCTTACAAACAAGGAATATTTGGGAGAAGTAATATATGAAGAGATGCATGATTAGGGAAGAAAGATGGACCAGTCATGTACAAAAGGAGAACCAATGGATACCCTATGTGGTCCATCATTATCCATACAATATCAAGAGAACTTGAAGAAGGCCTCTAGCACATTGGGTGGGCCCTTTGTTGAGAACTTATGGGAGTATAGGTACTAGAGTCACACAGAATAGATTAGTATGGAGTCTATCTGTATCATTGAAGAGAATACCCACACCAATAAGATGAAAGATCCATTGGAGAACTAATACATGGTGTATTGTACAGTCAATCCATGTTGAACATACAACTTCTGTTTTATTTTAAAGTTTTAATTGTATGTCTGGTTGGATTGTCTTACAGATCAGAGGGTGAGTATTTTAGGATCTCTCTGTGTTCATCTTGGGTTCTGGAAGGCTTGTATGGGGCAAGTGGTATGACCCTTGTCTACGGGGGCAGGTGAATGCTTTCTATGGGGAGACCATAGTGAAGTGGAGGGAAGGGGATAAGGGATAAGTGGAAATGGAGTGACAAAGACATCTTCCATAAAACTCAACCGCCCCAAGGACAGATCTTGAAAGAATGTGAAGAATTACTGTTATTTCATCATTAACCTTTATCTTAGATTTTGTACCTGTTGACCCAGGTGGACCACTTTTAGAAGATTATTCTTAAAGTACCAGCAGAATTCTACCTCACAGTTCCCCCAATGTCTCAGACACAGGACAGCATTTAGTGTCTACGTCAACTTTTTTCAAGGAATTGCAACTTAGAAGAGCAGCAATTTCTTTCCCCGAAATATTTCTATTTCCCATTTTATCACTGCTTGATTTAGAAAGCTCATGAAATATACCAGCTACAGAACTCTACTGAACTGACAGTTCCCCACTGAAGCTAAGCACCATTTTGGTGAGTGAGGACGAGCAGGAATGTTGTCCCCTTCAGGAGGGCCATATTCAGAGATTGTGTATAGTTAGCGATATATGGTTTGATGTTCCAGGTCTCTCTCCCGCTAGGAATCTTCTTGAGCTTCATTTTACATATTGTCCATGGAGTTGTACATCATTTCTCTCTCCAATTTAAAATTCATATTCTTGTTTCTAAGTCAGTCCACACTCTGCCATCAATCCATCCTATCTACTACCAGCATTAATTCATCCTGTACAATACCACTAATCTATCCTGCCCAATGCCGCCAGTCCATCTTAGACACCATGACAAGTTCTTCTATATAACGTCACCATTCCCTCCTCCACACCACCATCAGTCCATCCTGCATACTACCATAAATCTATCCTCCGTACCATTCATCCACTCTATGCTCCATCACCAATTCTTCCTACATACCATCATTCCTCTTTCCAACACAATAGTTCCTATCTATTTCACATGACCACCAACCCATCTCACACACCACTGTGCAGTGCATCACTAGTGATTGTTTTCACGTGTTTGAAATCAATTGGTAAACATTTATTAAGCACCTACCACATGCCAGGCATAGTGCTAAACATCAGGGATGCCAAAAAAAAAATGTCCCACTCTCAGGGAACTTACAATCTAATGGGGGGCGGGACAACATGCAAACATTGGGTCCTACAAAAAGATTCTTTGGGTCCCACCCACAGCCCATTGTTCAATAAATAGGCCAGCTTGCTGGATAAAAATTCTATAGCTAGTTTTTGGGGAAAAGACCCTCAACATTTTTTTAAACACAGATGGTTAGAATTAGAGTCTTAACAATTTAATTTTAGCCTGCTTGGGGGACGTGTCCATTCCTCTTTATTCACTTCTACCATAGAGACTTCTATCGTCTCTCTGTATCTCCCAAATATTTTCCTGTATTAAAAACTGTGGGTTTTTTTTTTCCTTTTTGGACCCATGACAGTTTGAAGCTTCTTGCTCATCCTAACACAGCTCCCTGTCAGTCATTTTTTCTGCCTAGTACTTGCCTATCACACAATGTGCAACACTCATCCTTCCTTTCCCCATCGACATATGCTACTGCAGAAGCACATCTCCGATGTCCCCAGAGGGGCCCTGGCCTTCAGATGCCAATCAGCAGGAATCACAGACTCCAAAAGGAGAGGAAATTTGCTTTGCTTATGGAAGATAAAAAGCCTCCTACTTCTGAAGGCAAGTCAGCTACACCATTGTCAGGAAATAAGAGTTAGCCTCTCAAGGAGCATCTGACAGCTTCAATTTTCGATCTGTCCTTGAAATAGCAAGGGAGCACCCGATAACTGGCTGTCCTGTAAACCTGTGAAACAACAGGACAGGAGTGGGATGGGCAGGCTAATAAATATGGATATTGGCTCCCATATTTTTTCTTCTCATGGTTGCTTTCAAAGGGAGAAGATTTCTTTTTGGATGGATCAGATTGACAGGCTGGGGAGGAAAGCTCCATGATTGAGAAAATGGGTGGAGTACTGTTGGCATAATGAGGGCTCACAGATGTTGGATTTTTATGTGTTTAAAAATGGTCTGAAACAGATACCAGTTTGTTTTCTCACCCACTGGGTAAGGTGCAGCAGTTGGGTGAGCTTTGTATCCTGGAGTGGGGGGGAGGGGAGGGAGAGGGTGCATCAGCGGTCACACAGCCGGGAAGGGTCTAGGGTCAGATTTGAACTCACAAAAATGTCTTCCTGACTCCAGGCCCAGTGCTCGGTCCCCTGTGCTACCTAGCTGCCCACATCTCATCCAAGTCCAAATCCAAATGTAGGCCCAATGAAAGGGAAAACTCCTTCATCATTAGAGCTATCCAAAAGTTGAATCAGTTGCCTCTGAAAGTAGTAGGTTCTCCATCATGGGTCTTTACACAAAGCCTGGGTGACCACATGTCCAACAAGTTTAAAGGGGATTCATTTTCAGGGATGGACTGGGTTCAATGGCCCTCAGTTTCCTTCCAAATCTGAGGTTCTGGGATGGTGCCTTTGTGAGTAGAAGAAGAGCCACTCAATATGGCAGCACAGTCACCCTCGACACAAGCTAGAAAACTAAAGCCAAAGAAACCAGGAATTGTTAAGACAATTCATTACAGAGTAACACAATATTTTAGGGTTTGAGGGAATTCTATGGTCATCTAACTTACCTATACCCGAAAGGAATCCCTACTGTAATATAGCTGACAAGTGGTCACCTAATCTCTTCTTAAAGACATCTAACAAAGGATAATCTACCACTTCTGGGGGCAGCAGCTTATCCCACTCTTGCCAGCTTTAATGATCAGGACATTTCTTCTGGTATGAAACTGAAATTGACTCCATTGCTGCCTCTTTCTGTTGCTCTTGCTTCTGATCTCCAGGACCAAGCAGAATAAATTGAATCCTTCATCCACATGACAGTCCTTCAACTATTCAAACATCTTTCCTTCCTCCCACCAAGTCTTCTCTGCTCCAGTCTACATAGCCCCATTACTTCAACTCATCAAAATATTAACATGGATTCAAGGTTCTTCGCCATCCTCATTGCCTTTCTCTGGTACTCTCCA
>CM053583.1:411193655-411210955 GCA_028627135.1 Pseudochirops cupreus | reverse complement strand
TCTCTCTTTCTCTCTCTCTCTTTCTCTTTCTCTCTCTCTCTTTCTCTTTCTCTCACTCTCTTTCTCTTTCTTCTCTCTCTTTCTCTCCTCTCTCTCCCTCTTTCTCTCTTTCTTGGTATTCCTAGTATGTGAGCTCTCTGGATTCAGTTCTTCTGAGATTCACCTTACCAAGCATTCCAGACAAGAAGCGTGAGGAAATAGAATATTTTAGGAACATTTTTTCCCCTAAAGGAAGTTGGAACAAGTGAGAAAAGAGAAAGAACCATCCAGGATGTGGGGAATGAGAAGGAATGTGGATTTACCAATTGGCTCGTCTTAAGGACTTCTCTCCTTGACTTTTGAAACATTCAACCATGGAATCTCTGAGTGAACATTCTCTTCCCACAAAGTCTAATTTGTTTGCCTTGGGTTCTGAACTCATTATATCAAGCACTGAAGCCAATAGACACATGGGTCAGTGGATTGTAACCACAAAGACTTCAAACAGTTTCTTTTTTCCAAGGTCAAAGAAAGAATACTCTTGTTCTTGAGTTTCCAGAGGGGCCTCTCACACAATCCTTGCTGAATATTGCTGAGTGTCAGATGACTACTGGAGGAGATGCACAGACTTCCTTGCAGATTCCTTGCAATTGTGCCCACAGCTCATTGGGGCTCTGTCAAGATGGCAGAAAAAAAAAATTTTCTGGCAGAAAAAGTCATTTTGTGAAAGTCATCAGAGAGAAGTTTTGGGAAACTTTGGAAATTAGTTTTATAAACCGTGTGTGTGTTGGGGATTAAATGATTCAATTTCCCAATTTGTATTAATACCATCTAAAATACTTAAAAGAAAATTAACAGCTTATTCTGGGGCAGAAAAACTCCTCAAAAGGAAATGGAGTAAGTAGTCTGTATCAGCAAGAAGAGTGTGACCTTTTTGGTCTGAATTCTCACAGTTTCCACATGAGCTTGGCCCCCAAGTCTTTCCTGGTTTCCATTGCCACTCACCATTAACTTGCTAAAATCTTGGTGATAGAGTTGAGCTCAGCCTTCTTCCCATAGCTGGTTTATGTCGAGGCCACTTATTCTTATACAACCCGTCCATGCCTGCTTAGCCTTTTAGACTCTTATCCATAGTCTGACCATGAGTTCACTGTGGCCCACCCAGTATGCTGGAGGCTTTCTTCAGGTTCTCTTGTTAGCTGAACATGTGGGTAATCAATCAATCAGCTCAGCCCTTATGAAACACCTTTTGGGTTCCAAGGATTGTGCTAGGTGCTGCATAGTCAAAGAAAGGAGCAAGAGCCTCTGTCCTCAAGCTTGCTTTCTATGAGGCATCATACCACATAGGTATAAGTAAATACAATGTAATAGGAAGCCAGTTGCAGAGGGAGCCCTGGGCATCAGAACTCCCTCCCTCTTGCCTTCTGATCAGTCAGACTTCTCCTGTGCTCTTGGATGATTCCCTTGCCATGGCCTCTTCTGCATCATTCCTTGTATGGATGGCTTGCAGGCTGTTCGTGCCTACTATGCGACTCTCCATTGAGAGTCATCATGGCATCGTGAAGGGGACTTGGAGTGCAGAACACCTGGATTCAGATTCTGCCCCTGCCATTTCCCAGCTTTGTGACACTGTGCAAGTTACCCCCCCCCCCCCAGTGCCTTAGATTCATCACTGGCAAAATAAAGGGGTTGAACTCAATGTCTTCTAATGCCCTTCTTGTTCTAAATCTATGAACCTACGATTGACTCATGACACCCCATTATAGAGGTACATTAGGGATGGTTATTCTCACAGAATTCATATGGATAGTGCCTTTAGGCCCAGAAGAACCCACAGAAAACTTGGCTTCCCAGTTATGGAATATATCTGACACTTGTAGGCCATCTTATCTTGGGTTCCATTTGGTTACACGAGTCGTGAAATCATGGATGACTCTTGCCACTTTAGGAAAGTGACTCAAAACCACCATATCTTATTGACAAGGAATTAGAAGTGTTGTGGAAAAGTCACTTTATGAGTCAGATTATTATTCCCATTTTAAAAATGAGGAAACTGAGATTTATGAGAGATTAAGGGACTTGCCCACACAGTTTCCCCCCCTGCTTTGATTTCTTTGGGATACAGATCCTAGTAGTGGTATTGTTGCTCAAAGGGTATGCCCAGTTTTATGGCTCTTTGAGTGTAGCTCCAAATTGTTCTCCAGAATGGTTGGAGCAGTTCACAACTCCACCAGCAATGCATTAGTGTTCCAATTTTCCCACATCTCCAACATTTGTTATTTTCCTTTTCTGTTGTGTTAGCCAATGTGATAAATGTGAAACAATAGCTCAGAGCTTGTCCCTCAGATATCTTGAACTGCTGTGCCTCACTCTTATCTCAGATGTAGAGTTGGCTCTTCTCCTTGCTAAGGATAGCTCTTCTATATGTCCCCTTAGTCCCATTCCTTCCCATCTTCTCTAGTAGATTTCTCCTACTATCACACACATTCTCTTTTCAATCTTCAATCTCTCACTATCTACTGTTACCTTCTGCGTGCCTACAAACACATCCTTGTTTCTTCCATCTTGAAAAAACACTCACTTGGACTCACAGTCCTGCTAGCCATTATTCTATCTCTCTCCCTTTTTGCTAGGGTAAATTCTAGGGTAAAGCTGTCTGCTAGGTTGTTCTACTTCATCTTCTCTCATTTTCTTCTAAATTTATGGAATAAAACAAGCATTTCCATAACATAGTATAATAAAAAAGATTCTTGCACATGAAACTTTCATTTTCTTCTAAACCTTTTGCAGTCTGGTTTCCAGTCTTGTCATGCAACTGAAAGTGCCCTCTGTAAAGTTACCAAAGATCACTTAATCACAAAATCGAATGTCTTTTGTTCTCAGTTGTGGTCCTCACTTTCCAGCATCTGACATTGTCAGTCACTGACCTTTTCTTTTGAACACTTTCTCCTCTCTAGGCTTCTGTGACACTGCTCTCTCTTTGTTCCTCTCCCACCTATCTGACTTTTCCTTCTCAATCTCTTTTGCAGGATCTTTATCAGTGTTACTTTTACTGACCATGGATCTCTCCCAAGCCTTTTCTCTGGATCTTCTTTTTTCTCTCTATTCTACTTCATTTGGTGCCCTTATCAATTCACAGGTGTCCAATGATCGTCTCTGCAGATGGTATATTTAGATGCATTTATGTATGTATATGGAGATAATCTACATATCTGTATATATAAATGGATACACACACATCTCTCTAGTCTCTTTCTCCTGAATTTCACCAATACAACCACAGTTGCTTTTTGGACATCTTAGGCTGGATACCCCATCGGGATTTAAAATTCAATATATTTAAAACAGAACCCATTCTTTTTTCCCCAAACTATCTGTATTTCTGAACTTTCTTGTTATTAGAGAGGGCACCACTAGCTTCCCAGTCACCCAGGGTCACCAACTCAGTGTCATTATTGACTTCCTACTCTCAATCATGCCACAGCTCCAATCTGTTGCCAAATCTTATCATTTCTGCCTTGACAACAACTCTCATAAATATCCCCTTCTCTCTCCTCATATAGTCCTTGCCCTCATTCAGACTTTAGTGACTTCTCACCAGGATTATTGGTAATAGCCTTCCAATTGGTCTCCCTGCCTTGTGCCTTCTCCTTCCAGTTCATCTTCCACTCAGGTACCAAAGTAATTTTCCTGAAACACAGATAATTTCATGCCATCCCCTACTCCATAAACCCTAGTGGCTCCCTATTACCTCCAGTATCATCTGACCATTTCTGCTTTTTAAGACATTCTTCTCATTGACTTTTTGGACCTCTTTTGTCATTTCAGTTAGTCTATTTTTAAGGTGTTATTTTCTTCAGTCAGATTGTTGACTCATTTTTCATGATTTTCTTGAGTCATTCTCATTTCTGTTCCCAACTTTTCCTCTACTTCTCTTACCAGATTTTAGAAATTCTTCTTGAGTTCCTCCATGACCTGCAATCAGTTCATATTTTTCTTGGAGGCTTTTGATGCAGGAGTTTTGACTTTGTTGTCTTCTTCTCGTTCTATGTTTTGATCCTCTTTGTCCCCAAAAAAGGATTCTATGGGCTGTTTGTGCTTCTTCTGTTTGCTCATCTTGCTAGCCAGTTACTTGACTTTTGATCTCTTTGCCACAGTAGAACTCTGCTTCCAGAGTGGAGAGAGCTGTGTCCCAAAATTGCTGGGGTTTTACACAGCTGTGGTCAGAGTTTTTTCCAGGCATCTGCCTCAGAACTGTGAGGAGGACTTTTTCTCCACAGCCTCAACAAACTTTGCCACAACAGCACTCCTCACCCCAAGACCACCACCCAAGATTGCAACCCAGATCCAAGCAGGGCAAAGCAGGAGAATCCTGCCTTAGTGCCAGCAGAGAGATTCCTGCAAATGCCCTTGGGACAGTCACTTTTTCCCCCTACAGTCTGTAGGACAGGAGCTGGAAGCAGCAGCAGTGGCAGCAGTTGCAGCCATTGCCACCTCCACTGCCCTGGGTACAGGAGCCGGACCTCACTTTTCTCTCCCCCAGTTCCAACAGGATTCCTGGAAACCACCACAGCTGCTGGTGATTCACTCTCCTGAAGACTGTTCTAGTCAGTCTGTGCCACTGGTTGGGGCCGCCCCGGGTCATGGGATTGTGTTCAGCTCCCAATGCAGTGTTATAGACCCTTCCTGTTGGCCTGCCAGGCTGCCTTCAGCAGGAGATTTGTTTTTATCTGTCGCTTTGAGGGTTATATAGCTCTAAAATTTGTTTCGAGTCATATTTTATAGGTATTGGAGGTGGTTGGAGCAAGAGCTCAAGCAAGTTCCTGCTTTTATTCCACCATCTTGGTATTGCCCCCCTTACCTCCAGTATCAAACACAAGAATCCTCTATTTGGCATTTAAAGTCCATTTCTTACCTTTCTAGGGTCCTTGTTCTTACAGCCTAAGCCAATCCCTTCCATGTACCTTATGATCCACTGACCTTTTTGCTGTTTCTCACACATAATAGTCCATTTCCTGACTTTAGAACTGCACATCTTCCATTCCTGGAATGCTCTCTCTCCTTTGCCCCTGGCTTCTCTGGACTCTTTCGGGACTTAGCTCAAATTCCATCTTCTGTAGAAGACCTTTCCCAGAAGTCCATCCGTTTCAAATACCTTCCCTTTGATATTACCTTACACCTACTCTTTATATATCATATGCATATCCAACTATTTACATTCTGTCTTCCACCATTAGAATGTGAGCTCATTGAGGGTATCTGCTGGTTTTGCTTTTCTTTGTATAAGGGTGACCTGAAGGAAACCCTCACATAGAAAAGGTTGATGACGTGTCACGAAAATACCTGCTCACTAATTTGTAGCATGTCTAGAAGTTCTGAAGCTTATTCTGGTCTGTGATGAGGAGTTGCACTGGTGATCGACTGCATAGCCATAAATTAGTGCATTTAAAAAAATATGAATCAGTCAGGCCCTTCCTCTTGGCTCTGGCTTTTTCCTGGTTGGCATATTCAAATGAGGAGGCAAGGACAAGAGAGGTCTCAGGTCTTTGTCTCTCCATTGGGACTGTTGTATTATAGCCTGTGTATGCATGGCCCTGCTCTTGTATTTCTTAAGTACTGTGTCTATTCTTCCTGCTTTTGGATGATGGAGATTAGAGGTGACTATGATCTTGTGAGCATCGAAAGTTCAGGGACTAAAGGCTCCCCAGAGATCCAGGCATGGAGTCCATAATGGAATTTACTGGAAGCCAAACAATGAAGAGTAAAATCCCAAGCATCCTGGCTAGTCCAGCCTAGCAGTAGCAAAGATCCAGACTCACATACCAGTTGGACATGCCACAGTCAGAAGTTGATGGGATGGGATGAGTGCTATGTAAGTCTGAGCCTATCTTCCCCAGGGACTAATGTGGAATATGGGAGAATATGTTCCCAAGTATTGGGTAGGGGGGAATCATTTGTACTTCTGCTCTTGCTGCATATTGTGAGTAAATATCCTTGTGTGAAAGCTAATCGATGTCAATTGGTTAAATGGCACTGATAGCTAATCATTAGTGATTAACAGTAGGAGGAACACATTGGAGTGGGGGCTCAAGCCACTAGAATAAGAGAAAGACATCCAACCACTTGGGATACCTCTTGAACCTTAAGAGGGAGATGTAGCCAGACTTGGTCTGGGAGAGTGGGTTTATGATGTTGCTGCATTTGTATCTCTTAATAAATTTGTAGCTCTTAATAAATACTTATTGATTAACCAGGCTATTCTTGATGATCCTAACCTCTAGCTTTTGGAGTCCTCTTAATGACTTAGACTCCTCCAGGAAAGAAGTGAACTTGGGGTCACTCTCGAGACAATCTTCTCTTTGGGCTTTCACTGTCTAACTAACACAAGGACATGAAAACAGTAAGCGCTATTTTCATCCTTATTTTGGACATAAGGATAATTAGAGTCAGGGGGATTACTTACAGTTACACAGCTAGTAAATATGTGAGGTGGATTTGATCTCAGGCCTCTTTGCTTTTAAGTCTAACCTCCCATCCACTACCTCATGTGTTCTCTTCTATTAATATTTTGTAACCTATGACTATCTGAATGTTAGGACAGTGGGGAAAAGGATTCTTGTTTAGATACTGATTGAACTAAAGGACCTTTGAAGTCCCCAAATCTGAACCTTTGTGATTCTAGAATTGATATGACTGGGCCCCCAATTGATGGGTATCCCCTCAATTTCCAAATCTTGCCACCACAAAAGAGCTGCTATAAATATTTTTGTAAAATGTGCCTGTGTTTATAATGTGGCTACTGAATAAAACTCTCTCCTCATTCTGCTCCCTTCATGCTGTATCAGTTCATATAAGTCTTTCTAGGCTTCTTTGAAACTGTTTGTTTCATTGTCTCTTACTGTAAAACATTCCAGAGAATGTCATTTCTTACATTCAATGACTTTGCTATGACAAAAGAGCACAAAGGAATGTGCGCTCTAGGGGAAAAAAATGAAAAAGCATTCCCAGCAATGGCTACTATTCATGGGAGCTGCGCTGCGCCAGTGCTTTTTCTGTTTGTCGTTATGAACTACTGTTCAGTATCCAAAGCTGTGTCAATAATTAGAATCACATTTTGGTCAAAAGATCTTGTGGTCCAGTTAGGCATGTACAGAGCACTCGCCTCTCCACAGCCCTGTTATGGAGGTAGGTGGGTAGGAATGTCAACTATTGCCATCCCCATCTCAAAGACGAACAAATAAGGCTGTGAAAGTTTCTCAGTCAGTAAATATTTATTAAGTGCCTCCTGTGCACCAGTCCCTGTGCTAAGTGCTGAGGACACAAACAGAGGCAAAAAGACATCTTCTGCGCACAAGAAGCTCGCACTCTAATGGAGGAGACAACAAGCAAAGGACCATGGATGAACAAGCCATATGCAGGATAAATGGGAAATAATGCAGAGAGGGAAAACACTAGAATTAAGAGGGGTTGTAGGAAGATGGGATTTGAGTTGGGACTCAAAGTTTAAGGGACTTGCCCACATTCGCTATGTATCTGACTTCAGATTCAAATCCAATCTCCTGACTGTAAGCCTTGTGTTCTTTCCACTGCTCCATCACTATCCATGGCTTGGACAGGAGAAAAGCTGGATCAGTGAAATGACCAAGATGGCGGACTGAGGTTTGATGCAACAGAAAATGACTTGATCATCAGGGCTGTTCCAGAGTGGACGGGCCTGCTTGCAGTGGATTCCCTGTCCTTGGAGGTCGACCTTCACCCAGAAGCTAGATGCTTATTTGTAGAGGATCGTTCTGGCTATGTATTGGTTGAATTACATGGCCAGTGGGGACTCTTCCAGCGCTGAGATACTGTGATTCTCTCATGGTATGAGACACAGCTTAATGAACGTCATCTCTCTCTTGGTGCTCACTTAGCACCCCTCTCTATCCTGCTGACCTTAGACCAGGAGGGACTTGGAGCCATTCACTCCACCCTTCTCAATTCCTTTTCTTGGATTTCTCATTGTATGAAGAGTCTTTGCATTCTCAGTGAAGTGGCCAGATGTCTGGGGATGCCAGTAGCAGGCCTGGCACCAGGAGACACTGTTCTCCTCCAAACAAACACACACCAGGATGTTCTCAATATGCTTTAGGCTTGTAATGTGTGACCAATATGTTCAGACTTCCCTGCCTCAGTGGACATAAAGAAGCACGTGGCCATTTTCTGTGTCATCTGAACTCCACAGTTTCTATTTAGTGCCTGATATCTGTTGTACCATTCTCAAGTTGCCATGTTAACAACAGGCTGTGGTTTTTTTCATCTCTGATTTTCACTTTTATACCCTTCATCAAGATCCTACTCCATTGTTTCATCATGATGGGACAGTGCCCCTGGGCTTCTGAAGGCCGTGCCAGTAGAATACAAAGGTGGGTCAGTCCTACCAAGCTGAAAAGACTTCATCCATGTCTTGGTGGAGGCCTGTTAGCCTTTCTTCTAGGAGTCAGCCTAGCTAGGCCACTTATTACCAGCTTGGATATAAAGTGATGCATTTTACCCCCCTTTTTGTTGAGTCTCTGATGGATGGTTTCCAATTGTCACATGGTAGGTTTGATGTACTTTGGGGGAGGGTATTATTTTGATGCAGTCTTGGCTCTGTCCTTCTTGTAGGTGGCACAGCTGCTAATAGTAAGCTTCTAGCTATTTGAGTGGGAAGGGGCAATAGAAACCCTTGTCCTTGCTTTACCTTTGCCCTAGCTACAGTGGGTGAGCCCCAGATGGCACATACTGAGGGGCTGGCTTCTTACTAGACATGAGATAGGTCAGCCTTGGTTTGAAGTTGTGATCTCTGCCAAGTGAATGGGCCACCTCAAAAGGGAGTGGGCTCCCCCTCATTAGAGATCTCCAAGCAAAGCTGGGTGATTGCCATTTGAGTATGCTGTTGAGAAAAGATTCTCTTTCAGAAATGGGCAGTGTAGGACTGGGCTAGCTCTGGATCTGCCTTCTGACTCTCTCATTCTGTGACTCACTTGTGAATCCAGCACAATTTGTAATGAAGGCCCAAAATATCCAGATTTCAGATGTACAAGGTTTCAGGAAAGTGACTGGTTATCCCATGCTGGCCTCCAGCTCCAAGGACCGGAATCTGAGCAGCTTGTGGCTGCCCTCCATTCTCTGTCTCTCACTTGACTCAAATGGCGTTTTCTAGTCAGGAGAATACCACAATCCATACAGAGCCCTCAAAGTACTTTGGATTCATTATTTCATTTGACCTCATACATGTAAGTTCTATTATCATCCTCATGTTGGACATGAGGAAAATTAGACTCAGGGGGATTACTTACAGTCACAAAACTAGTGAACGTGTGAGGTGGATTTGAACTCAGGCCTTTTTGCCCTTAAGTCCAGCCTCCCATTCACTATCTCATGTGTCCTCTTCTGTTACTATTTTATAACCTATGACTATCTGAATGTTAGGATAGTGGGAAAAAGGATTCTTTTTAGACACTGATTGAACTAAAGGGTCTTTGAGATCCCCAAATCTGAACCTTTATGATTCTAGAATTAATACGGCTGGGCTGGTTTGAGATCTGTCCATGGAGCGGACACTCCATATGTGCGCAGTGTCAGAAGAATTGCCAGAAAATTACTATATAATGGGCATTGTTAAAGAAGCAGTAAACACATTTTATAGGTGATAGTGTGTTTCACTGAGGTCTAGAATCAGAATCATTGAACCTGAGTTAAAATTCTGATTCTGCCATAATGTGACACTTTTGACCCTTACCTCCCATGGGACCCAATTTTCTATAAAATGGAGGGGGGCATAGCTTAGAGAAGGGTATCTAGAGGGCACAGTGGATAGAGTACCAAGCCTGGAGTCAGGAGGACCTGAGTTCAAATCTGGCCTCAGATACTAGCTGTGTGACCCTGAGCAAGTCACTTAACCCTGTTTGCCAAAGTTTCCTCATCTGTAAAATGAGCTGGGGAAGAAAATGGCGAACCCCTCCAAAATCTTTGCTAAGAAAACCCCATGAAGTTGGATGTGACTGAAGAATGACGATGGTGACAATAGCGGCATAGCTTAAAGGACCCCTGAGCCCTGATCCTGTTCTCCATCTGTGTCACAGAGAAGGGCCACTGGTTTGTCGCCCCCCACTCCTCTTTTTACTTTCTGTCTCTTTATTCTTTGCTATGACATTTGCACGAGCCTGGGCAGGATGCTTGGAGGAAGAAGCAACAGAACCAGAAATGATTGCTTGGGACTCAAAGGGGCCCATGTGCCAGCTACTCTGTGGAAAAGAGAACCCTCACCCTTCTCACTCCTGCTCCCCCCCTCCATGCAGGGCCTGGATGAACAAATCAAAATCAAAATGTTATGGTTTAGGCTTTTCTGTGCTCACTTCTGAGCTGATGGGGGAGCACTGGATGGAGAGGCTGGGATAGGTCCCAGCCTGGGCTGTGAGTCGGACTGCACTGCCCTTCTCTGATTCAGCCGGAGGAAATGCATGCAGCTGTCCAGGCTGCCTCTAGAGGTCAGCCTGATCCTGGGATTTTAATGTATCCTCTGAGGCCATGGATGAACCGCGGATGTGGACATTTCTGAGGATAATGTGCTCCCAGGAGGCCTGCTCAGGGTGTGCAATTTTCCCACCATTCAGAACACCTGGAAATCTCTGCTCTGGCTCCAGGTGTAGAAGTAGAGGGAGAGCTTTAACCCTTAGGGATTTTTTATTTCAAAATGTTGACTTCTTAAAAAAAAATCAAGTTGTAACCAGTCCCTGCCACCCTCAATAATAACAATCAGGCTGTGTTCGTTACTAATTTTTAACTTTATTATTTTGTAGATTAAAGGATGGTTATGAATACATTAACTTTATTTGGGGCCAAGGTCTCGATCAGGGAATAGATAAGAGGCTCATTGACTGTAGAGTTGGCAGAGACCTTTGAGATCATTTAATCCAATGCCTTCATTTATTTTATTTTTATTTTATTTTATTATGACTTAAGGGCAGGCATGGATGGAGCGCAATCTGCATTGTTGGAGGGAGTGAGGTTAACGACCCATTTGAGCATCTTAGTATTTGAGCAGGATTTACGGATAATTATAATTATCTTTGTAGCACAATCTGAGGTTTGATAAGTACTCTTGTAAAAAAATCATTAATGCCTTTTTATCTTATGGTAATTTCCTGATACACCCTACTAACACACTGTCCCTTAACAAGAGAGCCAGGCTTTGTTTAAAAAAAAAACTGTCCCATCAACAAGAAAGACATCTGTTGTTAAAAAAAAGAGTTAAGCAAAACCAAGTAACAGTGACTTTGATGGAACATATATGCAATTCTTTGTACCCACAGTCCTTGATTTCTTTATCCAAAAGGAGATGCATCCCATTTCATCTCATCATCTTGTCTCTAGGGTCAAAAATAGGCACTTTCCTTACACGAAAGAGGAGATCAAGTTTCAAAACAGATGAAGCAAATTACTGAAGGTCATGTTAGTGAATAGTAAAACCGGAATTTGAACCCAGGTCAACTGATTCCAAATTGAAAACTCTTGGTGTATCCCTGAGGTTTTGGTGTGTTTTTTGTTAATTCATTTTGAATCAGTCATCTATAATCATAATTGCTTTGATCTTTTTGTTTCTCATCATAAAAACAATCCGATCTAACCTGATTGCATATTAGGTTGAGCAAACAGACTTTGTAGGACTTGGTGGGGTTGCAACCAAGCCAAGGAATGTGCAAAATCTTTGGTCTAGATGAACGTCAGCAAGAAACCCCCTTCTAATTCTGATGTGCTGACTCTTTTTCTCTGGTTAGCCTCTCTTTGAGGGATACTCAGCCTGTATCTTCACAGGATCATAAAATTAAAGCTTAAACTATTTCAAAGCTCAATGAATCCAATACTCTCATTTACAGATAAGGAAACTGAGCCCCCAAAGGGTGCCACTAGACAGCTAACATAGGTATTGAGTGTCTGAAGTGGGATTTGAACCCAGACCTTTCTCACTCCAAGGCCAGTGCTCCATTTATTGCTCAGTTTTCATAAAATCATAGACTGCCATCCAGGCAAAACCCATGTTTCATGGAGAAGCTCCTGAACATGAATATGCAAAAGATCTGTGACTTTTTACAAGGTGGGAGAATCCCAGTGTGCTAATTCTATCCATCAGTGCAGATCTCATCCCATGTCAGGCTAGGGGGAGTTTTCTGAGGCTCAGAGAGGTTGCTACAAGCAATACATCACACAGCTGCTAAATGTCTTGGGTAGATTTGGACTCAGGTCTTGCTGTCTCCAGGTGAGGCAATCACAGAATCTCAGAATTTCGGAGATAGAACGGAACTCAGAAGCCATTAGTCTGACCCATCCACACCTGAAAAAAAGCCCATCTAAGCCAACACACTGGGAAAGTCCTTGACGTTGTTCTCTGTTAAATTTCCTTTGTAATAATAATAACAAACATTTATAGTTTCATACTTTAGGGTTTGCAAAACACACTGTGAGTATTATCTCATCGTTATCTCCCTATCCTCACAAGAATCCTGGGAGATAGGTGCTATTATCATCCACCAGGTGCAGACCAGGGACTGGAGGCAGATAGAGACTAAGTGAGTTGCCCACAGTCATACAATTTTTGAGGTAAGATTTGAACTCAGGTCTTCCTGACTCTAGGTTCAGTGCTCCTTATCCACAAGGCCACTGCTTCTAAATTTTGCTACCTGAAATTCTCTTTTTTCTGGTTTTCACCTATTGATTCCAGTTCTGTTTGCTGAGGTTCTTTGGCGGGGGGGGGGGGGGGGGCATAAAATGGAACAAATTTACTACTCTTCCCAAGGAACTGCCTTTTAAGCAACCAGCAACTGATATATATATTTCTTTTAAATAATTTCTTTTTAGGTAAAATTTATCTAGTCTTTCCAACCATTCCTCATATAACAGTGTACCTAGACTTCTCCCCATTCTAACTGTCTTTTTCTACCCATGTTCTAGGTGAGAGATGTCCCTCTTTAGCATGTCAACATAAAGAAGTCACTATGGCCCTGAAACAACTACACCATCTTGGTTTCAGCTGCATTTCTTCCACCCTGGTCTCTGGAGATTTGAGAAAATAACTTAGTGAGTGGAATCATTCCTGTAATACTTGATATTTGGGGCTGTCTTTATCATATAAAGTGAACACTTATGCTTACCAGTCATCTGATGTCTTATTTTAACAATAGAAATAGCTAATCAGAGACTTTCAGAGTTGAAAAGGATCCACACACGCATTTATTCCAATGTCTTACTAATGCAGATCACTTAATGATTGTTCTGACATAACTTTTTGGTTTTACTGTCTACATCATTTCATAATATCATATCATCCCAATGTTAGAATTGGAAGGAGCCCTAGAATGCATCCAGCCCAACCATCTCATTTTCCAGATGAGGAAAATAAGTCCCAGGGATTTTAAATGACTTACCCAAGGCCACACAGGTAGTAAGCAACAGAATCAGGATTTGTACCCAGATCCTCTGAAACCTTGGTGTTAATTTGCAAAAAAGAGTGCAAATGAATTGAAGGCAGAAGGTGGAAAATTTCAGCTAGGAATCATGGAAACGACTGCTTTTATGACATTATCTACGTCATAAATGTCATCATATATGACAATATATATTTCTGAGGTACAAATAATTGTTTAACTCTCTAAATAAGATCAGCATTTATCTTAATAGTCTAATACTCAATGACTTTAATATGACAATGGGCATAGGAAAAGATGATGAAAAATAAGTTGGAAAATATGGCTGAAAGGCAAGAAAGCAGAAAGGTCAAAAGCTTGTAGACTCATGCCTAAATATTATCAATACTCCTTCTTCTGGAAGGAGTTGGGAGGCTCTGAACATGTGAATTGAACTTCATCATGAAAAGTGAACTGGTTACTCTCCAACATTTTTCTTCACTTTGCTCTGTTCAGGTTAGTTAAGTTTTAATATGGCTCTAGGACAAGCGTTTTATTCTTTCAAGGACAAGAGAGGTTCCTTTTTCATTATACATGGCTGAATTCTGGGTGCCATCTCTGTTGGTGATCCGTGGAAAAGGAATACAGGAATATGCCTGATGGATTTCTAAGCACTATGATGCATAACTTTGGAAGTCTTCGCAAAAGTCCTCCTGTAATCCCTTATCGTGACACAGCATGATGATGATGAAGGCAATTCAGAAGAGCTCAAGCTCTAGCAATTCCTACCATCTTCCATCTGCTTCCCAAGGACTAGCCTGGCCACATGTGGCCAGGCTCATCACTGGGACCCTGGACACTTGTTGATGAAGTCTTTAGCCATGTCAATCCATGTAACAACATAAAAAACACAACGACCTCCAGTCCTGGGCAACATCTCATGCTTCTGCAGTGAGGATTGTAGAGAAACAGAAAAAGGTATCAGAGGGGGCTACAAAGCACACAGTTTCAGGGCTAGCTTTAAACATTAATTTGACTGTTGGCCCTATTATAAATGCCTGCTCCTTTTCCAATGACCTATTGAAGTCAATATATTATAGGGAGGACTGAATGGTAATAGTATTGTCAGCTTGACTATGGTTATAATCAGAAGATAGAAAAGGTGTGTAGCTAAATTGAAGGGGGGTGGTATTCATAGGAACCTTGGAGTCTGTGGAGGCACAAACAAAGTTTAGAATTATAGAATTTGAGAGTTGGAAGGGACCTCAGGGACCATCTAGTCCAACCTATAAACAAAAGGAATCTCTATTATGATATACTTTGAAAGTAATTGTTCCACTTTCCTTATAAAAAGTCCCCAAGGAGGTGGAACCCATGACCTCTAGAGAAAGCTCATTGCACTTTTGGATGGGTCCAACCATTTAGCAACTGCTAACTACCTCAAGCCTAAGCAGATCTCTTTGCTACATCTTTCCTTTCCTCCTGGTCCTCTGGGTCCAAGCAAAACAACTGTAAACTCTCCCCCCCCCCCCACTTCCCCACTTACCCCAAATGATTCGTGGAATACAGGGACCCTCTGAGCTTTTGAGAGACCCAGAGCTGAAGTACTCTGGGTCTCCTTAGATTCTTGCATAGGGGAATACTTGCAGATAGTTATCATGTTCCTCTGGAGTTTTTTCTTCTCCAGGCAAAACAGTGATCCCTGTTCATTTAACTGATGGATTTAAGGCTCTCGACCATCATAGTTAGCAAATGGCCAAGCACAAATCCCTGGAGAATTCCACTAGAGCTCTCCTGCCAAGCTGATATTGAACAAAAAACAACTAATTTTTGAATTCAATCATCTATGGTTCATTCTATATCCCTCCCTCTTTACCATTGGAATAGCACAATATACTTTATCAAAGCTTGGGCAGAATTGAGACAAACTATGTTCACAGCATTGTCCCCATCTATTGGGTCAATAATCCTATTTGAAGAAGAGATGAGGTGTCTCCATTATATGTCCTTGGTGATACCACCCTAGCTCTTCATAATTATCTCTTCTTTATCTAGAGGTTCACCAACAATCTTTTGAAAATCGGTTCTAGAATTTTCCCTAGTGTAGAGCCGCCTGCAGGCTGTGGCCCCAACTTGCAGTCACCTCGGCAGGTTGGATTCTCAGAGGGTGACTGCTGCCTCAGGTGCTAAGGGCGTGTCTGTGGAGCTTTCCACAGATACCTCTTTTCCTGGCTTCCAAGCGCCCCATAGCTTGAAGCTCCCCTTGCCCTGCAGTGGCTGCCTTTGTGTATCATGTCGGTTTGGAGCAGGACCTAGGTTTTTACGTTCCTCTGTGTCGCGCGCCCCTTCGGGAGACTGACGGATCCCACAGATCTTCTTCTCAGAGTAATAAAATCAAATGCGTAAGATTGCAAAGGACAAAAGCTACACAGAAACAGAATCTTTTTAATGTTTTGATGTCATCACATATGTGCTTCTTTATTGACACCAATGTAGAACATTTCAAATGTAGATAATTTACTTCTATTTTAGAAATATTTTCATTTAGAAGACATATTTAAAGGCAAAATTTTATTTTAAAGACGCATTAGTGTGAAGGTTATCGTTTCTTACCTTGGAGAGCAATATTAAACTATGGGGCGGCTTTTTGGAAACACACGCATCACTTTGGACAGCCAATTGATTTTCAATTGGAATAGGAAATGAAGCTTCATGATTTCTATCAGCCACAAAGTCACTGGTATTGTTAGCAGTATTGTGGTTTGTTGCCTATATTTGGAATTGAAGGAAACACCAAATTTCGCTAAAAGGTTAGAGAAAATAAAGCTGTAATTTGTTTTTCTCAACCAAAGTCACCGATCCTTGAAATCTATCATAGACTCCAGGTTAAGAAACCCTAATCTAGAGTATATGTCTCTCCTTCCTCTTGGATGCACTATCTCCTATCAATTGAGTAGGTAGTGATGTGACCAAGGAGGGGTAGGGTTGAGGTTCTGAATATACTGACTTTTTCCCTCCGCCCCCACCACGAGCTATCCCTTGTAACAGTGTTTTTAAAGCACATCAACTGAACCAATCCATACATATCTGACAAAATCCGCCCATCTTAGTAAAAAGGGGAAGGAATTACTTTTATTTGTCTTTCCTGGGGCTAAGTTCAGTCATAATTCTCCAGAGTTCAGTTTCATTCTTTTGGTCACGTCTTTTTGTATGCCCACTGCTTAGCACAGTTATTGGCACCTAATGGGCACTTAATAAATTTTTATTGGTTGATCTGTCACCTTTGTTCTTTTAATTTCCATTCATTATGGTACTCACTATTATTTTCCTGGTTCTGCCAACTTCATTTTGTCTCAGTTTGTATAAGTCTTCTCACATTTCTTATATTCACCATTCCTTAGAGCACATTTGTATTCTATCAATTTCATGTGCTGAAATTTATTTAGCCATTCTTCACTTGATGGGCATCATGTGACAGTGGAAAGACCACCTATTCTTTAATCAGAGGACCTGGGTTCAACTCTCACCTCTGAAGAACGGGACCTCAGGCAAGTTACCGAGCCCTCTGTTGGTCTCAGTTTTCTCATTTCTCAAAAGAACTTGAAATCAATGGCCTTGGGTCCTTCCACATCTGTGACTTATTATATTTGGAGTTCTTTGCCACTATAACAAGTGCTGTTATAAATATTTTTGCTGGAAAGGGACAGGGACAAAGTAGAGAATAGAACAAGTGGGGGGCAGAATAGGAAGGAGGGAAATATAGTCAATCTTAGACAATATGTCCATTGTGGAGATGTTCTGCGTAACTACTCATGTACGACCTGTATTGAATTGTTTGTCTTTCCGGGGGAAGGGGGGGGGGGAGGTGACAAGGGAGGAAGGGAAAGAATCTAGAAT
>CM053583.1:411171370-411185006 GCA_028627135.1 Pseudochirops cupreus | reverse complement strand
CCCCCCCCCCCATTTTATTGATGATATAAGCCTTTAGAGATATAAATTTTCCCTTAAGTACGGCTTTGGCTGCATCTTATACATTTTGGTATGCTGATTCATTATTGTTGTTTTCTTTAATTAAATTATTGGTTTTGTCTATGATTTACTATTTTATCAATTCATTCTTTAGGATCAGATTATTTAGTTTCTAATTATTTTTTAATCTATGTTTCTATTACCTTTTGTTGAATGCAATTTTTTTTTGCATTATGATCTGAAAAGGATTCATTTAATAGTCCTGCTTTTCTGCATTGGGTTGTGAAATTTTTATGCTCTAATACGTGATCAATTTTTATGTAAATGCCATGTACCACTGAGAATAAAAGGTATATTCCTTTCTTATTCCATTCAGTTTTCTCCAGAAGTTTATCATATTTGACTTTTCTAAAATTCTTTTCATCTCCTTACTTTCCTTTTTGTTTGTTTTTTGGGTTAGATTTATCTAATTCTGAGAGGGGAAAGTTGAGTTCCCCCCCAGTATAGTTTTGCTGTCTATTTTCTCCTAAAACTCACTTAACTTTTTCCTTTAAGAATTTAAATGCTATGTTATTTGGGGCATATATATTTAGTATTCATATTACTTCACTTGGTACTTCTTTGGTATTGATATTATTTCTTTGGTACCTTTTGGCAAAATATAATTTTTTTGCTTAGTTCTTTTAATTAGCTCTATTTTTGCTTTTGTTTTGTCTGAGATCATCATGATTGCTATCCCTGCTTTACACCTTGCTTTTTAATATTAGACTGATACATTTTGTTATTTATGCCTTTATGTTGAAGATTTGGAACAGATATGATGACTATTCCTTAAAACAACTTATTCTATCAAGCACTTGCTTCTCATATCAAGGGAATAGAGCTAGTGTTTTGGCACATACAGTCATCTAGACAGTCTGAGAAGAGAAATGTGGGTATAGGCATGTAATATTGACTGGTTCTGGAAATTTTTGTGATGAAGTCCTACTATGCTGGTTTAGATTTTCTTTGAAGGTGGGAAATCAGCTGAGGAATACTTTCTTTTGAGATAATTTTAAAAATTGTCTAATTGAGAAGATAATTAAAGCCATATATACATATATCTATATATATATCTATATATCTATCTATCTATATATATCTTTCTAGAGCATTCAGGACTATTTTATTCTCACAAGTGTTTCTATGGAAAATTTGACTTCCTAACTCTCATAGGCTTGGGAATCAAATACATAGTAGATATTGGCAACTGATTTTTGTTTGTGCCTAAGTAAAACTTGCACTCCTACTTGATTGGTGACAGCTGTCTGATAATCAGCAGTTAAGCTTGATTGAGATTGGCTGGGACAGCCAACAGAACAGCAGACAGACAATTCTTTAACATATTAACCCCATGGCCCAATTATCCATCCAAAAATGCAAATTGGATCTCCCACAACTCTTTAACCATTCTCCTTGTGCAATGTCAGGGCCCTTGTGATCCAATTTTAACTACAATTAGCCTTGGTAGAACACACACTCATGAAGCCCTTGTACCACCATCATTAAACACCTCTGCCTTTGAGTCACAAAAAGCCAATGTTCCCTCCTCAAATTCAAGATTGCATCTTGTAGGAGAAATGTTTTAAAAAAAAAATGAATGGTGTCTACACATTTCCCTCTCAAACTTTATATGGTATTTTTTTTGTCTCATTCTAAGTTCACCTAAAGCTTTTTACAAATCTTAATACACTATGTAAACATTAGATATTAATATTATTATTATTATAGCTCCCTGGGCTGATATCCTCTCTCCCATTATGCTGTAAGCTCTATGAGGACAAGGACAATGTCTAGGCTAAACTTTATAATTTTTCTAGCACCTACTCCTGGGCTCTTCACAAATAGGAAAAATATAATAGATTTTATATGAATTTAAATGAATCTTAGAGCTAGTGGAAGAGAGAACATTGGATCATAGATTTAGAGCTGGGAAGGAACCTTAGAGGTCATTAAATCCATTCCCCTCATTTTACACATAGTTAAGGGTTAAGGGACTTGCCTAGGATCATGTACTAGTAAATGTTTGAAGCAAGATTGAACCCAGGTCTCTCTGGCTCCAGATCAATCCATCTAGCCATTACACCAAACTTCCTTGAGAAAGATGAGCTGGCTTCAGAAACATCAATAAGAATGAAGTTCAAAAGAAGTGACCCCTGCACTTGGCCATGGAGGAGTTATTGCTGACCTGAGAGAGCAGATTCAGTAGAGCTGGGGAGGTGGAAGCCATTTTTTCTGAGGCCTGGGAAGTGTGAGACAGATAGGGGAGACAACTTTCTATAGATTGGCCATAATGGGGACTTGATGGCTTGATGGGAAAGCAGGTTTTTAGAGGGGCCTAGAGATCAAAGCATGTCTGGAAGCCAAGAGTGTGGAAGCAGTAGAGAGGATGAGAGAGGTTAAACATGAAAAAAACCTGCTTCAATGCAAGTGAATGATTCATGTTTTGGGTGAGAATGGTTCTGTCCTTAGCACTCAAGAGGGCCCAACCTGGGCCCTCCCAGGCCAAGAGTTTCCCTTTATGAACTTCTATAAGATTTCTGAGGGGTCAATGCTTTCTTTGGATAATTCAATTCTACCAAAAGAAAATGTGTGTTGGATGGTGGGGGCATAGGGAGTGTGTATAGAACTTGGTTTACTTGGTCTCATTTTCTTCATTCATCAACCAACAGGTACTTATTACGTGCCAGGTTCTAGTCTCTGGGAATACAAGAAAGAAAGGGAAAATTGTTCTTACCCTCAAGGATCTTATGTTCTCATGAGGGGGGCAATCTGAACATAAAGACATACTTAAATATATCCAAGATATGCATGTACCTAGTAGTTAAAAGGTAACTTTTGAGGGGAAGGCACTAGCAGTTGGCATGGTGAGTGGGGAGATGATTCTAGGAATGATGTGGGCAATCCCTGCAAAGGCACGGGGACAGGAGATGGAATGTTATGTGAGGAACATTAAACAGACCAATATATAGTTGGATTGTAGTGGGCAAGGGGAGTGTGTATCCTGTGAGAAGTCAGTTAATCCACAAACACTTATTAAGCACTTTCTGTGTTCAGGGCAATTTGAGAAGGCCTAGGAGTACAAGGAAAGGCAAAAACACAATTGCTGTCCTGAAATTAAAAGATAGGAAGGTGTCAGGTGCAAGAACTTTAAGTGACAAGCAGGGGAGTTTGGACAACAGCTAGTGACCCACTATACTTTTTGCAGGTCAGGGGAACGCAATGTGACAACTTAGATATGGGTAGTGTTGCCTAGAGACATAAACCAGCTTAACTCTTTTCACTTTACTTGGCCAATCAAACTAGTTTTTCCTCTTAAAAAATCTGGAACTCTGAACTACAGTTTTTTTTCCTATCTGGAAAAGGGGAAAACTGTTATTGGATTTCTTGCTTTCCTTGATACTCCAATGAATTTTTCATCATACAGTGGATATGAGTATACTCTCCTATTCCACTGATCACAGTCCATCAATGCCTTTACACCCTATCAACAAATCAATAATTTGACCAACAGGCATTTATTATTATCCCACGGAACTGTTCTCCCCAAAGGCTGCAGGTCTTATTCTAGACCTCTTGACATTGGCCTTCACCAATGGTGTGTGCTGGCTGTTCATTGATCACTACATAGCTGACACATCTCTCCCTCCCTCTCCCTCTCCCACTCCCTCTCTCTGTCTCTCTGTCTCTCTGTCTCTCCCTTTCTCTCTCTCTCTCTCTCTCTCTCTCTCTCTCTCTCTCTCTCTCTCTCTCTCTCCCTCTCTCTCTCTCTTTCTCTCTCTGTCTCTCTCTGTCTCTCTCTGTCTCTCAACATTTTACTCATACCAGTCATCATCCTTTTCATTTCTCCTTGGGAGACAGAATTGTCATTCTTGGGACTCTGCCATATAACTAACCATGTTTCATAAATCTTGGTTACTTTTTTGTGCTTTGGAGCACTTGGGCAAAATGTAGATTAGTATAACTAAAAACATTTTTGTTGTTGATTAAATTGGCACTCCCTGGCATGGGATCCCCATTATACTTATTCTGATATTAAAGTAGGAGGAGTTTGATATTCTCACTCTCTTCTATAGGTATAGAAGTTGGACTACATTTACTCTGGCACTTTAGTAAGGAAATGTTTCTGGTGACCTAGTGAAATCTTAGTCCATGAATTAAATTAATGGGGGCTATTTGCAAAGATGTGAATGAATGTCACACAATGGTGGAGTGAGGTGAAGCTAGAAAATTCCCTATACTCTAAACTTCTTGAAGTGACTTTCCAAATTGCTATTCCTAGTCCTTAGCACAATGAGTTGTGCATAATGGCATAGGACAGGGACAGTGACTAGACCTATGATTTCTTTGGTATAAGGAATTCCCAGGTGAGAAATTTCCTGTCCCAATGCATAATGGCACCTTCTCTGCAATTTATAGTTTCAGAGCTGCTGAGAGTTCTGAGAAGTTAAATAATTTTTTCTGGATTATTCTACCAGTATGAGTCAAAGGTTGAACTTGAACCTAGGTCTCCATAGCTTCAGGGGCAACTCATGTTCCTCTTTGAGTAGATGCTTAGTAAATGTTGGATTGAATCGAACTCTTTCTTACACATTAGTATGTTGCTCTGTTGGATGAACCATTGTCACGATAGGTATAATACATCCAAAGCAAAGAGGAGTAACTTAAAAATGAAATAGCAGAAGGAAGGCAAATGGTATACCTCTTTGACGTAGTCATTATTGATATTTTCTGATGTTAAGCTGTTCTTTGCAGAGGAAAATAGAAAATATTTTAAGTTGGAGTAATTAGACTAATTTCCTAATCTTTAAAAGTTTTTAACACCTTTTCATTGTTCACAGAAAAAAACCTGGGCAATCAGGCACAGACTCTAGGGAAGTCAAACATGGAAAAAGAGGTCTTATGAATTCCAAAATACACATAGCAGCACATTTTTTGTGGTATCAAAAGACCAGAAACCAGGTGACTTGTCATCAATCCAGGAATGCCTTAACAAATTGTCATATATGAATGTGATGGAATATTATTGGGTCCTAAGAAGTTGACAAGTCAGCAAGTATTTGTTGAGCATTTTCTATGTTCTAAGTACTGTTCTGAGCACTGGGGATGCAAAGAAAGGCAAAAGACAGTCCCTTCTCTCAAAGGAGTTAACAGTTTAATAGGGACAGGGAGACAACATACAAATGTATACATATATACAAGATTATGCATGCATACATCATCTATCTATCATCTATCTATCTATCTATCTATCTATCTATCTATCTATCTCTATCTTAAATATAACATAATTAACAGAGGGGACTAGAACAACTAGAACTGAGGAGAATTAGGAAAGGCTCTCTATAGAAAGAAGAATTTTCCTTAGTACTTGAAAGAAGCTAGGGAAGCCAGGAGGCAAAGATGAAGAAAGAAAGTTTTTTTTTTTTTCAGAATGGGAGTGAGCCAGTAAAAGTGCATTGAGTTGGGAATCTTGTATGAAGAACAGCAAGGAAGTTATGGGGAATTTAGAGAAACAAAGGAAGACTTGTACTAACTGACTGACACAAAGAGAAGTTTGCAGAACCAGGAATCAGTTAGATTGTGAGCTTCTTGAAGGCAGGGATTCTCTGTTATATTTCTTTGTATCCTCAGTTCATAGCACAGTGTCTGACACATAGTAGGAGCTTAATGTTTATAGACTTATTGACTGAATATACACAATGACTATATCTGGTAAAGAAAGAGAATGTTAAAAGGCAGCTGAACTTTTTTTGTGGTAGTAAAAACCTGGCAATGAAGTGAGTATCCATCACTTGGGGAATCACTGTACAAATTACAAGATATAAATGCAAAGGGATGTTATTAAGCTATATAGAGTTACAGATGTGAGGAAATTACACAAAGGGAAGTAAGCAGAGCTGGAACAAAATGCACAATTACTACAATTATGTAGGTGAAGAGACCAAAAATATTAGAAACCCAAGTAAACTATAATGATCCATCTTAGTCCTGGAGACTTCTGGATGGAAAATACCTTTCTTCATAGAAAGGCGGGGGTCTTTGTATGTGGTAGACACTGTGTGACTGAGGATCAACTGGTTTTGTTTTATAATAATAATAATTGACACAAAGAAGGGTTCAAGTGAATAGGCATAGAAGAGAATGATTTAGTAAAAATAAAAGGCTACAATAAAACTTGAAAAGTTAAATCAAAGGGATTTGAACTCAGAATAAATGTATGAGTGGAAGGCTTGATGGTGGTGAGCATATTTCAGGAAATGACTTCTATAATGCAAAAGGCATTAATAAAACAGTTGTTTTTCAAACTTTGATTCCATCTCCCTATTTCCTCAGCAAATAGGATTATTCAGGTACTTAACTTGAGCCTCCTGGTAGCTTGGGAATTTTTCCATCACTGGTCAAGCAAAACTGTACAGTGAAATTATTTTTCCTTACACCAAATGGCAAGATTTCAAAGCATATATTTAAAGGTAGAAGGGGGCATTGCCACATAGTAAAATGATATAAAGTGGGCACTGGTGTTTATTGGTTGATCCAGTTGACAATTTACCCTTCCCCTTTTACTTGACTACTTTTCTTATAGGAGAGATTCTTTCTTCTTCTTGTCACTTCTTAATAGAAGGCTGAAAGAAAAGTGATTTGTTCCAACTGCGGGGGATGGGACTAAATTAATAACTCATTACTTTCACCATATTTCTATTACTGAAAAAGACAAGCATATTAAAAAATTAATTATACCTTGTTATATTTCAAAAACCGAGTAGAGCAAGGAAAGGTAGACCTGAACACCCACAGAGCTATGATTGTAGGGTGGCAGAGAATTTGATGGGAAAGAATATTGTCCTTCATACCTTCATCGTCATTCTGTCAGTCATTGGTGATGGAAGCCATATGAGTCCTGTAATAATATGCAGCTGTTCTATAGACTATCCTGACCAAAGGAATGTGGTGGGGTTCTAATATTTTGATTTGTTTTGCGATCACTTAAAATAATATTTTCTCACCCCCTCCAAAAGGGGCTTGTCATTTTGTCGTGAGTTTTTCTTAACTTTTTACGACAACAATATCAACTTTCACCTCTTCTTGTGCAAGATGACGCATTCTCTGATTTCTCAAAAATAGTCATTTCTATGGGAGGCTCAGACCTTTCTCTTATGAAATGAAGAAACTGTTCTCAATCACATCACTAAAGAAAATGTAAATGCTGAGTCTTCGGCTCAAACAAATGATTAAATGGCAGATAAAGAATTCCTGATGGGATGACTCCTGGAATTTTGATTGAAATCACATAATGTATTTCACTGCCAAAACCCAGTGCATGCCATAAGAAATGCCTCTCTGTGAAGACAGTGCTCCTCCTTGGAAATGGAGATTGCTATGACACCCTAGAACAATCTGCCCTTGTTTCTTTCATCCGAAGTGTCTTTAATATTCCCATGAAAAGGATATTTATTCATATTCCAATGTTTATGGAAACTTTTCATTTCTTGCTGCTAGGCCCGCTTTCAAAATATTCAAATATATTTGGCTTTTGTAACTTCACTAATTAAACCTTAGAAAGCAGATGGAATTACAGAAATTACAGGGTTTAAAATATCATCTTAATTGGTTTACGATCTATGTGACACCACAGCGCCATTCGGATGGTGTAATGTCTATGGATTGCACAAAAGAGATACCCAGCCAATTAATTCTCCTTTCACTCTTTTCATTGTCACATTGTTCTCCATCTCCTTCTCCCCCTTAAAAAGGATCTCAGCAATTTAGATTCCTTTCTATCTACAAAATACTTTCTTATTTGGCCTTCCCTTCCTGAGATCCTTTTTCAAGAATCACATAAGTGGAATAAATTGAAGACACACTCTCAGGCATGTCTATGTCTTTTCTGGAATGATGTGTATATCCATTGGCCAATTTTGATAGTTGTGATCCCTTCCATTTAGATCCTGCTTTACAGCTGTTGCTGTTGCTTCTTCTGTTATTGTTGATTTTTCTGGGAGCTATGATTTTATAGATGCTGCTGTTTGTCCTTCCTTTTTGAAGAGGACCATTGACATCATAAGGCGATGTATTGCTTCATGGGTGAATGGGATTTAAGAGAGGCAGAGTTGAACAAAATCATCAACCTCACTCCCTCTTCCAAGGTCGTTGAAGACCACTGGCAAGACAGAGTTAAGGCAATTGGTGATGGCCTGGGATACAGTGGGATACAGCTCCAAGGTACTTTGGATTCCGATATCTGACCAGGCTCTAAGTGCTCCACAGCACCTGCTTCAGCTGCCTTCATGGCCATTGGAACAAATTGTTCTCATCCACCTATTCTACTAGGAGAAGTCTTCACATGCTTGGGGTAGACATCCCTCTAACTCACTGACAGGTTTAAGACCCATGTATTACCCTTAACCTGGTTTAGCTATCTGCTGAGATGGTTTACCAGGGTGTGGCCATTCCTCATGCTACAGTTTCTTGGAAACACAGGTGAGAGTTAAGTGCTAGGTAGACACCAAAGGTGGATGAGCAGTCCTGGGAAGGTTCAGGAAGCCCTCACATCAGAGGCAATAGTCCTCCTCAAACTACTCATACATCCTGGTGAAGAAAGTCTATCTACCATTGCAAATCTGCACCTACTTTGCAACCTCTGAGAGCCTGAGAGATGAAGTGACTTGCCAAATATGTGACATAGGAAGAATGTACTTGCTTTTTAAAGTATGCTAACAGAACTCACCTTGTGGGTTCTGCATGGCATGAGTCTTACAAGAGGCTGCATAGATCTCAGCTTTCAGGGCTAAAGTGAGGGCTTGAGTCACTAGGACTTTGGCACAGTGCACTGAATTTATCAGGTACGCAAGCATTTGTGGTTCTTTGGCAGCATAGGAAAAAAGCTGTAGCTTCATCAGCCTTCCTTGTCTTGAGCATCATGTCAGATAAGCTTGTCCCCTTCTCTCACCTCTCCCCAGCCTGTCCAACAGCAGTCACACAGTGACCAGAAAGAAATAGTAGAGCTGATGGCACATTTGGTGCCACTTGCCCTAAGCCTGGTTTGTGCTGCCCCAGGCCAAATGTTATTAGTTAAGAACTGGCTCTCTCTCATTCTTGGAACATTCTCTTTCCTCATTTCAACCTTTTAGGATCCCTGGCTCCAACATTACCTTCGGCAGGGGCCCTTTCCTGGTCCTCCCAAATACAAGATTATGTCCCATCTTCTGTGTAACTGCTTAGTAGTCTTGTCTATCAGAATGTAAGCCTCTGGAGAGCGGGAGCTATTTTTGCCTTTTTCTTCGGATCGTCATCACTTAGCACATGCCTGGGACGTGGTAAGAGTTTACTAAATGCTTGTTAATTGAATATTTGGTCATAGTTTTGTCTACTTGAAAAAAAAAAGACACCATGGGACAAATGCACAAACAATCCAGAATAACCTTCAAAATCCAGCTCGAATCAGTGGACATAAGAGCTGAAAGTACCCTTGAGAGCAATTGATCTGGTTAGAGGGGGCACCCCAAAGATCCCATTTTTGAAACTGGTTTGGGATTCCCTTCGAAGGTCTCAATGAACTGATCTGTTTTCTCCAGGAGCACTTCATCATCTTTTATGGCGACCTCTATCTGTCTCTGTTCCAGTTACTGTGACTAGGACAAGAAAACCCTACTGTTTCTTTAAAGTGTCTCATTTTGCCATTTCTGTGGGATTTTAAATTCGCTATTCCCTTTTGTTGCCATGGTAACAGGTTTTGGCCCTCATGGGTGACAGAAAAGTATCACCGTCCTTGTTCTTGTTTGAACACATAGATTTTTCTGGGTATTGCTGTGCAGCCCTAGGAGAGGAGATCCTGAGAACATCACACCTTCCAAAGCAAGGTAAATCTGTGGAGCAAATAATGCAGCAAACTTGGGAAATAGCCCACAGCAGGGACAGATTCCCCTCTTCCAGGCACTCTAAAAAGCAGCTTTGACTCTACCTCAAATGATCCCGTATCAGGCTCTTCTATCTCCCCCCTCCATGTGACATTTTGCAGACATTTTCTATATCAAGGAAATATCTAATTGCAATGCGCTTTCTAGAATGCCTACCGAGCTGGCTCTAGGCAACTTCCAGCATTGCAGGGGTCAATTAAAAGAACCAATCAACTGTTTTTAAAACTTTAAAATAAAAAAAAAGAGGGGGAAGTGGACAAAAAGTAATATTAAATAGCACGGAGCATGACTAATGGCACAAGCATGTTAAAATCATTGGGAAAATGTCCTTGGAAGACAAATGAATTTTCAGCAGAATAATTAACTTAATTAACAAATTTGCATGCATATTCATCAGGCTATTGAAGTCTTTCCAGCACAGCTTGATGAGCATTGGTGTAATAATTATCTCATTTACATTCTGCAATCTACTACAGTTTAGGGTATGCAAAAAAAAAAAAGCGACCTCTTCCCTTTGACTTTAGTAGGACCCAGGCCTTCCTAAACCCCCGTGTGTGGGGTCAGAAGGAGTTGTCCACTCCAGTTCAGCCCTTGGAGGAGGACCCCTGTTGTAAAACTTGCTGGTTTCTCAATCTCTTTACCTTCCAATCTCCCCTCCCCCTCCGCACTACCCCCTCCCCCTCTTTTTTTCCTTTGGCCCAGGTTCTCTGTTTTGCCTCTGCTTGTTCTCCTGGGTAAATCTTGGCACCAGTTCTGACTTCAAATCTCTGGGGCCGCCAGACTGCATCATGTAAAAATTGCCATTTCCCTCTATCTCTGCAGGGCAATCTTTAAAGGCAGTAAGGTGTGACGCTCCAGACTGGCAGCTTGGCAAGAAAGAACCCATGGATACCAACACACAGGAATCTGGAGGGCTCACTCTGACAGCCAGTCAGTGCTGGGAACAAAAGGAATTAAAAAAAAGCAAATGCATTTGTACATATTGTAGGCATATGGCCATAAGACCAGCAGAAAAAAAATATTTAATTACCAATTGTATTTATTGAGAAGAGAAACACTGGGAGGTGGGGAGGGAGGAAAACAGTGTACACAGCAATATCTCCCCATTTTAACTTTTCACCTCAGATTTGAGAAAAAAATTGAGGAGATAGAGAATTGTGGATTGGATTCAACAGTGATTGGCTGCTAGGGAGCATGGTTCGTAATGAGTCTTCTCTATAAAATGGTCCTGTAGGAAATCTAAGGTGTTACCTTTGTCCATCACTGGAATTTATTGTTGGAGGGTCTTCTTTGGAAGGAGGATGGATGGGCAGAGCAATGTAAAATATAGAAATTTGCAGCCATTGTGGTCATATCAAGCCAAATTTCTGGAATTAACCAGTTTCAGGTATTAATAATAATTTACCAGGATGTAATTGTATGTACTCGCTTGTCTTGTTCTTCCTTCTGAGATGAATATTTAGATAGTCTGCAAAGACAAAGGGGTTATAATTTCCATCAAACTTTCATCTTATGAGGCTGTACTGTGGGATAAATGGCCAGATGATCCACAACAACCTTCAGAGTCAAGCTCAAATCAGTGGATAGAAAGGCTGGAAGTACCCTAGAGACCAATTGCTTTAACTCCTTCCTCCTCCCTTAATGGCAAAATAAGCTGTCTGAAGGCTTTGCCTTACTTGGTTTTTTTCCCCTTGCTCATTCTCTCCATGGCTTATTTTGTTCTTGTACCCCACTTTTCCATCTCAAAAGAAATACTAAGAAAAATCAATAATTTGCTGCTAGAAATGTACGCTATCCACAACAGCAGAATCTCAGGGTTGAATGGGATCTCAGTAACAATTGAATACAACTTCCTCCTGCACAGGAATCTCCTCTCCAGAGTACCTGATGTGGTCACCTAGCCTTCACCTGACGACTTCTAGTGGTAGAGAAGCTGATATCTTGACAGGCAGTCCAGTTCCACATTATGCCAGCTCTAATTGTTAACAATATTTTCCTGATATCAAACCTAAAATTGCTTATTTTTTAAATTGTCCTTCTATTATTACAAGTTTTATCCTTTGAGGGCAAGAACAAATCTAATCTCTCTTCCAAATGGCAACACTTCCCAATTCTCAAGGATGATGATGAGACTTCCCTGAGTCTTTTCTTCTCCAAGGTAACCATCCTCAGTTCCAACTGATCCTCAACATGGCGTTGTAGTGAGGCCCTAATGATGCCTATGTTAGGAATGGTGGGATTGAACCTATTGTCACATTGGTTTTTGTCATGGCAAGAACAATCCTAATACCACCTGATTCCTTCTCTTTGGTTTGTCTGTGGGTCTCCAGAATGAGCTGCCATGTGAGGGTATCTTGCCTTATGCTGTGGCCATGTTCCTTTAAGACACTTATTAAAATGTTTGTAAATTGCATTTTTATAAATTAAAAGAAGATTCCTCAAGAAAGGACAGTTATTTAAAGGAACCAAGTGGTGAATGTGTGTGTGTGTACATATATATGTATATACACAAAATGCAATTGCCTTTAATTTATCTATTCCTATTTTAAAAGGACAGCAGAAATTTGTATATCATGTTCTTTAGAAATGAAGTCCACTTCTACCCATGGATATGACAATGAATTAATGATCTCCTTGAAGTGGCTAATCTCTCAGTGGAGCAGATTGCAGCTCTTCTATGCTTCCAAATTCTGTATCATTCTTCTCCATGCTCAACATGTACCAAACTCAGCCTACAATCCTTCTGCCCAACCAACTTCTCTATTACTGTTAAGGGCATCACCATCCTGCTGGTCATCCAGGGTCATGACCTGGGAGTCATCCTTCAGTTCTTGCCTGGACTATGCCAGAACATCCTCCTCATTCTCTCTGTGTCAGGCCCCTCTCCACTCCAATTCATAATCCTCTATGCTTCCAAAGTAATTTTTCTCAAGTGCTTGTTTGATCATGTCACCCCTATTCTTGCCCCACTCTACAAACTCCACTGGCTCCCGAATGCCTTCAGGATGAAGTCCTCTGTTTGGTATCTAGAGATCTCCACAATCTGGCCCATTCCCACCTTTCTAGTATTCACTACTTTTCTCCACATACTCTGTATTCCAGCCATAAGGGCTCACTTGTCTAATACACACATCTCCCTGTCCCCCATCTCAGTGCATTTGTACTTGCTATCACTGTGCCTTAGAATGTGCTCCTTTCTTACCTCCCCTCCTTTGAACCCCTAGTTTCCTTCAAGATTCAGCTCAAGAAACAAGTCTTGCATGGGGCTTTTCCCCCAGCTGCAAAACGGCCATGTAAATCCTTTTGAATACATTCTGTACATATTCTAATGTTTACATGTAGTCTGCTCCAGTAGACCAGAAACTCCCTGAGGAGAAGAATGGTTTCACTTCTGTCCTTATATCATTGACACTTAGAACTGGGTCTGTTGTAGATTAGGTTCTTAATATTTGGTAGTGATTAATGGTTGAACACACAAAAGGATTGACCCAAGGCCCTAGAGCCTTCCCTTGGTTCTTTCAAGATGTGGTGGAGGGGGGCGGAGCCAAGATGGCGGCGTAGCAGCAGCACCATATCGCAGCTCTCACATAGCCACCCCAAAATACCCATAAAATAGGACTCTAAACCAATCCTAGAACTCCAAAACGCACACAAAGATACTT
>CM053583.1:411150694-411170870 GCA_028627135.1 Pseudochirops cupreus | reverse complement strand
GCTTTTATTCATCAAACCAAAGAAACTAAAAGTGAACTAAACTTATTTTTTAAAATTAAAAATTGTGTTTAACCTTAAAGATGAGATTAAAAATAGATTTTTTCAGAGATATTAGTGTATGCATGGATGAGCACATTCTGAAAATCTCGTTGTGTCTATGATACTATGTAAAATGTTCACAAAAATGTAACAAGAAGGCAACCCAACAAAGTCTTTTTATGAGGAAGAGATGGTTGACTCCAAACTAGGAAGAGATAAAGCAAAGAAAGAAACTACAGACAAATAGTTCAATAATGAAAATTGATGAAAATATAAAATCAAGTATTACCAGAGGATGTAACAATATATCATACATATATGTATATATATTTATGTAAATATATACACATGTATATAAGTCTGATCATATCTATATACTACACATGCATAGACATATATGCACGTATAAATGCCCATATATATGTATACTTGTGTATGCATGAGTCTGACCAGGTTGAATTTGAACTATTAATGCAAGCATGTTTTGGTATTGATAGATTTGTAAAATAGAAAATCATTTTAATAACAAAGTGGTAATAATCACCACTATATCAATTGATACAGAAAAATTCCTACAAAATGAAACACATTTTTATTAAATCATTAATAAGCATAGGAATATGATATTATTTTAACAGTATAAAACATCTATGTAAATAGAAAAGTAGCATTACATATAATATGGAAGTAGGATCAGATACTGATGGAAGGTGACCCAAAGGTTATTTGGACCAATCCGTTTATTTTACCAAGGAGGAAACTGAGGGATCAATAGAAGAGACTTGATCCAAGTCACATATATAACAAGCCTTAGATGTGTGATTTGAACCCAGATTCTCCAACTGGAAGTCAAGGCTTCTTTCCATTGTACTATGCTATATATGCTAGTACTCCCCCAGACCACTGGTCTTGGTACCACTTTAGCCCTCATAGCTATCATCTGGGAAATTAACTCCTATGGAGAAGGGGACAACCATTCGTACCAACTGCCAACCAACTTCTTTGCACGGGGTAAGCAACTTGGCCTAGTTGAAGCAGCAGGGCACCCTAAGAGAGTGACACAAGGCAACATATTCCAAACAAGTCAATCCTCTGCAGTTGCTTTGATTACCATCTCCTCTCAGACCCTCATAGGGACAGCCAAGGACCCTGAACTCAAGGGCTTTGGAGATAGCCCTGTTTCCAGTCTAGTGCCCACAGTCATCATCCTGGGAAGCAACACACATGGAGAGGCAACCTGACAATTGCTCCTGGTAATTGTAGGTTTTACAGTTATGGCTAGTGAATGCCTCAAAAGTTTTTGCCATCAAAGTCCTTAACACAGTCAAGTGCTTTAATATCATATGATTTATATCAGTGGAAATGCCATTAAAGAAGAAGCATTACCATCTACTTTGCCACTGTACCCTAAGGACCATGGATGGGTCCTTTCTGTCTGACTCACAGCTGAAACATTACATATGTGTGATCTTCATTAGAATGAAAGCTCCTTGAGCACAGAGAATGTTTTATATTTCTATTTGTATCCTTGTGCTTTACACATGAGCACAGTGGATAGAGCACAAAGCCTAGAGCCAAAAAGAACTGGGTTTAAATATGGCCTCAAGCACTAATTAGTCATATGACCCTGACTGAGTCACTAAACCTCTGTCTGCCTTAGTTTCCTCATCTGTAAAATCAGAACAATAATAGCATTTGCCTTACAGGGTTATTGTAAGGATCAGCTAGGATAATAATTCTAAATTGTTTAGAACAGTGTCTAGCATGCAGTAAATACTATATAAATGTTAATTATTATTACAGTATTGTTATTATTACATGCTTTCTTAATTCATTTATTCTATTCTTAGGATGAAGTTATTGAATCCATTGTCTTCAGAATTACTTGTCACAGTGCTAAGAATGCCAGCTATATCAAAAAGTCAAGAAAAAGATACTAAGGAATAAGGACAGGCAAAGAGAAGACAAAATCATCTCTATTTTCAGATAATAAAATAATTTGGTAAACCCTAGAGAATCAACAAAAACATCAAGAAAATTAATATTTTCAGTATAGCAACAGGATGTAAAATAAATCCACAAAATCATTATAATTTCTGTCTATTACTAAGAAAACCCAGGAGGAACAGGAAGAGAAATTCTATTTAAGACAACAAGAAAATTCATGAAATATTTTGCAATTAACCTGCCAAGACACATATAAATCTTATATAAATGACAATTCAATTTTGACGGAAATAAAAGAAGACCTAAATAATTGGAAAGGTGTTCAATATTCATGGCTCTGAAATACAAATATATTTAAAATTATGACACTCCCCAGATTACCCTATGGATTTATTTCTAAGCAAATGAAATTACTAAAGAGATGCTTTATGGAGTGAGACAAAATAATAAGGAAATTCATTTAGAGCAATAAAAAGTCAAGCATATCAAGGAATATGACCAAAAAAAGCAGGAAAGGAGGAAACTTGCCATTACTAGAGTTCTACACTATAAAGCATTCCGTATTAAAAACTAATGGGTGCCATCTAAAAGTATTAAAGTAAATTAGTGGATTAGATAAATGAGAAATAGAAATAGATGAGCCTGGCAGTCTGATATTTGATTCATTGGAGAATACAGAAGACTGATGTACCCAAGAATGAATGAACAAACTAGAAAGCAGAGAGGTAGAACATTATTTGACTAGCATCTTATTGTATACCACAATAAAATACAAGTGAAAAAATTACTTGATTATCTTCAAAAATCACACTGTAAAAATCAAAGTTATTAGCATTGGAAGATCATAACCCAAGATGGAAGATGTCACAACATACAAAAGGCAATCTCCATCATATATATATTTTAAAATATGAACAAATAAAATTAATTCAAAATCAGAAGATACAGATTGTTAAAATCTCTGCATTTTAAAAATTCAAAGAATTGTCGATCTAAGGGGCTTCCTTCACTAAGATAGGTCATAGTCTCTCTTTGACTTAGAAGAGAAGTCCTAGGGAGTCACTGGGGTCTCTGAGTGGCCACTGATGTGCTTAGATTCATGGAGCTTGTAAGTGTAAAAGGTAGAGTTTTGAACCAAGAATTTTCTGATGCCAAATCCAGCACTCTGATATAGATCATGATGCCTTTTTTATTTTAAATATTTCTAATAGAAATTTGCTATAAAAAATCTACAGACTTCCAGACCATGTGAACAATAAAACTGAGGACTAGACATTTTCTCTAATGCTCATGAGCTCTCAAACCTTTCCAAAAGAGAAATTATGTGCCAAGGATAAAGCAACTTCGGTTGTCTACATGACCCAAGGACACCCACAACCCAAAAGAAGTTAAAAATAAACTGATGCTCACTCAGCACCCTTCCCCACCTCACATACTACTACTGGCAGTGGGGTTTCACTAGCAGAATGAAAGACCTGACATGTGGCCTTTTAACAAAACCCGAACCTCACACTCTGGTCCCCCTACTCTCTTTCCAGTGTGAGGGAGACCTTGGTTCTAGGCTTCAGAAGCTTTCTCTGTGACAGCTTGTACCCTTACCATGGGGACCCTTGAGAAGCCATGCAAGGGTCACAATAGTCAGCCAGCATTTCAGCAGCAACCACATAGCAACAGTGCTGCAAAATTTGAAATTGCTGGGGTTGGGATGGACAACCACAGTGCAATTATCTGAATTACTGGTACTAGGGCAGACAGCCCTGTAGCAATAATACTGCATAGCTCCAAACTGCAGGTCCTGGGATGGAAACCCCATACCAATAGCATTGTGACTTTCTGAATTGCTGGTGCTGGCTCACAGAGAGAAGGAACAGTGGGAGTAGGATAGGAGACTGTGGGGTGTGGGAGGGTTGTGTAGCACTTCACTAAGCCTGAAGAAAACTATTCAGTAGCCAGTTGGGGCAATTTCTGTCCACTCAAAAGTCCCTTGGGGCACAGATCTACACTGGCGAACCATGAATTGCCCAGTGTGAGAAGAGAGTGAAACAGATTTGAGATCCAACCCCAAAGGAAACCACCATCAGAGGGGATATAGTCAGAATGTGAACAATAGTATAAAATAAGATGGAGAAAGGAAAGACTGAAATTGCCAAATCTCAGGAGGAAGTAAACTCAAAGACCTTGAACATAAGCAGATAAGTCAACAGGGAAAACAGTGACAACAGAAGGAAATATGGCCTCCAGATCTAGTAAATGAATTTAGGCATCTATGAATAAACATAGGAAAAGAAAGGAAAACAACAATGAGACAGAGTATCTGGTGGAATTTGAGAACATGGAACCACAACATGCAATACCTGAGTGCCTCAGAAGAAGAATGAGAATTATGGAAATAGAATTTATAATTTGCTCAGTAAAAATAATAGGCAGAATGAAAACTTGGAATATGCAATAGCAAGCATTGCTAAAAACAACAAAAGAACAACAAAAAACCCCAAACAATCCCTCCAAAACAAAAAAGAGAACAGTAGATTGGAAATACAAATACATAGAAGTGAAGAGCAATCTAGAAGAAGAGAAGCAGAAAACAGGAACGTTGAAAGAGAATATGCTCGCTACACGAAGAAAACATACTGATGGTGCAGATAACCAAAGAATCACAGGGCTCCCAGAAGAATATGGCAGGACAAAATTACCTTAACACCATAATGAAAGAAATGATAGAAGACAACTAACTGCTTGGAACAGCTAAACAAAGGATTGGAATACCACTTGAAGGAATTCACAGATTAACTCCAGAAGAAAAAAAAAGCCCAAGGCTATAAACTCCAAGAATGGTTAAAGTGAATAATTCAAATTGAGAAACAGGTTTTGCAAGTGATCTAGAGAAATACCATTAAATGTAAAGGAAAGGAAATTTGCATGATGCAAGACTATTCTGCACCAACTAGAAAAGTAGTAGGGAATGGGATAATGTATTCCAAAGAGCACTGGCACTCAGGATACAATCCAGGTTATTCTGCAAATGAGTTCAATCCTACATGAAAAAAAGATGACCGTTTAATAATAAAGAAGTGCTTGAAACATTTTTAGAAAGAAAAACAGATTTTAAAAGATTATTTGCTTCTAAAATGCCCCCAAAAACAGAAATTAAGGGAGAACAAATAAAGGGAATTGACAAAACTCAAATTAAGAGTCATTCTCTACTAGAAGTGATCAAAAGACACGAACAAAATTTTTTATTTAAACTTTTCTTTTTGAATATGAGTACAACAAATATAAAAAAGAGAACATTTCCATGTACAAAGAAAACCATAAGATCATCATGTATAAAACTACAAACTTCTATTGTATATATTTTGATTTTTAAAAATATATAACATTTAACAATAAAAATAGAACTTCCATCTTTTTCTGTGCCCTTACCTGAATTTCCCTCTTTCTTTGGTGTATTTTTAAAGAAGTATTTCCACTGACACTCTTTTCTTTCTTTAATTCTTTTTTTTTTAATGTCCCCACCACTAGTATATCTTTCAAACAGAAATCCTCCCTTGTAAAAAAATAGGCATAGTCAGTCAAAACATATCAACACGTTTCTGAAAATGTTGGTCTCATTCCATATTCCTCATTTATTGCCAAACTACCAGGAAGTGAGAAATACACTTCATGTTTAGTTTTCTAAAGACATGATTGATCATTGTATTCATCAGGAGTTTTAAGTCTTTCATGGTTACTTTTTTTTGCATTACTGGAGTTATTGTATAAATTGTTCTCCTGGTTCTGTACTTTTCACTCTGCATTAATTCAGTCAAACTTTCATAGACTTCTTTGAATCCATTATATGTAATTTCCTATGGTGCAATAAGATTTTGCTACATTCATGTACCATGTTTTATTTTGCTTTTTTCTTTTTTTTAAAATAGATTTTATGTTTATTTTTAGTTTACAACATTCATTTCCACAAGATTTTGAGTTACAAATTTTCTCCATGTCTGTCCCCTCTCCACTACCCCAAAACAGTGATCCCACTGTATACCCCCTCTCCCAATCTGTTCTCTTCTATATCCTCCCCCATGACCCTTCTGACTTTTCAGTAGGTCGAGATGGATCTCCATATCCCAGTGCCTGTATACCTTATTTCCCAGTTGCATGTAAATAATAATAATAGTAATAGTAATAGTAATAATAATAATAATTAATTTTTAAACATTTGATTAAAAAACTTTGAATTGAAGATTCTTTCCCTTCTTCCCTACTCACCCTCCTTTACTGGGAAGATAAGCAATTCAATATAGGTTGTACATGTGTAGTTACGCAAAACATTTCCATAATGGATATATTGTGAAAGACTGACTATATTTCCCTCCATCCTATCCTGCCCCCACTTGTCCTGTTTTCTACTTTGACCCTGTCCTTTTCCAAAAATGTGTGCTTCTAACTACCCTCTTCCCCAATCTACCCTCCCTTCTATCATCCCCCTCTCTTATCCCCTTTCCCCCTACTTTCCTATAGGGTAAGATACCCAATTTAGTGTGTTATTCCCTCCTTAAGCCAAATTCAATGAGAGTTAAGGTTGACCCATTCCCTTTTGCCTTCTTGTTCTTCCCCTCCATTATATCAGTTTTCTTTAATCTGTCTCTCCCTATCTCCTCTCATTATATTCCTCTCTCACCTCTTAATTTCATTTTTTAAAATATCTTTCCTTCCTATTCAATTGATCCTGTGCCCTCTGTCTATGTATACCTGCACACACATATATACACTTACATATGTATTCATACACACATATACCCTCCTATATAGACATATATATGTATGTATGTATACATATGTATACATACACACACACAATTATATTCCTTTCAACTATCCTCATACTGAGAAAAGTTTCATATGTTACAATTATCATTTTTCTATGTAGGAATATGAATAGTTCAACTTTGATAATTTCCATGATTTCTTTTCCCTGTTTACCTTTTCATGCTTCTCTTGCTTCCTGTATTTGAATGTCAAATTTTCTATTCAACTGTTTGTTTTCATCAAGAATGATTGAAAGTCCTCTATTTCATTGAATGACCATATTTCCCCTGAAACATTATACTAAGTTTTGCTGGGTAAGTGATTCTTGGTTTTAATCCTAGCTCCTTTGACCTCTGGAATATCATGTTCCAAGCCATTTGATTCCTTAATGTAGAAGCTGCTAGATCTTGTGTTATCCTGATTCTGTTTCCACAATAATTGAGTTGTTTCTTCTTGGCTACTTGTAATATTTTCTCCTTGGTTTGGGAACTCTGGAACCTGGCTATAATATTTCTAGGAGTTTTCCTTTTGGGATCTTTTTCAAGAGGTGATTGGTGAATTCTTTCAATTTCTATTTTGACCTCTGGTTCTAAAATATCAGGGCAATTTTCCTTGAGAATTTCTTGAAGGATGATTTCTAGGTTCCTTTTGTGATCATGGCTTTCAGGTAGTCCAAAGATTTTTAAATTACCTCTCCTGGATCTATTTTCCAGGTCAATGGTTTTTCCAATGAGATATTTCACATTCCCTTTGATTTTTTTTTTCATTTGTTTGGAACTGTTTTATGGTATCTTGATTTCTTATAAAGTCATTAGCTTCCAATTGCTCCAATCTAATTCTGAAGGAATTATTTTCTTAAGTGAGCTTTTGAAATTCTTTATCCATCTGGCAAATTCAGCTTTCTAAGGCATTCTTCTCCTCATTGGCTTTTTGGGCCTCTTTTGCCATTTGAGTTAATCTATTTTTTAAGGTGTTATTTTCTTCAGTCAGGTTGTTGACTCTCTTTTCATGATTTTCTTGCATCATTCTCACTTCTCTTCCCAATTTTTCCTCCACTTTTCTTACTTGATTTTCAAAATCCTTCTTGAGTTACTCCATGGCCTATAATCAGTCATATTTTTCTTGGAAGCTTTTGATGCAGGAGTTCTGACTATATTGTCTTTTCCCCATTCCATGCTTTGATCCTTTTTGTCCCCAAAATAGGAATCTAAGGTTTTATTGCTGTGCTTGCTTTGCTTCCCTTGCTTGCTCATGTTGCCACTCAATTACTTGACTTTTGAGCTTTTTGCCATGGTAGAACTCTGTTTCCAGAATGGAAAGAGCTATATCCCAAATTGTTGGGGTTTTCACAGTTGCCAGGGCTATTAGTTGGGTGCCCTCTCTACAGCCCTCATAAGCTCTAACTCACTGGTCACACATCCTAGGACCTCCACCCAAGACAGTGATCCAGATCCAAGCAGGTTAAAGCAAGAGCAATTACCCTCTGGTCAGTTGGTCCCTCTGTGATCTGCAGGCCAGGAGCTCTGAAGCAGCCACATGGAGGTGGCTGCACAGCTGCCAGGTCTCAGCCATTTCTTTCCTTCTCACCCTGGGGGCAGTGGTAGGACCATGCCCTTGGTCCCCGTGTTTACACAAAGTCCACACTGACATTTTACTTCATCTTTGGCATTTATAGGTTGATAATTCTGGAAACTGCCACAGCTGCTGGTGATTCACTCTCCTGAAGTCTGCTTCAGCCACTGCTGATTGGGGCCACCCTGGGGCTAAAACCACAGGCTCATGCAGGGCTGGGCTTGGTTCTCAGCACACTGCAATGGACCCCTTCTGTAGGCCTGCTGGGCTGCCTTCAGTGGGAGATTTGTTTCTCTCTGTCACATTGTGGATTCTGTAGCTCTAAAATTTGGTTAGTTATATTTTGTAGGTAATTGAGGTGGTTATGGGGGAAATTCATGGAGTTTTCTTGCTTCTACACCACCATCTTGATTCCACCTCCCCCCATGTTTTATTTTTCAATTAATGGGTTGTTGTCATTTGGTCATGTCCAACTTGTTGTGATTCCTTTTGGAGTTTTCTTGACAAAGATACTGGAGCGGTCTGCCATTTCCTTCTTGAGTTTATTTTACAGATGAAGAAACTGAGAAAAACAGACTTAAGTGACTTGCCCAGGATCACACAATTACTAAATGTCTGAGGCCAGGTGAATTCAGGAAGTTGATTCTTTCAAACTCGAGGCCTAACATCCATCCACTGAACTGTCTAATTGCCCCCAATTAATGGATACCCATATTATCTATGGTTCTTTGCTATATAACAAAAACTGCTGTTATAGATGTGACCAGTAAGATGGAAGAGTAGCTATTTTCTTTGATTCTCATGAACTCTCAAGCCAACCACATCACTGATAAATTTTTTTTATAATAGGATTAAGGAGAAATCTGTTAGGTACTCCACTAGAGATCTCTTTTAATTGTTGGATGATGACCCACAATTCATCATTTCTCAGGCTCTATCATTCCACTAAATCTGAATTCATCTAATTATACCCTCATCTAGTCTACATCTTTTCATTCTATCTCCCAGGATATCAAGTGAGGCTTGGTGCAAAGTCTAATCAAAGTCCTGATACACTACGTCTAAGACATTGCTCTGATCTATTCATCTGGATAATTTGTCATGGATCATTCCTAATAAGCCCATAATGGTTTATAATAATCTTCATTTTCTATCTTAAGTGCTTGGAGCTAACCTCTTCCTACTGTTTGCTTTGAGGATCTTTTTCTGACTGAAGCAAAAACTTTGTATCTGAAGTAGGAGCTTTTAGTAAAGGTTATTCAAAGCATTCAACTGTAATTTAGGACTACACGTTAAATCAAATCATGTGACAGTTGTTGACATGTTGACAGCAGTTCTTCATGTAGTCCCACCATTTCACAGGGATACTAGGGACTAGATAAGTGAAGGGATTTGCCCAAGTTTATGCAGGTAGTTAGCTTTCAGGCAAGGGATCCATCCCAGTTCATTTGACTTCAAATTTGATGTTCTTTCCTCTAAATCACAGTTGTAACAACAACAACAATAGCATTAATAGCCTTTGTTGCAGCCATAGTGATGATAACCACAAGTACAGATGAAATGGAATGAATATGTGAATACTTTTGTTATGTAGTAACATTCAATCATAACAAATTTGGAAAGATCTCACCCATAATATGGGTAGCTAGGTGATGCAGTGGATAGAATGCTGGGCCTGGAGTCAGGAAGACTCATCTGCTTGAGTTCAAATCTGACATCAGACCGTTACTAGCTGTGTGACCCTGGGCATGTCACCCAACCCTGTCTGCCTCAGCTTCCTCATCTGTAAAATGAGCTGGAGAAGGAAATGTCAAACCAGTCCAGTATCTTTGCCAAGAAAACCCCAAATGGGGTCACCAAGAGTCAGACATGATTGAAACACAATTGAAGAACATTACCCATTATGGGTAAGGACTTCACACTGCTTTTTGTCAATAGTACCCTCAGTTTCAAATGACCTACAACCTATTGCTGATTAGTGCACAGGCTGCCTTAAAAGAGTAGTAGGTTCCCGATTTTCCAGAAGTCTTCTAGGAAAGGCAGGATGCTCACTCATAAGATATTAGCAGTCATTCTGCAACTTACTGTGTTAGATAGTTGTCCAAAGCAGTGGTGTGAAACTCAACAGAAATGGGGGTCGCTAACCCCTTCATACAGATCACTATGGATTTCATATTGGCTTAGAAATATCAATATTAATGTTATCTATGTCTATTTTATTTTTATTTATTTTCTTAAATATATCCCAGTTATATTTTAATCTGATTTGGGCTGCATTGAGGACATGTATTTGACACTTTTGTTTTAAAGCACTGAAGTGTAAGTGACTTGTCCAAGGTCACTTAGTAAGTATATGGCAAAGGTGAACCTTGAACTTTATTCTTCTTGACACAAAGGTTTATCTACTACCTAATGCTATCTCTAATGCTACCAGTATGTTAACAACTCCTTCAAGAATACAACTCATCAATTTGCACGGAAAAATCCTTAAATCTCTGTGCATGTTTGCTTTTCTCCCTTGATGTGAGTTTCTCATTGTATCTTTCTTTTTTTATATATGCTGCCTTCTCCCCATTCTTTTTATAAATTTGTGAATGAACCCAATACTTCTCAGCCCTCAGACATACTCCTACAAGTTCTAATGCCCAAGGCAATTATTGCTGATCATCAGGAATTCTGAATAAAATGACAGTTCTGAGCAGTAGATGTACATTTAAAGACTTTTTAATCCTTCCTTCTTTTGGGAGTCAAATCAAGAGCTGATTCTGATCATAGGATCACTGACTTTTAAGTGGAAGGGATTTCATTCACACTATAGTGGCTCTTTTTATAGACAGGAAAACTGAGGCCCAGAGATGTAAATGTCACACAAGATGAATATCAGAGCCAAGAATTTGTCCTGGATTATAGGATGGCAGGATCATAGATTTAGAAGTCAAATAGAACTTAGAAGCTATTTAGTGCAACCTCCTGATTTTACAGATGAGAAAACCAAAGCCCAAAGAGCTAAGTCACATGGGCTGTAAGGAGCAGAACCAGAATTCAAAACCACATTCTCTGACTCTAATTACAGAATGCTTCCCACTACAACCACACTGTATCCCAGTGAACTACATTCACTGGGGGAACAAGGATGGAAGCATTGAAACGCTCTTCTTGAATTATGTCTCTCTCTGTGGGGTTCTGTAATCAATGCTGATTGGTGAAGAAAGAACTTCTCCCTACATCATTCCATTCACCTATTCCTTCCCTTAATGTTCCTAGAAGAAAGTTCTATTTATATTCACCAAGTGTAAGACTCTTTCTAGAAAGCACACATGATCAACTCATGTTGGAAGGCTACATTTCTTCTTTATCACAGATGAATCAGAGATGATGAAGGGTGTAATTAAAGTATGTGTTTTCCAGAACTTTTTTTAAATAAGAAAAAGAATATTGCTTGAGTATGAATCCTATTTGTTCTACTGAATATTAACTCTTGAGATGGAGTCTAGGAGATGAGAAATTGGACAGCAGCTTTCCCATAACCAAGGTAGAAAGCAAGACACCTAGTATCACATCCAAGGTCTACCATTGCTTAAATGTAGTGGGGTTTGGGACAGGTCAATTTAACCTCTCTGGGTCTCAGTTTATTCATATTTTAAATTAATGACTAAGATGGATAAAAGAAGAAGGAAAAGGAGAGGGAGATAAATAGGGCTTTTTTGTTAACTGAAAAAAATGAAAATTAATTAAAGGTATAATTAGTGAATTAAATCTTGACTCTATGAATCTTGATTCCATGAATTTTGACTTGGGCATTTTGTAGGAATTGAAATGAAGGGCATTTTGTGAGAAAATCCCCGTCTTTGATTCATACCTCTGTGCCATAGACGAAACAATCTTTCTTCTAATACGAAGCTTCAACTCCAACAGTGCTCCATAGAATTTATCTTTTTTTTCGGGGGGAGGATAGATTTGAGGCCCAGTGAGCACTGTTAAATTTCCTAATATATCACATTTATATAAACACCTGTTCTTGAGACAGCCTCTGTTCTGCTGATTCACTGGACTTAATTCGTCAAAAGATAACAAGTTCTTGGCTTTTGAATTTTAATGAAGAAATGGTTTTCTCTACTTGTTTATTTTTATGGAAGCCAATCAGTTTTATTAAAAAAAAACAAAAAACAATGGTTTTCCTTCAGTGTGACACAGTTGAAAGAAAACTCTTCCAATTCAGAGGATTTGGGTTTAAATGCTGGTTTTGTCACAGACTACCTGTGTGACCTTGGGTAACTCAATTGCTAACTCTGGGTCTCAGTTCCATCTTCTGCAAAATGAGGAAGTTGGACTAGATAACCTCAAAGGACCCTTCTAGCTCTAAGAATCACTTCATTTTTTGATCGCCTATAAACTGATTTCATCAGGTTTTTTTTTCTTCAACCACAGAAAAATGATAAGTTCAATAATCAGATTGTGTACTCTCAAATTCCCACATTTACCCTCCAAATCCCCACTGACATTATTTGAAATTTTACGCTTGGAACCAATCACAGAAAACTTTGAGCCTAGGTGCTAAACAAATTTCAACAGCACTCTGTCAGTGAGAAGTACAGGGAGTGGAAAGATTGACCCAGATTTGGTTGGTAGGTAATAAAAACAGATGGGCCCATTTATCCAGTTATTGACTATATAATGGGGCTTGCTGGGAAAGAATGAATCACTGAATCACTGAATTTGAGATTAGGAAGGGGCTTCAGCATCCATCTGGGCCCAGCTCATGCATCAAAGGAATCCTCACCACAACATGCCTGATGAGTGGTTACTCCATGTTGGTTTATCACCTCCAAGCACCAGGAAAGCCACTCCTCCAGAGGCAGAGAGCTCCCATTTAGGACAGTGTTCTCCTCATTGTTTTCCTGGCATCAGACTTAAATCTGGCTCTTCAACTTCCATCCACTTCTTCTGGTTCTTCCCTCTGGGACCAAATGGAATAAGTCCAATAGTTGCTATTAAGAGGACTCATCTTTTTGATCTTTGGTTTTCAATAGCATACACTGCTTTAAATGCCAGTGTTGATCCTTCAATAGGAATTAAGTTCCTTGAGACCAAGGCCCATTTGGAGTTTGTCTCTGTATCCTCAGCTCATGAGAGGTTCTTAATAAATGCTTCTGGAATGAAGGAGTGAATGAGACAATATCATAAGACACCCACAGGATATATGTTTGTCCTTCATTTTGAAGAAAACCAGTGATATCACCAGTGTATTGTCTTGACTTGGTAAATTTAAATGATGCCGAAATGCACAAATTCATCAGCTTCACTCTCTCTTCCAATCGTCAAAGTCCACTGGCAAGACAAAAGTCAGAACGACTGGCAATGGCCTAGGATGCAGTAGATGACCTTGGTGTCTGTGGGTCTGACTACCAGCACCTGCTTCAGCTGCCTTCGTGCTCACTGGTATACATTTTTCTCATCTGCCCATTCTGCCAGGGAAAATTTTCATGTGCTTGGAGTAGACATCCTCCTAACTCACTGATGGCTTTGAAGCCTGTTGGTTACCCTCAATTTGGTTTAGCCTGTCTCTGTGGAGATGGTTTTACCAGGGGGTGGCCACTTACATGCTGCCATTTCAGATTTCAAGGGTAACAAGTCATTAATTTCAGATGAAGTACAAAATAGGGACATATATATTCACCCCTCAAAAAGAGCTGTCTACACTTCCTGCCTCATTTCCTCACTACAGGTCTCACTTCTCAACCCTTTATGACCAGCGATCCTCAACCTGTGGGTTGAGACCCCTTTGGGGGTTGAACTACCCTTTCACAGGGATCGCCTAAGACCATGGGAAAACACATATTTCCAGTGGTCTTAGGAACCGAGACACCACTCCTCTATCTGTCTCCAGGCAGGTCTGCCCACATGCAGATATGCTCACATACAAGTATTAAAGGGTCGTGGCATTAGGAAGGTTGAGAAATAGTGCTTTATGACCTTTTCCATCTCCACTCTTACCCAGATCCTCCCAAACATTCACCATAGGGTGCCTACCAAGTGTGCTGGGGGCCCCACTTAGAGATTTCTCTTAATATCCAGTAGATATCATCAGCGCATGTATGTGGTTTATGCTTCTTGAAGCCACTGTGAGACATGGTGAAAGGTGCACACCAAGACCTCACATCAGAGGTGTTCATCCTCCCTGAACATCCCATACAAAATCAATGGCATTTTGAATTTAAAAGAAAACAAACACCTGTTTTTTCTTCCTCTCAGGATGGACTAGCTCCTGTCTCAATCATAGTGTAAGCTAATTCAGTGTCATATACCAAGAAGGTGTTTAATACAAATGATTAGCTGAATGAAAGAAGGAAAGAACATTTATTAATGTTTATTATTTGCAATGCACTGTACTGAACATAGGGAATTTAAAGAAAAGAAAGGCCCAGTTCTCAGGAAACACAATCTAATAGGGAAGGAACACAAACAGGGAAGTTAAAGTTAGAAAGAGGTGATGGGTGGCTTGGGAAGTGACCTGGTGACCTCATTCCAATCTGAGTAAAGTGAAGGTTTACTGACCAGAGCCTGGCATCCCCCAGGCAGAGTCGAAGGGCTAATGTTGGAAGTAGGAGGAAGACCTTTGTAGAGGTGGCCTGGTTTGGAAATGTCTGGGATGTAGTATGGCAGGCCTGGTAGGGACAGAGTCTAAATTCCAAAATTGTGGGGCATAGTGGGAGGAGGAAAGAGGACAAGCACCATGGTTTATAAATGGTTAATCCTTCCAACTCCTAAATCGTTAATTCTCAGGTAAGGCTTTCTTAGTTTTTGACTGGTATTAACAACAACAACAACCCACCCAACCAAAGATCCAGCCCTATGTAGATGGCAGGCAGCCCATTATCTAAAAGTTCTACTGCAATCCAGAAGAATTGAAACTGTGCCACCTTCAGCTTTGTATCTCCAGTGCCAAGCATGGCTCTAGCCACATGGTAGACACAATACAAATTTGTAAACTGGATTAAAAACTAGAGAGCTAGGCTCTCATCTCTAATCTGCCTGTCAAAAGTGTAGGACTCTGTGTCAGCTCCTTAATCTCCCAAGGTCAAGGTTTCTCAACAGATTTGCTTCTTTTTCATCATAAGAATGTTAAAGATAAGTGATTCCATTTAAGAAACATTTACTGAATGCTTACTTATTCAAGGTACTGCTCTAAGTGCTAGGAATATAAAGACAAGACCTCAATGCATTGTTTATCCTCAGGGAGCTTACACTCTACTTGGTAGATATAGCATGTACAGAGGTAACTAACTAAATGGAAAATAGTAGAGAAACATCATGGCTGTGTGAATAGAGAACAGGCCTGGGCTCCAGGAAGACCCAAGTTCTAGCTGTGCCTCTGACACATACTACTGACTGTGAGCCTGAGTCAGCCCCATAACTTTCCATGGCTCTCAACTCTCCGAAATGAAAGTTCTACTTGTACTGGAGCCTTCATTTAGAAATCCTTACACCAGTGAGGTCACAGGTTACTCCCTTTCCCTGTACAAAGGAATTTCATGAAGAAAGAGTCCTTAGGTTGGAAATTTATACCCACTACTTCTAGCTTCTTTCTCCAATTGTTAATAAGCATTGTGGCTCCTATCAGCTTTCCCTGTCTATTTTTATAAGAAAGAGTCTCACGAGCTAATCTTTAAAAGCATTTTTTAAACAGTGCAAAATATCTAAGGCATTTTAAACAAAAACTTAAAAGTAAATGGAATTTTAATTAGTTTTATCTCACTATTCAGGACATTATTGATGCAAAATTACTGTTAATTGATATGCTATTTTTTTAAAAGTGTTGTTAATGTTAGATAATGCTCAGCAAACTAGGCACTTAATAAGTGTTGATGAATTAATTGAAGATATCATAGAGCACTGGACCTGGAGTTGGGAAGATCTGAGCTCAAATTCAGTCTCAGACAGTTCTAGCTGTGTGACCTTGCTGAAGTCATTTCATCTCTGTCCACTTTGATTGCCTTGTCTATAAAAAGAGGGAAAACAGCATTTGCCTCCTTGTTGTGAGCCTAAAGTAAGATAATATTTGTGGCAGCGAGGTCATATAGCATAAAGACCCATAGTCTATCAGGATGTTATTGGTACAAAATTTGATAGTCAATGTAAAATAACTTAAAAGCTGTTAACTTAAGATGCAGTAGAATGTTGTGCCAACTGTCAGGAAGTACTAAATTTAAATCTGACCTTAGACACTTATTAATTGTATGACCACAGGAAGTCACTCAACCTCTGTTGGATTTACTTCAGTTTTCTCATCTGTAAAGTGGGTATAATAATAGCACCCATCACTCAGGTGAGCATAAAATAATATGGTATGTGGAAAGCACTTTGCAAACTACGAAGCATTAGAACATTGTTCCTGCTGCTGCTGCTCCTCCCCCTTCCTTTCGCCCTCCTCCTCCTCATATTTGTCAAGTTCTCTGCAAACCTTAAAGTGCTATATAACTGCTACCTATTATTAATGGTAATTTTATTAATATTTTCCTCAGTTTTCACGTTAGTCCAAAGTGGAGGTGAGGAGGGAAGAATTACATCTGCCTATTTGATTATTATAAATAAATGTATTAAGTTTTTTCCATAACATTATAGGCAATAATTTTGGACTTGGAGAGAAACATAGAGGGTCCAATGCTCTCAATTTACGGATGATGAAACTGAGGTCTAGGGAGGTAAAACACCTTGCCTAGAGTCACCCAGTTCATAAATTGTCTGTTCTCTCTGTGCCTCAGAAAGAAATGTCAATACACCCTCTTTGAGAGGATTCCTGATCTGGATGTGCCCATCTCTCGCTATCTGGATCCTTGCTTTATGGGTTTCTGCACTGATACTTACTTTCCACTGTAGTGACTACATTTTGCTGGTGTGGACACACTGTGCAGCATGCTTCCCATACCCGCACAGGTAGAGGAATAGAAAAGTCGTACAGGTGGAAGGTACTGCTTGAGGGCTCTCATTCCCTACTCAGCTGCTAAGTAGGTCATCTGCCTGATAGCACTTGAATGAGAAACCTTCATTCTGCCTTATTATTCGTTCAGCTTTTAGCCTCCTTGCTTGGATTAGTGCATCCATTTTAGTGGAGGGGAAAGGCTTGTAACTGTCTTTTCATCATAAAAAGCCTTTGAGTCAAGGCACGGAAGATAACTTTGCCTTAAAGATTGTCTTCCAACAAGTTGTACCCCAGGCATATGTCAAAATCATGTAAGATTCTGTGAAAGATGTAATAACAGATTATCTTGTTAACGATCCTCTGGTCATTGATGTTGGGCTCAGCATGCAACAGGGGAGTGCGTGCTCACCAAAGGGATTCAGCACTGTCGTAGATAGATCCAGGACCGAATTCAAATTGAAGGGGATTTCCTTTACATGAAGGTTCTTTACCATTTTTTGTGTGTGTGATGGACCCCTCTGGCAGTCTGGTGAAATCTATGGACACCTTCTCAGAATTGTTTTTTATTGCATAAAATTACATAGGATTACCAAGGAAACCAAAAGTCAATGAAAATAAAGATATATTTTCCCATCCAATTTCTCAGATTCCCTGAAATCTATCCATGGACCCTTGGGGGAGTCTATGGACCCCCTGTTAAGAACCTCTCCTCTCTCTAGATGGTGGAGTCCTCTAGAAGTTCCTGTTTGAAGAAGGCAATGTGCTCATTACATCAAGTTCTGGAATAGTATAGTACCTCAAAAATGGGTTCATAATCACTCAAAATAGTTCATTTTAACCATCTACTCAGGAAGTACCAAGTGGACTGACAATGCCTATTGGTCAGAGGAGCATCAATAAGCTATGGGGCTTGTCCATCATGACATGTATTTGGGCAGACATTGCCAGAGGAAAATGAGTTGGGCTTGGAATGGAACAGGAGGCAGAAGAGATCAACTGGGGTAGCTTTTGGGACATTGTACACTTCTCTTAGTGATTCTGAACTTTCCCCGGAATCAGAGATGAATCTTTTTCATGCTAATAATCTGCCAGTTTGTGAAATTTGGACTGCTATAGTCCCTGGAGAAATGAAAGTTAATTTCACCTCTGAGCAAGAGAGAAGCCCATGGTGGGTGTGTCAAGGCTGTGATGAATGATGAACAAAGAATGAAAGAGAAGCAGAGTAATGGTCATCATCAGAGAAATGGATGACTGGGAAAAAAAGGTAGACTGCTCCCATCATGAAAACCTAGATCATACATGACTCACACACATGCTCTGGTGATAGCGACTAGATATTAAGAGAAATCTCTAAGGAGGTCCCCCAGCACATTTGGTAGGCACCCTATAGTGAATGTTTGGGAGACCTGAGGAAGCGTAGAGATGGAAGAGGTTATAAGGGATTGAGAAGTGAGACCTGTAGTGAGGAAATGAGGCAGGAAGTGTAGACAGCTCTTTTGGGGGATGAATATATATATGTCCCTATTTTATACTTCATTGAAATTCATGAGTTGTTACCCTTGGAATCTGGCCCTTCTCCAAACTTCCCCTTGTCTGCTGAGGCTACTGTTCTCTTACCAGTCTCCCAGGTTTGCAATATCAAACTCTTCCCTCACCCTTATCTTGCATTAGATGAGGGCCTGAGACCAGTGTCCCACTGGTTTAGACTTGAGGCACTGTAAGTCATTGAACAGTTAACAAAAGGATATTGAGTTGACTCAAACATAGCAAGGATATGCAACAGTGATTGATACAATATGCCTAGCTTCTCTAGACATGCCCCCATTCTTTTTCCATATAGAAATGAACCCAAGGTATGGTGACCTCTATGGTCTTCAGATATCCAATAAGTAAGAGTATTTTCTTCCAAGTAAATACACATTCACTGCAGTTCTATGATGATAGTCTCATCTCTCCCATGCTTTTATAAAGAAAAGTGCCTCCCAATATCCCACCATATGCAATGAATACTGAAGTCTTCTTTCTACTTTCACAACTTAAATGTTTGTTTCTCTTCACTCATTTGGTCATCCTCCTGGTCCAGGCCATCATCATCTTCACCTAGGCTATTGTAATGGCATATTAAAAAGATTCTCTTCAATCAATCCTCTTTGATCCAACCTTTACATATTCCTCTTAACACATAGATCTGACCATGTCAGTCTCTGACTTCCAAGGCTTTCTATTTGGTTCCATTCTGGTTTTTTAACCTCATTTCCCCTTACTCATGTTCACACATTCTGTGTTCTAGGAAACTGAACTCTTAGCTTTTCCCACACTGTGACATCCCATCTCTAACCTCTGTGCATTTACTCAAGTTGACCCCCTACTCCTACCATGTCTGGTACAACCTCCTTCTTTATCTTTGCTTCTTAAAGTTCCTGTCTTTCTTCAAGGTTCATCTTGGGCTCTACCTCCTCCATGTTTTCCTGATTTCCCCACCCCCATTTCCTAATATTTTTGAAGTTTTCACAATTCTTTGTAGTTATTGCTTATCTTTGTAGATGTTACATCACTCATCTCCCACCATAAATAAGATGTAAGCTCCTTGAAGGAAGGGGTTCTCTTGTTCTTGTCATATATCTAATGCCTATCATGGTATTTTTCATATAGTAAGCACTTAATTAGTTGAATTGATTATCCTAAGTTTGGAGAGACTAATCATCTTTTGGTTAGTCACCAGATGGCTAGCTTTCCTTAGCTACAGCAACTTACTCAATAGTCTACAAGGATATAGGTCAATCACAATTTTTATTATTAGAAGATGACCCACACCAATGGAATTCAAGATCCTTGAAATGTTTGAGGCATGAAATTTGCTGATGGAATAAAAGAAATGAAGGAAGGAATTTTTTTAGCATT
>CM053583.1:411132280-411150194 GCA_028627135.1 Pseudochirops cupreus | reverse complement strand
GGTGCAAAACCTCTGCCTTTCACTTTTCCGCTCTGGAGGCCTTCTGGCCGGACTGCTTATCTCCCCCTTTCACAAATCCCATTCACAGCTGCCGCTAATCTGCTCACCTGAAGCTTCTCAGCTCTTCCCGTCCAGCCGCCCCCGGGGCACAGTCGCGGCTTCAGGCCAGGCTGGTTTCGGTTCGCAGTGCTGATATGGTTCCTCGTAGCCGAGCTGACTTTAGTGGGAAGTATCTTTGTGTGTGTTTTGGAGTTCCAGGATTGGTTTAGAGTCCTATTTTATGGGTATTTTGGGGTGGCTATGTGAGAGCTGCGATGTGTTGCTGCTTCTACGCTGCCATCTTGGCTCTGCCCCCTCCCTCTATATATTTCAGTGTATTCTAGACACATGCTAATGTAGACTTCGTCTTTTCTTCTATTAATAAATAGCTTCCTCAGATTTCATTAAGGTTAGGAGTCATGCAATATGACATTCTATATATGGCCATGACAACCAAACAGTGCCTCACTTATGTCCAAAAAGTGTTTGTAAGTATAATAGAAAATAGGCCATTTCTTTATATTCTGGTCCAAGTTGGAAAGTGAGTATTTTCAAGGGTTTTCAGATCAACAAACACAAAACTGTGCCATCTCTCTTCCCTCCTCCCTCCATTTTTCCTTTCCCCCCTTCTCCCTCTTCTCCTATTTTCTCTCCTCTCCTCCCTGTCCTCTACCCCCATTCCCTTTATCCTCTCTCTTTTCTCTCTCTCAGATTGGAACTGACATGCCATTAAACAGCTTCTTGCCTCCCACTTAGGGAAGGTGCATGGTCCTGTGATTTACTTAGCAGAGAGGGTCCTTGGATGCAAGAACCCTCTCTATCAAAAAAAGTTAGCATCTCCTTGGCAACATATCTAGTCTTAGAGTTACCCAGAACACAGAGAAATATCCAGGGTCACATAGCCAGTCAGGGATGGTACTTGAACCCAGGTATTCCTGGCTTCAGGCTGGTTCTGTATCACTTATGCAACACTGCCTCACAACCACATCTTAGCATCAAAATAAAGATATAAAAGTAATGAAGAAAAATTAGGAAAGATTTAAAGGAAAAAGTCGTTCCTCAAGCTGGAAGATAGCCTTTTGCCACTGTCCATGGTAGCAGTTTCAATTGATTTACCTTAAGTGGGATTGTGAGAGTGAATTGTCTAGGAGCTTTCTTTCCAAAACTTTTTCAAATAGAGGGAGTGAAAATTCTTTTCATTTGATCCTCACAGCACCTCTGGTTAGAGTTAATAGGTAGGAGCTATTATCACCATTTCACAGATGAATAAACCAAGGATAAGAGAGATTAAGTGACTTGTAAATAAAACCAATTAGTTTCAAGAACAGAATTGCAACCGAAGTCTCTCTGACTCTAGGTTCAGTATTCTATCCACTTTCTAGTTTGGCTCTCCCATGCTTGTTCAAACCAATTTTGAGGCCTAGACTTACCTTTATGTATCTGAAATTAAAATTCTTGGAAGCTAGGTGGTATAATGGATAGTATACTAGAGTTCAAAGAAGACTTGAGTTCAAATCCTGTCTTAGAGACTTTCTAGTTTTGTGATTCTGGATAAGTTACCTAACCTCTCTTATCCTCAGTTTTCCCACTTGTAAAATGAGAATGTTGGATCTGAAGGTCTCTAAGGTCTCTTCTAGCTAGAAATCTATGATTCTATGAGGACTGATTCAGATGAAATAACAGAGGATGTTATGGATAGCTGGGAAGAAAGTGATAGTCACATCACAAAAGCAAAGGATGACAGATGAATGGCCCAAGTGCTCTGCTGGCATGGTAAGCTCCCTGTGGCAAATGTATGGAAGGCACGGGATTGGCAGGCAGGAATGAGTTACAATCTGCATCACTGGAGGCACTGAAGGCCACCTTGCATTGGATTCTATTGTTTTAGAAACTTTTATGCTAAACTGGACCCCTAGTGCTAGATAGAAAGGTGGATGAGACTCTGTGTGTGTGTGTGTGTGTGTGTGAGAGAGAGAGAGAGAGAGAGAGAGAGAGTGTGTGAGTGTGTGTGTGTGTGTGTGTGTGTGTGAGCATTGTGGGTGTATTGTGTGAATATGTGTGCATGTGTGTATGTGCACAAGTGAGTGTGTGCATGTGTATAATTGAGGATGTGTGTGTGAACATGTGTGAATGTATGTGTGTGCACAAGTGAGCGTGTGTGTGTGTGTGTATGTATATAAGTATGTGTGTGTGCATACATGTATGAGTGATTATGTGGTGGAGGTACAGGGTTGGGGGGGGTGTATGGAATAGGTGGTGGCTAATGTTGACCTGAACTTGGGCTTATAATAGATTGTGTTATAAGAAAATGTAAAGGAATACTTTTGCATCTATGTCCTGACTTCTAACTGTAATAGCAAAAGTTATTTTTTGGGCTAAATTTGCTAACACTATCAGATTCCATTAGCTCAATCTTTAACAGTTAGGTAAGTGTAAGAGAGAAATAAACAAAGGTTTTGGTAGGTGACTCAGGCATGTCTATATTCTACATTTCTTTTGGAAATTGGTCCTATTTTCTTAAAGTATTATCAATAACTCTATTCTGATGCCAAATAAAATTGAAATCTTTTCTTGTTCTGGGTTTCATGGGATAATAGATATACCTATCCTTATACTTACACACACACACACACACACACATATATGTGTGTGTGTGTGTGTATATATATATATATATATATATATATATATATACATACATACATATATATATATACACACACACACACAATCCCTATCTCTATCACAATCTGTATCTTTGTCTCTTTAATGATTTCTTTCTCTAACTTTATCATCTCTATTTCTACATATATATTTATAAGCACGTATGTATGCATGTATGTATGTTTATATACCTAGATAGATAGAAAGATAGATCAGTTCACTTTCCATCTGTAGCTCTGCTTCAGATGAACAATATGCCCCTCTCAGGATAAGCTAATCTCTAGAAATCTCCCCATTGTGCTATTTAACTCAGCCTTGGATACTCAAAACCTTCCCAGCCTCCTCAGCCTCCTCTCCCCTCTGGTTGGAAGGCTGCAGGTGAGAACACTGCACTTCATCCAAAACTTGCCTTGATAGAGAGCAGAACCTGGCCATTCCAGCTTACTCAGCTTTCCATCTGAAGCTTTGCTTAGTCCCAACTCCATGGCATGAGATGCCCCTACTCTGGGTACACCTGTGTGTCTCCCTGTTCCCATGGCTTTCCAGCTTCCTTTTGTGTATTGTCTCTCCTCTTAGATTGGAAGGTCCTTGAGGGCAGAGGACTCTCTTTTTTTATTTGTATCCCCAGTCCTCAGCCCAATGACTGGCACCTCGTAGGCACTTAATGTATGAGAGTTGAATTTAACAGTGCATTTATTAAGCATTTACTATGCATGTGCCACTGGGCTAAGAACTGGAGATACAAACAGATATAGACAAATGTGACAGCTGTGACCTCAAACAGTTGACATTCTAATGGGGGAATTTAGGACTGGAAGGAATCCCAAAAGGATATTGTTGAACTCCTTTATTTTATATCTGAGGAAACTGAGGCACAGGGAGAACTAAGTGATTTGTTCAAGTTCAAGGTAAGGCAATTTAAATCAACAAACATTTATTAAGCTCCTGCTTTAGACCAGGCACTGGGCTAATCACAGGAAATTCATACAGACAGGCTAAATGGGAGATGATCTCAAAGGGAGGCTCTAGGGGGAAGGAAAGGCTGGAAAAGGATTCTTATAGAGCATGGAACTTTAACTGAGACCTGGACGAAGTCAGGAATGCCAGGAGGTTGAAATGAGAATGGAGAATATTCCAGGCATGGGGGATAGCCAGAGACAATGCCCAGAGTCAGGAGATGGAGTTTCTTGTGTGATATCCAGTGCCATTGATTCACAGAGTATGTGGGGGTGAGTAACATATGTGAAGTCTGGTGAGAAAGGGAAAGGCTAGGATCTGAAAGCCAGAGGATTTTATATTTGATCCTGGAGGTAGGAGGTAGGCACTGGGGATTACTAAACGGGGGGTGGGGGGGTGGGGGGGGTCAGGAAAGTCACATGGTTAGACCTGTGTTTTAGGAAGATCAGTATGAGTGGGGGGATGCTTGAAGTGGGGAGATCAACCCTAGCTAGAACTGAGTGTCCCGACCTGAAGTGCTGAGGGTCTGCACTGGGGTGGTGGCCATGTCAGGGGAGAAAAAAGGGACATACATGGGAGATGTTAAAAAGGTCAAATAATTAGAGGTGGTGGGTGATATAGAAATCCAGAATGACACCTAGCTTTTGATACTGGGAGACTGGGAATAATGGAAATGAGGAAGAGGGGACGATTTGGGAGAAAGATAATGAGGTGTGCTTTGGACATGTTGAGTTTAAAAGTGTCTACAGGACATCCCATTTAGGTGTTCAACAAGTTGTTGTCAATGTGAGAGTGGAGATCAAGAGAGAGGTTAGGTCTAGACAAATAGAAGTGAGAATCATCTGCATAGAGACAATAATTGAATCCATGGGAGCCGAAGAGATCAACAAGAGACATAGTATAGAAGGAGAAAGGAAGATGACCTAAGGCAGAGTCTTGGAGAATAGTATCAGAGGCAGGATTTGAAATGAAACCTTCTGACTGTAGATCCAGTGTTCTAAGCCCCCCCACCCTTAACATGATCTTAATGTGCATGAGATATGTTAGAGTGGAAGTATTATCAACAAACTGTTGATGAACTGGGGTAATTTCATTTTTAGTTGCTTGCAATTCTCACTTGCACTGCCCAGCTCTACAGTTAGCATGGTTTTCGTCAAGACCCTTCAGTGCTACTGACCAAGGAAGTCCATTTCAGTTCCACACCTCTGATTTCTTTTCTTGCTCACTAGCTTTAAAACCAAACCAGTGGGACTGAATGATTTTGGAATGGCTCCAAAGCCGAGCAAAATGCATCCCAAATTGGCCTTCTGCCCAAAGGTATCATTTTCAACTGTGAGTTGCCCTTAATTTTGAAAATTATCCTTTTTGTTTTTGCTTTTTCAAAGCATGAGTAAGAATTAAGGCCCTAGCAAGGCTTCTGCTTTTTCCCCCTCCTGCCTTTATCTCCTTTTCCTTACAAGAAGGTTTCTTTTCCTGAAGCAACAAGAAGAGACACATGTCTTTTTCTTTATTGGAGAAAAAATTCAGGGCAAATGAAGCAAATTCCTTTTCTTCTCCTGTACTCAAGGCTTCGTTTGTGTACTAATTCCCATAGGTTATCTAGGGCATAATCTTGGAACTCAACATTCATTTCTAGTTGGAGTCTTGGCCTTCAGATATGGACAGGAAGGCCCTCCTCCTTTGCCAGTAACATTATTAATGGGGATAATGCTAAGCAGCAGTACCAATTATATTGGTGTAAATAGCAAATTATGCTATGATTAAGGATAACAATTGATAACACATGTATTTAGTAAACATGAGTGCCAGGATGTATAAAACATAAGCCACATGGTAACACTTGCTGTTTTCTAAGACAGAAGAATTGGGGGTTGGTGAAGGGACCACTTTCAGAGAGCAAGCTGTTGCAATATACATATATACACATGCATACATAGTACATGTGTGTATATAAATATACATTTACATATATTTATAAACACACATGCATAGAATAGGGAGTTTGTTGCCATATAACAAATTGCAATATACATATACATGCATATAATGTTGTATTTCTGTATATGTCAAGTTTTATATAATGGATATATATTCAAATGTAAAGTTATATAATACATACATATGTTGTTCTTCAGTTATTTCAATCATGTCCAACTTTTTGTGACTCTGTTTGGGGTTTTCTTGGCAAAGATATAAAATGGGTTGCCATTTTCTTCTCCAGCTCATTTTACAGGTGAGGAAACTGAGGCCAACAGGATTAAAATAATATGTCCAGGGTCACACAGATAGTAGATGTCTGAGGTCAGATTTGAACTTGGAAGATAAATCTTCTCGACTCCACTCAGTCCATCATGCCACCTAGCTGCCCGCATACCTGTATACTTATGCACAGGATAAGAGAAAGGGACTGGAGCTGAATTAGGAAGGCAGGTAATAAGAATTTGTTAAATATTTACTGTCTTAGACTGGGGCAGCTAGGCAGTGCGATGGAATGGCAAACCACTCCAGTCTCTGCCAAGAAAATCCCAAACATGGTCATGAAGAGTCAGATACAACTAAATAACAAAATGTGCCAGGCACTGTGCTAAGCATTGGCTGTAGGAATATAAACAGAAAAAAACGATAGTCCCTGCCCTCAAGTAACTTATATTCCAATGGAGGAAGACAATGCATAACATGGAACTGCAAGGATTGAGGGACATACACACTGGGGTTTCCTGGTGAATTCTGGAGAGTCAGAAGCATAAAGAGGAAATGAAGAATGCCTGGCTGACCTGGATCTGTTTGAAAAATGTAGCCTTTTGAAGAAACTCACCAATGAGAGAAGGTGGACAATATGGTGGAGGATATTTCAAGGTAAGAAGAATTCCAGAATGAGAAGGTTGTTGAGTCATTCTGGGGAAGACTGGTGAGTCAGAAGCACAGAAAAGAGGGGAATTAAACATGGTTGGTGTAGACCTGTTTCCCAAATGTAAGCCTCTGGAAGGAGGTCATGGTGAAACTAGAGGGTGGGGATGGCACTGGGATATTCTGAGATGAAGAGGTCTCAGGCACTGAGGGAAGTTGCAAGGTAAGAGGTCAGTTGAGTGATAATGGTGATGAGAGTTCCTTTCTAGAGGGAATTCTTTGATTAGAAAATCTCTACCATCACATCAGCACCTTCTCTGTAATTTAAGAATTGTTGAGTCACCTAGGACACTGAGAGGCTAAGAGATTTGCCCAGGGACACACATCTAGTGGGTGTCAAGGGTGAGACTGCAACCCCACTCTTCTTGGGATCTGAGATCAATTCTCTATCCATACAAGGATGGTGAGCCTACAGCCTCAAGGCCACATGGGGCCCTCTAGATCCTCAAGTATGGCCCTGAATTCATTGGATTCAGTCAAAGGACTGCACTTAAAGACCTAGAGGGCTCCACATAGCCTCAAGGCCACAGGTTCCCCACCCCTGCACCATACCAATCTGTCTCTGAATATGTCTACTTATCTTGTCTGTTGTGAATTATGTCTTGTATATCTCATGTATGTATTTATATGTATAAATTCTTTTTATATGTGTTCACACACATACATATATACAAATATATAACATACTCTACACACACACACAGACACACACAGAATACTAGACTGTTATAAATGGCAGCAGACAGTTTCTTCTTTGGTCTTAATCATTCAAGATCTGTTCTTTGGGAAGACTATGCCTACAAGGGAAGTACACATCTTCAGAGATGCCAACTGGCTTTTTGTGCCTATTGGAAGTGAGATTTATGTTTTATTGTGATTCGTTATTTTTTTTAAACTTCTAACAAATTCTGCTTGCATCTGGAAAAGCTGCTTTTAAAAAGAAGGCTCATTTCATTAGCTGTTTATAAATATCTTTTAATCTGCCAATGAAAAATGCACATTGATGGTTAGTCACAGCACACATCTCTTTAGCCTTACGTATTGTTTCGATACCGTGGCACCTCACATTGTTTTTATTGCTGGAAATATTTGTCGATTAAGTACTATGTTCATGACACTGATGGCAATTCAGGAATGAACAAACTGTGGTTCTGGCAACAGAGAAGCCACTGAGCCTTACTAGGAGGTAGCTGGACTCCAGCAAGAGGTTACTCATTCCTTGAACAACACTTTACATTTTTCATTGACTCATAAACATTTATGGTACCTTTTGAATAGATTTTTTTTGGCTAAGGTCGTGATGGGTGCCTTCCCTCAAGGAGTTTACAATCTACTAAATTCACAGAGATGAATTTCACTTTGGGGCCGGTAGGTGGCACAGTGAATAGAGCACAGGTCCTGGAGTTAGGAAGACCTGAGTTCAAATTCAACCTCAGACACTTGACACTTAACTAACTGTGTGACCTGGTGCAAGTCACTTAACCCCAACTACCTTGCCTGCCCCCTCTAAAAAAATATTCACCTTTAGGTGACTGAAAGGATAAAAGTGTCTAGCACAGAAAAGAGATTAAATCAGTCTCTATGGATTGCATCTCTTGTTACAGGAAAGCCTCCAAAGTAGTGAGACACAGTGAGAAGTAGACTGGCAAGACTGGCATGGTGTGCTGGACCTGGAATCTGAAAGACACGAATTGAAATCCTGTCTCTGACATATACAAGATGTATGCCCATAGGCAAGTCACTGAACCTCTCTGTGACTCAGTTTCCTCAGGTATAAAAGTAGACATTGGACTTGATGATCTCTAAAGTCCCTTCCTATTCCAAATCTATTATCCACTGTATGGTGACACAAGATTGAAGCCCCAGCTAAGTTTTAAAAAAGGAAAAAATATTAAAAATATCTGATTACAGCAAGTGCAATAGAAAAAAGTTATTAAGCACTTAGCATGTAAATGGAATTGTCTGAATGTTTAATGGTCTACTATGACTTTGATCCTTTGATTATGCCCTCTGAATTTATATGCCCATATGATAACATCTGGAAGGATAAGAGGAAAATGAAGGCGTACTCACCATGAATACAATGACATCACCTTTCAGGGATCCCATTCAACATACATTTATTATTTGCTTTATATTTCCAATATTCCTGTTTTCAGATGATGCTGTATGATTGCAACAAGCCCCCAAACATTACAAATTTGATCTCTAATGTGATTCCTAATCACTTGGGAGAGTTCAGCCTAACTATCCACACATGATAAATTATGTGGATGAAGAAGAGGAAGAATAGCTGTTGTCTTGATTGTAATGTGCAGTTGAATGTACAAACTTCAGAGGCCACTCTCAATGTCTCTCTATATCTATATCACCCTCCTTCCCACCGCAGTATCCATCTCTATATGTCATCATTTATGTCTATATGTCATCTACAGGCATCTCTGTTTCCATTTATCTCTGTATATATCTGCTTATCAGTTTATGTACTTCCAGGGGGAAAAAAAATCCCTCTAACAATACAGACTGGCATCTTCTCTGAAAGTCATAGTCTTGGGAAATTGCTGAGAACATTGTTTTCTTGTTGCCTGCAAACATTCCCATATATCTCTAATATCCAAATAATATTCACTTGATTCCTCTCTCCCTGATAGTTATTGTATTTTATTTCTTCTCCTTTTCATGACTAAACTTCTTGAGAAAACCATCTATAATCAGTGCTTACCTCATTCTTTTTCAGACTGAATCTCCTGCTCACTTAGGTTGGAAGTGAAGCAGTCACTCACAGGTTTCATCCCATTGCTGATTGAGACAGGAGATTTGACCTGCTCCATTTCCAACCTGGGCTTTTCACTCCTCCCTAGGAAGCCTAAGGACTACTCCCTCCAATGGAACAGATCTCTCTCCTTCTATGCCTTCTCATTCCACTTGGATGTTTTCTCATAAGTATTTCCATAGAGAATTTATCCAAATGCCCTGGAAACTTTCATCTTAATTTTTTCTCCTATTTTACAGGTATGAATTTATTTACCAGGCTGTTAATTTGTTGTTGTTCACTCTTGCTATGAGATTTTCCACTCTTTGGGGTCACATATATCCTTGATGTCTTTTGCACAACTTCTCTCATTCAAATCATCATTAATCATGTTCTGCAATTTATTAACATAAATTTGTCATTTTGTGTAGAATTCAAAATTGGAAAGGAGCTAGGCAGTCATTGAGTAGAACCTATACTTGAAAAAGAGTCCAACTATAATCTAACAAATGGTTAACTTACACATCTCTGATTTTACAAACCCTGCACCCTCCAAGGGAGTTTATTCTAATATGTTGATGGCATTCATTGCTAGGAAGAACTGTTTTGTGGCATCTAGCCTGTGCTTGTATGCATTTCTGATGATGCAAGGCCCATACCTTTGAAGGAGCCCATACCAATTTGTGGACAGCCTTCATTGTTAGAAATACTTGTTTTTTGGCATCCAGCCTAAATTGGACCTTTTTCACCCTCTGCTCATTGTTCCTGGCTGTGCTTTCTGACACTAACCAAAGCATGTCTAATCCGTTCTCTTCATGACAGTTCAAAACCTTGATGGCAGTTTAGACTAATCATCCCCAGTTCCTTCAAGAGATCTTCATATGACATGTACTTGAGGCTCTCAGTACTCTAACTGCTTTCTTCTGAATGTACTCCAGCGTCCCAATGTCCTTCCTAAACTCTGGATTCAAGTGCAGACGACAATCCTCCAACATTGGTATGGCAAGTGCAGAGGGAATCTTTCCCGGATTCCAGGAGGCTCTACATCTCATGTTGCCTGAGATCACATTACATTTTTTGGGCTCTCATATCTCATAGCCGGCTCATTTTGAACTCCCAGTCCACTAAACATCCCAGACCTCTTTCTGAGAAACCGTCATCTACTTGTGACTTTCTATCTTATAGCTGTGATGGTAATTTTTTTGAACCAAAGGGTAAGAGTCAACCTTCATCTCTCTTGAGATTAATTTTATTCAATTCAACACAATGGCCAGTCCTGTCAAGAACTCTTTGAATCCTTACTCTGTCATCCAGTATGTTTTCTCTCCTGGTCAGAAAAATCTATTAAACTGGCAACTACACCTCTGCCCAAGGCATTGGTAATCAATTAAAGGCCAACTACAGCTTTTCCAGATTGCCTCCCAAGTGGTCATAGAACCATCAGTGACTGCCCTCTGAGGCTAGTAATTCATCCTGTTCTTCCTCTGTCTAAAAGTCTCTTATCCAAACAACATTTTTCTATCTTTTCCACTTGAATAACATGAAGCAAATGTTATCTTCAGGATTCTCTTGGTCTACTCATTTAATGAGCCCATCAAAAAAAGATGAAACCAACATGGCTCTTAGTGATCACCTTTTCCTTTTCTAGATGTTCTCTGACCATCCCTTTAATATACCTCTCTAGAATTTTGCCTGAACTTTATAATAGCAGACACTCACATGATGCGCTATATATTTTGCATATACACTCATTATCCCATTCCATCTTAACAACAAACCCGTGAGGTACTGTATGTACTGTTATTATTCCATTTTACAGCTGAGGAAACTGAGTCTGAGAAAGGTTAAATCACTCGGTCTAAATCAAACCTCTATTAAGTATCATAGGCAGAGATTTGAATGCAAGTCTTACTGACTCTAAATCTGATGTTCAATCCAGTATGCTATGTAGCTGTCTCATTGTCTTTTGGATTGGTGGCTCTATTCTCCTCACTTTTTGAAAATTAGATCCATGCTTGCTCTTCTCCAGCCCTATACCATGTCTTCTGGTCTCACAAATCTTTCTTTTAAAAATATCATTTATTTATTAAAACATTAATTTAAATTTTTTAAAATTCTGAATTCTCTCCCTCTTTCCTATCCTCCTCTACCAATTGAGAAAGCAAGAAATGTGATATCAATTATACGTGTGAAATCATTGAAAACATATTTTGATATTAGCCATGTTGCAAAAAATCAAGAAAAGCATAGAAATTGAAAAATTATACATTGGTAAGCACTCAGACTTCAGCAATTCTTTCTATGGAAGTGGAGAGCATTTTTCATTGTAAGTCCTTTGGAATTGTATTGGATCATTGTATTATTGGGAAAACCTAAGTTGATCACAGTTGATCATCATATAATATTGCTGTTACTATGTAAAAATGCTCTTCTGGTTCTGTTTACTTCACTTTGCATCAGTTCATGTACATTCTTCCAAGTTTTTCTGAAATCCTCCTGCTTGTCATTTCTTATAGCACAATAGTATTCCATCATAATCATATACTACAACTTGTTCAACCATTCCCCTCTTGATGGGCATCCCCTCAATTTCCAATTCCTTGCCACCAGAAAAGAGCTGCTATAAATATTTTTGTACATATAGGTCCTTCTCCTTTAAAAAATATTTTTGGGATAGAGACTTAGTAGTAGTAATTGTTGGGTCAAAATGTATACACAGTTTTATAACCCTTTGGGATTAGTTCCAAATTGCTCTCCGGAATGGTTGGATTGGTTCACAACTCCACGAACAATGTATTAGTGTCCCAATTTTTCTCTATCCCCTCCAGCATTTGTCATTTTCCTTTTCTGTAATATTAGCCAATCTTATAGGTATGAGGTGGTACCTTAGAGTTCTTTTAATTTGCATTTTTCTAATCAATAGTGATTTTCCCCCCACATGACTATAGATAGCTTTGATGTATCTTCCTAATAGTGAAATTGACTCAGTAATCCTATCTACCAATTTTTGTTTATCATTTTACCTTTCCTTATATTGTATTTGGGGTTCTTTTAAAGTTTCTCTCAGGTTCTACATTATTAGAAAAGGTGGGCAGGATCTTCAGTTGTGATTTTGATTACGTGACCTCAGGTAAGTCACTTGAGCTCTCTTGTCCTCAGTTTCCTTGTCTTTTAGACTGGATATTTTTTGAGGTCTCTCTTGGTTCTAAAGTTAGGATCCCATGATTCTGTCATTGCCAATCTCCTTTCCAACTCTCCATTCTCTTTTTCCTTGTCCTTTTTTATATAACTATCACTTTCCCATGTGCCAACCCACAGAACTTCACTTTGTAACACAGAACGCTCAGTTCAAACTAACCTGCATTCTTGTATGTAATAATATATACAGCATGGAGCGCCTATGACCCCTCCTATCTGTACCAAGAGGAAGGAAGTACATTTCATCATCTGTCCTTTGGGACAAAGATTGGTCCTTGAATGTGAAGTCAACTGCCTTTGAATGCCATTTTCTTTTATGTTGTTGTGGCATTGTTTCCCTTCTTTACTGATGTCTTTTTTAAAAATCATAATAATTTTGGACCCACCCACCTGGGGAACTTTCCCTCATAATAGAGAAAAATAGTAAAGCACATAGTAAATATCTTTCAAAATTGACCCCATTCTGCACTCCCAGCCCCCATCTCTAAGAAGTAAATTTCTGCCTCTCTTCTCTAAAGGCTCCATTCCACAACTCTGGCTTCTAACTAGTGCACAAATGCTTTGAAAAACCTTAGAACTCTATATAGCTGTATATCATTATCAGATCACATTTCTAGAGGTAGAAAGTAGAGCATGATATGGTTCAGAGGAGTCAGACGTGGAACCTTGGGTTGCATGTAGCCTATAATGCTCCTGAGTGCAGCTTGGACCAGATTAAAATGTAATTGGGAAGTATTTAACAAAATAAAGAAAAATACAATAAAACATAAATAATATTACATGTAAAAAACCAAGTTACCATGCAGCCTGCAGGGGTCCTCACAGATAATATAGTGATCCCCATTTCTACTTGAGTTTGACACCACTGATCTAGTTCAAGCCCCTAATTTTACAGATGAAGAAACCGAGGCCCAGACACGTGAAATGATTTGCCCAAGATTTTAGAAGAGCAAGTGGTAGAGTCAGAGTTTGAACTTTAATCCTGTGCTTATCCCACAGTGCCATGGTGCTCCCATCACTACAATACAGGCCACGCTTTTGATGTTTGGGTAGCATATGCTTGTGTGTGTGTGTATGTAAGAGAGAAAGAGAGAGAGAGAGAGAGAGAGAGAGAGAGAGAGAGAGAGAGAGAGAGAGAGAAAGAAAGAGAGAGAAAGATACTCGCCATATTAAAAATGGATGTTTTCCCAGGCCCCAAACAAATTTGAGGGAAAATGAGCCAAAAATTTAGCAAAAAATAGTTATTAAGCTCCTTCTTTGTGCCAAATACTGCATTAGGTTCTGGAGAGAGTGGACCAAAATTGAACAGTACATGCCCTCAAGGGGCTTACATTGTGTCAGAAGAGACAGCATATACAGATATAAGTTTATACAGAAGAAATCCAATGAGTCCTGGGTGAGCACTACTAGAGATGCTTGCATCCAGGAGCCCAAGCTCTGGCATTTTTTCTTCTTCCTTTGGCAACCTCTCAGCCCTAGAATGATGCTGGCAGACCCTCCTTAATCAGAAGGTGAGCTGGTGCTAAAATGGAATTTCCTGTTGGTACTAAAGCTTGTGTCTGCCTCAGTTTTGTAATGGGGGAGGCAAGAGTGTCCACTGCATGAGACCAATGCATGGATGTCACCCAGTACACACAGCAGGATGGCACAACCTAAAGTAACTTTTATCCCAACAATGAGGTGGGAGGAGGATTGAGGAGGGGCAAGGCAATTAAAGGTAAATCACCCCACTGAGGCTCGTCTTCTGGGACGTTGTGGCAGATGCAGCTGATATTGCACAGGGAGATGCAGCTGATTATGGATGCATTAGGAAGTAAAGGCTTCTGGATTTCAGTTGCCACATTCCTCATGTGCAAAAGAAGGGCCAGAATGGGCAGGGAGGGACAGAAACAAGGAATATAAGTAAATTTAATTTTCACAGAGAGCTCAGCATGCTAATACTGAGTAGCATCATTGTGTTAATGTGGAATTTGATTTACCAAGTCTCTTATGACTGGTTTCAGGAAATTGGGTTAACATCGAAAGGACAAACTTGCCTTTTTCTTTCTCCAGGCTTCCATAATCCTTGAATGGTCCTGCCAAACAAGTGGGGACAAAGCTAGCATGGATCAGATCACTCTTAGTGCCTTAGGGATCTCTGCTGGGGCTGGAGCTGTTTAACATGCTTAATCAATGAATTGGATTAGGGCATAAATGACATTGTTATGTGATTTGCAGATTGCCCAAGTCTGGAAGGGATGTCTAACACACTGGATAGATGTTAGCATCCATCATGATTTTGACAGGTTATATTAGACCAACCTTAACAAGAGAAATTTTAATAAGGATAAATGTAAAGTCTTATACAGGGGTTGCAAAGAATCAACTTCTCAAGTGCCATATTAGGGAAGCCTATTTGTAAAAAAAAGATACAGGGGTGTCTGTACACTCTATATGAGTAAATTGTGTGATACAGCAGGCCAGAAATCTAACGCAAGCCAAGGTTCCATGAGGAAAAACATCATGTCCAATGTTGCTCTGGTAAGACTACATCAGTTATTTTAGGTTCATTTTTTGACACCAGTTTGGGGAGAATGTTACTCTGATAATCTAGAGAGTACTCAGAGGAGGGCAAGCAGGAAAAAGGGAGGCCCAAGAGGACAGAACCAAGGGGATTTGGTAGGTGGGTATGGATAGCAAAGGGACAAATCTAGACTTTATATAAGGAAAAACTTCTTCTTACCTAAAGTTATCCCAAAGTGATCTACTTTGAGAGGCAGTGGGTTCCACTATCCATTGACAGAAGGCTTGGAACTAAGGTTTGATGACAATTTGTCAGAGAGGATGTAGAAAATATTCTTGTTCAAGTATGGGAGAGAGTCTAGGTGGTCTCAAGGTCCCTTCTAACTCTAAGATTTGTGTCTTTCTGACCCATGGTAGGAACACAGGGAGACAGATTTTGAACAATTCCTGTTGCACAGGCTATCTGGGAGCAAAGAAAATTTAGGGTTTAGTTGTTACTTTCCTAGTTCCCAATCAAGGTTCAACTTTACTCAGTCAAATATTAGTATGAAAGCTCCATAAGTGCAAGGACTATTTCACCTTTGCCTTTGTATTCCCAGCCTTTAGCACAATGCCTAACACATAGTAAGCCCTTAAATGCTTCTTGATTGATTGATAGATAGAAGTACATATAATTGCATACGCTTGACTTTGCACTTAATAATTCTAATCTGTTTCATGAGGAGTACTTGGCAATGTCAACATCTTGGTTTTGGTTTGCCCCTGGGAATTCAACAGGTGGTCTGTGACTTTCCTTATGCTACTGCTGCCATCAGCTCTAGATCAGTATTTAGAAGCTATGCCCACATGAAGCAGAGCAGGAGTGACTAGGATAATTCACCAAATTACCTTGATTGTCAAGCCTGGTCACATCCAGTTGCCTAGGAGTGTATCTTTGGGTCACTAATGTTTCCCAGTTTATGTGGTTGTCATGTCAAAAAACAAAACAAAACATGGATGGAAAACCAATTTGCTGCCATATGAGAGAAGGGGCTTAGAGAGAGGAGGGGGACACCAAGCTCCCTAGAGAAAAAAAATAAACAAGTTCCATTGTATTTATTACTGAGTTGATCATTTTAGAAGCAGGATATTGTCAAGTCTTCTTAATGTAATGGATGGGGAAAGCAGTAACAAGGAGCTTAATAAAAAGCAGAACATTCTTTACATCAGCCTGGCTGAGTTGTAGAGCAGTTTGTTGGATATACCAGAGCTCAAATGCCTGATGTAGACTGTTAAAGCCTGAGGTGTGCTGGACAGAGCCCTCATTTCCAGGCCTGAATCTGTCACTTGGAGGATCCTGGGGGACAATCACTTAGCTTTTTATTTGTTGTTGTTCTTTTTAAAAAAAATTAACTTTTGTTTATTTTTAGTTTACATCATTCATTTCCATGAAATTTTGAGTTACAAATTTTCTCCCCATCTTTCCCCTACCCAGCATCCCAAAGCAGTGATCCCACTGTATACCCCCTCCCCTAATCTGCTCTCTCCTATATCCTCCCCCATCACCGCTCTGACTTTCCATTAGGGCAAGATGGACCTCCTTACCCCAGTGCCTGTATATCTTAATTCCCAGTTGTATGTAAATAATAATAATAATTATTATTATTATTGTTATACATACATATATATATATTTAACATTTCATTATAGAACTTTAAATTCTAGATTATTTCCCTTCCTCCCTTGTTCCCCACCCCCACTGGAAAGACAAGCAATTCAACACAGGCTGTATATGTGTAGTTTTCAGAACATCTCCACAGCAGACATATTGTAAAAGACTGGCTATATTTCCCCCCTTCTTATCCTGCCCCCCCTGTTCTATTCTCTACTTTGTCCCTGTCCCTTTACAGAAGTGTGTACTTCCAACATCCCTCCCTGCTACCCTGCCCTCTCCTCCATCATCCCCCCTCTCATCCCCATCCCTCCTACTCTCCTGTAGGGCAAGATATGCAATTTAGAGTGTATGTCATTACTTCCCTAAGCCAAATTTGATGAGAGTAAGATTGACCCATTCCCTTTTGCCTCCCTGTTCTTCCCTTCCATTGTAATAGTTATCCCTTACCTCTTCTATATAAGATGATTAACCCCATTCTGTCTGTCTCTGTCTCCTCTCATTCTATTTCTCTCCCACCTCTCAATTTCACCTTTTAAAATATCATCCCTTCCTATTAAATTGATCCTGTGCCCTCTATGTACACATATATACACACACTCACATCTGTATTCATATGCATATCTATACCCTCCTATATAGACATATGTGTATGTGTACATATATATATATATATATATACACTTATATTCCCTTCACCTATCCTCATACTGAGAAAAGTTTCATAAGTTACAATTAATGTTTTTCCATGTTGGTATGTAAGTAGTTCAACTTTGATAAGTTCCTTATGATTTCTTTTCCGTGTTTACCTTCTCATGCTTGTGGTATTTGAATGTCAAATTTTCTGGTTTTTTTCAGCAAGAATGCTTGAAAGTCTCCCACCTCATTGAATGACCATATTTTCCCCTGAAACATTATACTCAATTTTGCTGGGTAGGTGATTTTTGGTTTTAATCCTAGCTCCCTTGATCTCCAGAATATCATATTCCAGGCTCTTTGGTCCCTTAATGTAGAAGCTGCTAGATCCTGGGTTATCCTGATTGTGTTTCCACAGTATTCAAATTGTTTCTTCTTGGCAGATTGTAATATTTTCTCCTTGATCTGGGAACTCTGCAATGTGGCTATAACATTCCTAGGAGTTTTCTTTTGGGGATCTTTTTAAAGAGGTGATTGGTGAATTCTTCCAAGTTCTGTTTTGCCCTCTGGTTCTAAAATATTAGGGCAATTTTCCTTGAGAATTTCTT
>CM053583.1:411121488-411131780 GCA_028627135.1 Pseudochirops cupreus | reverse complement strand
ATTTGCTCCACTCTAATTCTGAAGGAATTATTCTTTTTAGTGAGCTTTTGAGATTCTTTTTTCCATCTGGAAAATTCAGCTTTTTAAGGCATTCTTCTCCTCATTGGTTTTTTGGGCCTCTTTTGCCATTTGAATCAATCTATTTTTTTAAGGTGTTATTTTCTTCAGTCAGTTTGTTGACTCTCTTTTCATGATTTTATTGCATCATTCTCATTTCTCTTCCCAATTTTCCCTCCACTTCTCTTATTTGGTTTTCAAAATACTTGTTAAGCTCCTCTATGGCTTGTAACTAGTTTACATTTTTCTTGGAAACTTTTGTTGCGGGAGTTCTGACTGTGTTGTATTCCTCCCGTTCCATGCTTTGATGCTTTTTGTCTCCCAAAAAGGAATCTAAAGTTGGATTGCTGAGCTTGGTTTGCTTCCTTTGCCTGCTCATGTTGCCAGTTAATTACTTGACTTTTTAGCTCTGTGGAACTCTGCTTCCAGAGGTGAGAGCTTTGTCCCAAATCGCTGGAGTTTTCTTAACTGCTGGAGCTATTAGGAGGGTGCCATCTCTGCAGACCCCACCAGCTTTGGCTTACTGGTCACATACCTCAGGACCAGCACCCAAGACCATGATCCTGATCCAGGCAGGCTAAGGCAAGAGCACTTAGCCTCTGAATGGTCGCTTGGCCCCTGTGCAATCTGCAGGCTGAGAGCTCTGAATCAGCCACATGGAAGTGGCTGCAGGGGCTGCTTCCACTGCTTTCTTCCCCTGGGCGTCTGTGTCCAGACCCACTCCTTTCCCCCAAATTTAGCTGAGTTCAACTGACTTTTCACTTTTTCCTTGGCTCTATGGGTTGATAATTCTGGAAACTACCACAGCTGCCAGTGATCCACTCTCCCAAATGCTCCAGCCATGGCTTGTCCTGGTAGCCCTCAGGCTAAAGCCAGTCTTGGCTCCCAGTGCACTGCAATGAGCCCTTCCTGTCTGTCTGCTGGGCTGCCTTCAGTGGGAACTTTGTTTCTCTGTACTTTTGTGGGCTCTGGAGCTCTAAAATTTGTTTAGTGTCATATTTTATAGGTGTTTGAGGTGGTTATGGGGGGAGCTGCAGAGTTCTCCTGCTTCTATGCCCCCCTTGACTCCACCCCCTAATCACTTAGCTTTTTTGGGCTTCACTTTCTAATATATAAAAAAAATAAAATAAAATAAAAACAAAAACCAACAAAGGTCTTGGACTAGTTGATCTATGAAGTCTTTTTCCCCTCTAAATCTGTAATCCTAAGCTTTTAATTTACCATCATTTCTGGGCTATATCAAAGAAAGGACAAGAAGTTATGTCCAGCTATGGTAACAGGGAATATAGATACATGAATTATAGCAGAGCAAACAAAAGGCAAAAGAGGGTCATCTAGTTTTGGATTTCTAGAAATTTCTTGAAAGCTAGAGGCACCTACTGATTATGGACTTTATTCATGGCCTACAAATCACTTCTAGAACACTCATTCACAGAAAAGAATACAAGGAATTATGTGCTTTCTCCTCCTCATGACCCTCTGGTCTTGTTCTTTCTTTCCTTTTTTTTTTTTGAAAATTAAACTGTTTTCATAACTGAATCCGAGGACTGACTAATTAAGAAAGAGCTCAAGAGTTACCAAAAACAAAACAAAACCCAAAGAAAAAAGTCAAGGAAGCTGGATCCTATTCCTTTCTTCCTTCCTTCCTTCTTTTCTTCCTTCCTTCCTTCCTTTCTTCCTTCCTTCCTTCCTTCCTTCCTTCCTTCCTTCCTTCCTCTCTTCCTCTCTTCCTCCCTACTTCCTTCCTTCCTCTCTTCCTCCCTTCCTCCCTTCCTCCCTTCCTTCCTTCCTTCCTTCCTTCCTTCCTTCCTTCCTTTCTTTCCTTCCCTTCCTTCTCTTCCTTCCCTTCTCCTTTTCTTCCTTCCCTCTCTCTTTCCATCTTTTTTTTTCTCTTTCCTATTTTTTTTACTGCCCAGGAAACTGAATGCAACCCTCATGAGTGGATCAGATAAGCAGGAGCACCAGACTGGTAGAATTCCTTTAGTATTTAAGAGCTCCTCAGTCATTGTAGTCATTTCTGCTCATACCTTTCTTCTCTTCCTTCTGAGGCAAGGGATCCTCTGGCCAGAGAAATGAATGGTACTTCTATCCATTGATGTACTTATTCCATCTAGTATCATCCTTTGGAACAAAAGAAAAGCACACAGTACTTTTTATTTCCTTAACTTTTTTTGACTTAATTTTTATTGACTTGAAAACTAATCTATCTACACATTTGTATCAGTGATTGCTATATGTATGATTCAATCCAATGAATGCAATTTGAACTAGAGGACCTGAATTGGAATACCTCTTACTACCTGTGTGATCTGAGTCAATGGCCTCAATGTTCTTCTTTTGTAAAGTGAAGGAGTTGAACTAGATTGTCCCCAAGATGCTTTCCAATAAGAGCCTGTGATCTTATGTTAAGCCTGTAATTCTAGTATATGTGAACATTGTCCTGTATATTGTGGAGAGAGACAGAGACTGAGAGAAAGAGACAGAGAGACACACACAGTCAGAGACACAGAAAACTACAGAAACAGAGAGAGAGAAAAACTGAGACAGACAGAGAGACACAGAGAGACAGAGAGAATAGCCCATGATCATAAGTGATTAAGCACTAAATTGTTTTATTGTTTGATGCAGGCGTAGTACCTGCAGATATTTATCCAGTGTTATACAGTTAACAAATCTAATTCCATTCAATAAACCTTTATTAAGCTCTAATTTGAAGAAAGGCATTGTAGTAGGCTGTGAGGATACTGAAACAAATATGAAACAGTTTCTGCCCTCAAGGAGTTTACATTTTTTGGGGGGGAAGTTTTGTGCGAATGTCACACAGAGAGATATCAGATAATTTGATAAAGAAGAGACCACTAACAATTCAGGGAGTGTCAAGGAAAGCTCCTTGGGGGCAGAGGCTTTGAAATGAAATGAGTATTCCGAACGCAGCAGACATGTGCACACACCACGGAAGCCATGTCCTGGAACGTGTGTGGGGTTAGACCTGCTCCCAGCCTCTTGCTGATATGTGATTTGGCTGGGGCGCTTCTCCATGGGACTTTGTCCACTTAGGGCGAGTCACGAGCTCACACTGATGAGATACATTGTTGCCCTATTTCATTATTTGTGTACATATTTGTGCGATTTTATTGGTGTACTTTGGACACACATTGTATGCACACAAATATGTTACTAACTATATACATGCACACATTTCTATGTGTATGCACAAATGCTATTTGTGTGTTTACATATCAATTCTCAAATATTCAAATGGACTTGTGATCTCATTAATGTAGGCATTCCCTTCTGGCATGCACATCACAGCTTACCCTTCCCTGCATGCCCATCTGGACTCTTGTCCTTGTTCTGGAGGGTCTACGGAACATACTGGGTGGGGAGGTTTTCTCACTTTTTCTTGCTATCACAAAGATCCCAGAGGAGCACACAGGCTTTCCTTTAGTGATCCCTTGCTCTTCACCATATGACTAGCCTGTCTTCTTTTTTGTTTATACATCTTTTGGATTGAGAGAGACTACATGCTCCTAGTAATACATATGTCAGACCAGAATGGAAAGTGAACAATGATCTGGATCCAGAGAGGAGCAGAAGGATGAGGAGATGGGGCTCAAATTCCTTTGAAGAATTACGTGATGTTTGAAATCCTCACCAAGGATTTACTCCTGAAAGGATCGATCCCTTCAACACTAACATTTCCTTCCTTTTGATGCTATATGTGTGGCTGCCAGTGGTGATTCTGTAAGAATTAAAACTGTACGTGACCTAAAGGTAATGGAAAAACCCCTTGACCCTGATGATGGGAGTATGGTGACTTATAGGCAAGAAGGGGAATGTAAAGTCATCAAAGGCACATGCAACAGTGGGAAAAGAGGCAGCTTGATCACATTTAGGTTATGAAAGCTAGGAGATGTATATTCTTGGGAGATGTATTTCTGTATGTATGTATGTATGTATGTATGTCTGATTCTTGGGAGATATTAAAAGGGCCAGAGAAAGATCTCCAGTATATTCAACAGCTCCATTATGTGTCACCAATGGAAGAACAGCTTTAACCACAATTCATAGAGGGTGAGTTGCAACCTGCACCAGGGAACAGAATACCTTCAGTGATGAGATCATAAATACCTTACACATAAAAGTATTTCTGTTGAATCAAGCTCCCTTTGTTTAAATATATCATCTTTTATTTTTAACCTCTTAGCCCATGTGATCTGTTCATTGGAGAAGTCTGTTGTTTAAGGTATACAGGCCAATTGGTGGAATGTTATTTGTGGGCTATTATGCAAATAAAGCTATGGCCCCAAAACAGGCTGCAATTGATCTGTATGTGAATGCATGCATGCATGTGTGAATGCATGCACAGGTGTGTGCATGGATGTGCAAGTGCGTGTGTGTGTGTGTGTGTGTGTGTGTGTGTTATGCAAGCATGCCAGAGTTAAAGTTCTGGATGTAAAGAAAGTCACCAATTCACCAAGGAATTTGATTACCTCTATCCATTATACATACACAGTGAGTGATCGTGCTACCAGCCATCTGTCATCTCTTTCATTTGCATCATCAACACCTGCCCTGTTTATCTGTTACATTCGTTTCTTCACGGCATTCTTATGCTGCTTTAATAAAATACAGAAATGTTTTTGTTAAAAACCAATTAATTTACAATCCTCCACAGAGATAGTATTACTTATAATTCAATTTGGATTCTAATGATCCAGCTTTCCCAAGAAATGACTTAATTCTTGTGTCAAAGAGTAGTTATTAGATATCACCCTGATGGAGCAAGTCCTGCACTGCGGAGGGAGACACGACAGCACCAGCTTGAGATGTCCCTGGCCATTAATCAGAAGTCTGGAATGATTTCACTTTTTTTTTTAACTCTTTCAAGAACTGGGTTGCAGACTCCCTTTAACTCTCTGCCTGGCAGTGGGCATTGAACCTATCATAGAGAGCTGGGCAGCAACTTGGCTTCATCAGGTGCGTTACAAGGTGAGCCCAGAATAGCCCCCAAAGTAAAAAACATATGGTGTCTTTTATCTGAGAATTCAACTTGGGACATTGACAAAGAACTTGAGGCTTCTATTGAATGTGTGGACCTACATGGCCAACCTTCACCCTTACATACCCACCCCCCCTTCCTTATTTGACTATCTGATAGGGAATGGACTTTCCAATGGAGCTAGTCTGTGAATGGTCATCAAATTATGATTTTCTTCTTCCTGAATCAAGAGCCACAGATTCCCAGGGCTGGGCATAGATTTCCTTCTTATTACTAATATCCAGATTATATAAACAGAGATCAAAGTGAGACAAATTGCTAATATGGAAAACAGTGGCAACCTGGTTTCATGTGCTGCTTTTTGTCACCTCTTCCCTCTGTTTAGTAAAAGGGCTCACAGAACATGTGTGTATCGCCCCCAAATTCTGAAGCCATCAGGATGGGTTAAAGGTAACTCCAAGAACTGTGATCCTGTCAGCTGAAGAAGTCTAATATATTCTCTCTTCTGGCAAACCAACCCTCGGCATCACCTTTCTCCAGCCTGTCACTGGTTTGTTGTCCAGAACCTCAGGTTAGAGCTGTGCAAATTGTTGTACAATTATTGACTTCCCTATTTGAGTTTTGGTGGAGATGAAAAATTAATTACATGTAAATCCCTAAGATACAGTGTGTCAGTCAGTGCACATACATATAGATACGTATTCAAAAAATCCAACATCTATGTATATAGCTATAAAATCCTACACACAAATATAACTTTAGTATAGTCATGTAATGCTCTCTAAACCTTAAGACATCATAGAAATGTCCGTGATTATTATCATTGCTAAGCCATTCATATATATGCCCCTTACTTTACATGTACAAGTACATTGTATATTTTTTCACTCATATGATAAGCTAATATTTACACATATATCCATATGCATAGGTAGATAAATCTACAAAATATAACAGAAATATAATATACACACATGCATAATCACCTGTATACACTGATATTTGTACATGCTTATATATACACAAAAATCTTGTACCTTTAAACTCTCTATATTTGTGCAGATATTATAAATCTATAAAGTATTATATCAATGCACACAATGAATATATAGGTATATATAGACGTAGGCACACCTTTAACTACTTTGTATTTTTTTTTTTAATATTCATTCTGTAAGCACTGATAGACATTCGTGCTGTCTTTTGCATTAGAATGTAAGTTCCTTGTAAGGAGGGAATTGCTTCATTTTTTTTTTTATCCCCAGTGCCTAGCATAGTGTGAATGTAATACGTATTTAATAAATACTTGTTAAATTGAACTGAAATAAAAGTCAGCTTTAGTCATTCAAGGATTTTTCTCTTTCCCAATGACTCAGAGAACTCAAACCCAGTAGATGTACTGTACGTATGGTGCCTAGCACAATGCCTGGGATGAGGGAGCCATATGGAACATGCTTACTGATTGGCTGATGTGTCTGCCTGTATACTTAAACATACAATATAAATGCTTCTTATATATGTATATGCTTGTATATATAAGATACACAGATGTAGGAAAATTCAGTGTCTAAAGCACATGTAATCCATATTACATGTATATTATGTAAATATCAGTGTGTATCTAGACACATATAATACGCGTTATACACACATTATTTGTGCCTGGCTGCATAGTTATACACAGAACATGTGTGTATATGTGTCTTTGTGTCGTGTGTGTGTATATATATATATATGCATATATACATAGCCATCAATTCATACACATATATGTTTTCATTTAGACATGAAAATCCAGTATATACATACAGGTATGTAGAGTCATTAGAGAGTATATGCTTCTCTGTAATATGGATTTGGACATGCACCTATTTACAATGTGTACATACAGCCCAGTGACTGGCACATGGTGGACATTAGTAAAGGCTTGTCGGATGGCCACTGCCCAGTTATATGTGGAGGGGAGTCAGCTTTCAGAGATGAGACTTCCACGAAGAAATGACTATAATTGTCAGTAAAAATGTGAACCTAAGAAAACAATCATGGTGATCAGGAATAAATAGTAAATGTATTTCTTAAGCACGCATTAGAGATGTTCTCCATGCTTGGACTGCCCCTACAATGCTCAGTCTGCAGTAAGCATTGCCACTCGTTTGGATATCTGCATGGAGAGGAAGGGAGGGGGTGGCCGTGGTGGGGAAGCATGTTTTTTTATGGCCTTAATTAAGTCCAAACACCCCAGTTCTACTTCCCTCAAATCTGATTTTTACCATATTAACCATTATGCTGTATTTTGCCTGCCAACAAATTTTCTTTCCATAAAACGCCTTTGCCGCCAGCTTTGAAACAGGTTTACAGCATGTTAAAGCTACAGGGTGTTAGAAAGGTAGTTAGACAGAGGCAGTCTGACTTCTTATGTGGAAAAGGCCATCTTCAAGGCATACAGGAGGGAAACTCATTATTTTCCTCAAGCACAGACCTGACTTTCCTGTTTAGGGAGGTGAAACTCCAATAGCTGTTTTCTCAAAAGCATTCATTTTTACATGAAAATACTAAGGGATGCATGTGCCTAATGCATCCCCTCCACAGCAGAGATCTCGCAGATGAATGATCCAATCTAACTTCCTGCCCACTTCTTTAGCTGATAGAAAGGCTTGCTTTTTTTTAAAGCTGGTTAGATGGACCTTGCTCTTTACAACCAAAATTTAGAGGATATTCCTTAAGCCTGCCAGCTTAATAAATTTCCTTTCCCTGCAAATGTCTTTTGTAGGTAAATATTTTTTCCTCCACCCATATTCTCGATTAAGGCATGCTAGACCAGACATTTAAAAGTCAAATCCTGTGAAAAGCATCATGACATAGGGCACAGGGTACTAGACAGAGAGAAAGGAAGACTGGCCTTCAAATTCTGCCTCTGATGCTTATGATGCTTACTAGCTATATCTGGGCAAATCACTTCATATTCCACTTCTGTGAAATGGGCAGAATTCCGGTAGTCCGCAGAAGGCTTCGTTAAGGGAGTTCCTACATGTAAATGGCTTTTACATTGTAAAAGAAGGTGATGTAAACGTTGGTAACTATGATTCCTATTACAAGGCCACCCCAATCTCTTTGTTTCTCAGTGGCCTTGTTGCAGTTTTGCACCCTTGACCCTTCATTTGGAATTGTAGAGGGGAAAACGCAACCCACGAGCCAAGGCAAGATCTTGTCTTCCAATGCTGGATCTTAAAAACCATATGATTTTGCACGATGGTCAAAAGTTGCTGCAGTCACCTTAGACAATGGCCCATCAGGCCGTGCGACCAGGAGCGGTGCCAAACGAGCTGTAATCTAATATGCAAATGAGGCATTGGCCTCGATGTTGTGTCACTCTTCTGAATGAGATCACCTGCACCCATCTCTCTGAGGAGGAAATTTCAAACAGAGTTAGCTCCTTAAACCTTCTAATTAAAATGAGAAATCCCCAGGCTTCCATGACTCAGCCTCGGAAGAAGATTATTAGGAATTTAATGGGGAAAATATCGCAGCTCAGACCATCTGTGACCCAGTGCTCTGTGAGAATTTAGAGAAAACTGGAGGGAGGAGACACATACTCCAGTGCCCACTGGAGAAGTACTTTGTTGGAGCTGCAATAAATCAACATAGTTAGAGTACAGCCTTTTTCAGATTTAATTACTGTTACATAATTATTAGCAAAGCAGTCTCCTCTGAAACTGTAAAACTCATTACATCAAAAATCCCCAAGCTCCTGATGGAATTTATGAACTAGTTACTTTCTCTCTAGCTCTGGGAAAATCCAGTGGAATAGATTTCAGATTTGTCTCCAGCTTTTTAGCAGCAGAAGGGGATTGGGGTCTTTTGGTTTTGTTTGTGTTTGGGGTCTGGGGTTTGGTGTTCTGGTTTCACTGTCTTGTTATGGGTTTTCTGAACTCAACTTGCCATGCCCCACACTCCTCATTATCTGCCTCCATGGATTCTTGCCTAAATGACAGAAACTGATCATGGGGACAGGGATGAATGGATAAGTAACCTACCCATCACTCAGAGCAGGGAAAAGTTGTGTTTAGGGCAAGCTGACGGGAACCCTTCTCACTGTCTGTGTCTGAACAATGTCAGTAATCATAAGAAGAATCATTTGCACGTAACCATGACACATAAATGCTTAAGAAGATAATTTTAAATAGATGCTGCCCTTGGAAATGCTTATAATTTCCAAGCACCCTGGAAGGAAAAACTTTTAAGAGAGCTAGCAGAAAAAAAAAATCCTGGGGCTGTTGGAGGGGGTAGATATTATGGCCATCAGCCTTTTAGCCACTGGAATCATACCAGAGATGTTCCTAGTAAACTTACAGAGGAATGAGCAGATATCCCAATACAAAAGCAGATACATTGCAACTGTAATTTGCCTTCTGAGCAGCAGTCCATAGAATATTAAGTAGAAAAGAATAATAGAAGGATAGTAACTTTTCTAAGAATGATTTCACTGTAATGGTGATGATGATGATGGTGTTGATGATGATGATGACAATAGCAAGAAGACTTATAGTGTTTTGAAGTTTGAAAGGCATTTTATTTATATTATGGCACCCAGCATGGTACCTGGCACATAGCTGCTACCTGCTGTTTGTTGATTGACTATTTGTCAGGTATGTTATAGTGTGGTTCCTTTTCCTGTTTGAGGTAGACTAGATGGATGCTGAGGTCCCCTCCAATTCTCTCAACTGAGCCTCATGACAATCTTATGGGGGAAGGACCCATAAAACTCATCCTATAGGGGTAAAACCCCCACCATGACTCAGTTTCCCTGGAATTTTATTTAGTGCCAAGGTCCATCTTACCTTGGAACATCCCTCTGCCAAGGGTGCCCTCTTCTACCATTGGTGAATTCCTTCCAGGGTACAACATTTTTAGGATAAGCCGGGTTGGCCATCCTTCATCCACCTCCCTGCTGTGCTTCTGACATTCTGAACTTTACCACCACGTGCCCCTTCTCATACCTCCCTCCTCCAGCTTTTCACCTCCTTGGTATGTGCAATCTATCTTTCCCCAGTAGAACTGAAGCTTCTTGAGGGTGAATGGCTGCCTTTCTTTCTTCTTGTGTTTATACCCCTGAACTTCACATAGTGCCTGGCACGTAGTAAGTACCCACCAAATGCCCTATTGCCTGCTTGCTTTAGAGGGTGGTTGTGAGGCTCAAATGAGAGAACATAGGTAAAGTGCTCTGCTCACTTGG
>CM053583.1:411110172-411121388 GCA_028627135.1 Pseudochirops cupreus | reverse complement strand
CTCTCTCTCTCTCTCTCTCTCTCTCTCTCTCTCAGTCTCTCTCTCTCTCTCTCTCCCCCCCCTCTCTCTCCTCTCTGCCTTCCACTCTCCCCCCCCTACCTCTCCAGCTTTTACAGATGAGGAAACTGAGACCCAAAGAGACTAACTGACTTGCCTGAGGTCACACAGGAAAAGATGAGATAGTCAATACTTGATTCTAGGCCCTTTGGCTACAAACCCAGAACTAGTTTTCATTGTACCACAGAAATTTCTCAAACTCTAGAATTTCGCTTGAGGCATTAGGTTATAATTTTTAGGGTGGTGGTGGAGCGAGGGGGGCACTTGTTGCATAGCTAGGAAGTATCAGAAGTAAGGTTTGTGACGAATGGGGACTTTCCTGGCTCCAAACTTAGCACTCCACGTACAAGACCACACCGCTTCTCCAATTGTATTCAGTCAGTCCTTAGTAAGTATTTACTGCCCTAAATTGAAGTTGCTTATAGCCTGTGATCGCGTTCCGTTCTTTGGCTACCAATTCAATCTCATTGAGCTTGCAATCAATACAAAATCCCACATTTTTTCAGGGTTCTCTACCTCCCCCCTTCCCACCAGCTGAACAGAAGTTCTGTGAGCACAGGGCTTATTTATTTATTTTATTTTACTTATACATTTATTATCCACCTGGTTATTTACTTATTTATTTATTCATTCATATAATTATTTATTGTCCATTGAGTATATTAATTTATTGATTAATTGATTGAACCACTTATTTATTCATATGTTTATCATTCATATTTATTTTGGTTTTATCTTTGCATCCTTAGCATCTTGCACACAATAAGTGCCTAATAAATGCTTGTGGAGTGAATGAACATGAATATTGTCTTACTGCAAATTGCTCCCTTGTGGCTTGAGAAGACGAATGCCTGAAACATTTCCTGCTGAATCTCAATCCTAGTAGCCCTTGGATCCCTGTGCTGTGATTTTCTGATAAATAGATCTCAGTTTTATTAGAATGGTAATTAGCTACTTAGAGATTCATTCAGTGCTCTGAAATGGTCTTTTTCACAACTTACTGGAACCATGAAAGTTGCTCAGTGCCTGTTGAATAGTCAAACATTTGAATCAAGAAATAAGTGTTTGAAATTGGTCAGCTTGGGGCAAATCAGGGACATCGTGAGGAGTTACAGCTGATAGCAATCACTGTCTGAGTTCATGCTCAATTTAATATTTTCCCCATCATGTTTTTGAGCAGTGCAACATTGCATGACCTGTCAAAGTTTTTACCATGGTGTGACTGGGTAAGAGTCCTCACAAAATACAGCTGGCAAAACCTCATCCATTGCCAGTTTTGGATTTGCTACTACAACATCAACAGGAATTCAGTATGGTTTGGTCCACTGATTACCTTTGAGTGTCTATGAAGAAAATATTTTCTGAGCAAACACAAAGGGTGAACATGAGTAAACATTTTTGTCTGCCTTTTCTTGTTTTAAATGTTTACTTTTATCTTATAAACATTGCTAACCAACAATCTTTCCTAGTCTGGAGCTACTTTTTCCAATGGCATGAATGACACTTCTAGAAGGAGCCCAAGAAATATTGTCAATAATTATGATGTGTGGGTAAGAAACTAATGTTTACAAGGATGCAGGTTGTGTTTTCTTCCCCTTTGACTACTGCAAGTAAGGGATCCAAAAGAGAAAAAAAAGTAATATGAGATGTGAATAGCTAGATAACAAGGTTTTAACTAAGAATAGGATTTGGATTTCCAGATCATGTTACACCATAGAGTTGACACACTCCTGGCCAGTGAAGGAAGGCACCTAGGAAAGGCTGGTAAAAACTTATTTGCTAGGGGTCTTGCAAAACAGAATAACCCTTACACTGAAAATGACAGAATAAAAATGACTGACAGGGAGTTGATACCTAAGATATGTAAAGAAATAGCTGTCCTTGAATATTACAATCCAAGCCACTTGACCCAGGTGAACTGTATCCTCATTTTCTGAAAGAATTGGCATATGTGACCACTGAGCCATTGTTAGTGATATTTGAAAGATTATGGCAAATGGGAGAAGTACCACAAGATTGGAAAAGGACAAATATTCGGATTTTTAAAAAACAGAAAACAGAGTCTCAAAATTGTAGGCCAGTGAACTTGTCTTTGCTGGTAAAATTCTGAAATGGATTATTACAGAGATGATCAGTGGACAATTAGAAAGAGAATTGCCGATAGGATAGCAACTTTTTCCTGGAGCGATGTTTATCTGACTCCATTGAACATGATTATGAGAAAGATAACTAGAACAACCACGATATCATCACAACATAATCTTCAAACTACATGAAAAAAAATTCCTTGCAAATACAGAGACCAAGAGGGGGAAAACATACAGGAAGAGGACAAAGTACATAGCAGCCTGGTTGTCCTATCTGCAACTAGAGTTATCTTAAAGATGCCCTCAACATTTTGACTCAATCAATTCCAAAAAGCTGTCATTTTCTACCTTTTCATTAATTCACAGAACAGTAAATAGAAAAAATATAACAACTTTTATTGGGTCCTTTTCCATATGAATTCCATCAAAACATGTAGATCGTGATGATGATGATGATGATGATGGTGATTGATGATGTTACTTGCCAAAGATCTCACTCAATTTAGGTAGAACTCTGAATATCTTTTCTATAATAAATTTTCTAGGGCTCAGGGAGTCTAAACATTCTCTCCATAGCTAGCCTTCAACTTTGAAATCTGATTTACTTGTTTGTAGAATAAAAATTCTCAGAAAATGTAAATTGTGGGTCATCCAAAGGACCATGGAAAGTGACATATAAGAAGGACATGAAGAGGTTGTACCCTATTGTCATCGAAGAATTGTGCATGAGTAGTAAAAACAGCATCAGAAGATGCATGACCAGAAACTTATGATGTTGCAAACATAGTAGATAATTGTCTATAAGCTCCACTGGTGTCCAAGCAACATCAAGAAACATGGAGGAAGGTCCTTAGAATGTGGGTTGGTGAGGAAGATTCCTTGAATGTATGTTGGAATCCTTTGTAAGACTTAGGGCAAGACATAAATGAGAGTCATTTAAAGCATGAATGGGTTGTGATATATGTTGTTTGATATGATAACTGTGTCCATGAGTTCTACCCTAGTTTCAAACTGTTCTGGCTGCACTAATCAAGTTTTAGTGTAAAGTCTAAGGAAGCTTGAAACATTGAGTGAGAGAGAAAGAGAGAGAGAAAGAGAGAGAGAGAGAGAGAGAGAGAGAGAGAGAGAGAGAGAAAGAGAGAGAGAGAGAACCAGACACACATACACAGAGATGGACAGAGATGTATAGAGAGTTACACACACAGAAAAAAAGAGACATAGAAGAACAGAGCCAAACTCAGAAATGGAGGTGACAGGTAGTACCTGTTTATCTTCCAAATACACCAATGAGGGTGAACCGTTGTGTTTATTTGTTATCCATTTTAAGCCCAATCACAAACTTTTGATAATCCATACTTTTAGGCAAACAATGCTGGCTCCATCAGAAGAGAGAGAGGAGCTCAGGTAAGGGTCTCTTGCCTCCACAGATGTAAGATGCCCCTCGGTAGATATTCAGCAGATTAAAGATTCACAATGAAACAAAGTTGCCCCACTAGTTACGATGACTGGGCTGGCAAGAACAGCTGGCTCTTAACATTAGGCCCCCAGGAAGCAAAGACATTTGCCAGAAATTCCCTCTGCACTTTATGGGGTTCTTTCATATTCTCCCTTCATTTGCATAGTTGCAGTGGTCTTTTGTGTTTCAAGAATTGCAGGCGAGTGTCTGAGGAGTAAGATGTTAGAAGTGAAGGGTTTAAAAAAAACTCCCACCAGGGGAGGTGAGCACAAAGCTGGCTCTGCTTTCCCTCCTGAGTGTGCCCACTCCTAAGAACAGCTGGACTCAAAGCAAATTAGGTCTAGATCTTAAAGGCATTCTGACAAAAGTCCATGCTATGATGACAGGTATCAAACACCATAGCAGTTATTGTCAATTCATAAGTGTATATGCATGAATGCACATATAAGTCGGCTTGGATGTACAGGGCTAATCCTTCACAGGCTACTTTATTAGTTATTTTATTGCCTCCTAGCCAGGATGCATCCCTATAAGTTAGATAACTGTAACCAAGGGAGCAGTGTTTCCTGGACATGACCCCATGGGTCAACCAGCTGGGCTTGCCAAAGGCACGATTGACTCAGGGCACAGATTGGTGAAATTACTTTGATACTTTGATGAGCTTGATCTCACTGATGAAAGTACTCCCACCGCCAGTGCAAATCAGAACCAATGGATCAACCAATCAACATGAATTTATTAAGCACCTACTATATACCAGGCATCATGCTATGCACTGGAGATACAAAGTCAAAAATTAAGCAGCTCCTGCCCTCAAGAAACTCACATTTCCAACAATGTTTTCTTATCCAGGGCCATTCTTATCTATGTATTCCCATAGATTGATTGATACAATGGGCTTGACATCCTCCTCTAAGGGCTTTGAACATTTCATGGCTACCAGAGAAAACCTAGGATGTACAACTGAATTTCCTCTTTTTCTGATCATAAGTCCACTTCCTTGAAGCTATCTTTGTTGTTATCTTTTGCATATAGGTCATCAGTGTGACTATGCTATAGTCTTGTGCTCATAACACATCTTTTCAATCTCCTTCAGAGAAGTCTCGATTCTTTTCTGATGAAGAGATAATCCTTCTGCTCTTCAAGGTCAATCCATCTGTCCATACCATTGATCCCATCTCCTCTCATCTTGTTCAACATATTTCCCCCAATGATCCCCTCCCTCAATCTTTACTCTTTTTCTATCTAGTAGTTCTGTAACTTCTGCCTTCAAACACACCTAAATCTTCCTCAACACAAATTAAAAAAACTCACACAAGATTTTAGGGGGAACCTTTAACCTTCTTTAAGAGTAAAACAAACAAATGTTTTTTAAAAGCACTTTCTTGGCATTACTAATTATTAATGTGTGAATGTTATTCACTATCCCCCAAAGCTATGATGTTCGCCTCTTCTCCCTTTCATAGCCAAAGTCATAGGAAAAAACCAACCAATTATGACTGCTCCTCTCATTTTCTGTCTTCTCATTCATTCTTCCACCTTTTGCAGTTAGACTTCCAACTTCATTACTCAATTGAAACAACTTTCTTCCAAGGTCTCCTTGATTGTCCAATCTGGTGGCTATGCCTAAATCCTCATCTTTCTTGACCTTTCTGCAGCATTTACCATTGCTTCTGGAATTTTTCCTCTCTTGCGTTTGCTGAACTAGCTCTTTCTGGATTCTGCCACTTTTCTCACCACTCCTTGGTTTCCTTTGCTGGATCGCAATCCATAGAAATTGCCCAACTTTAAGTGTAGTCTATAGCTATAACCCTGATTCCCCATTCTCCCTCATTCCTCATGTTTCCAACAAGTTGCCAAATCATGTCATTTCCACCTCTGTGGTATCTCTTGCGTCCATCTACTTTTCTCTGCTCATGCAGCCACTGCCCTAGTTCAGGCTTTAACCTCTAACCTGAGCTATTACAACAAGCTCCTAATTGAGCTCACTGCTTCGAATCCCTCCTCCTTCCATATCATCTTCCACACAACTCTTAAATGGGATTTTTGTAAGGTCTGGATCTGACTGTCATTCCTCTACTCAATCAGCTACAATGGCTCCCTATTGCCAGTGGGATCAAATAGAGGCTCCTCTGTGTAGATTTTAAAGCCCTATGCAACCTGGCCATAACTTATTAGGCATTAGTTCTGTTCAATCTATGGTTTAGCAAAACTGGTCTTCTTATTATCACACCCAATGTCCAGTCATCCTCCCTCGTTCTCACTGCTTCCTCCTTCCCTACAGCCAGAATGCCTCTGACTTCATTTCTTCCTTTGAACATCCTTTACTTCCTTCAAAGCTAAGGGCAAGCACGGCTTTCTACATGAAGCCTCTATCTGCCCCACACTCTGAAGGGGCTGCTCTGGCTCCTCCCAAATTTTCTACCCTATGCATATATTTTTACCCTATGCATGGCTTTTTTGCTCAGTGGTAGAGTGGATACAGTGCTGACCCTGGAATCAGGAGGACCTGTGTTCAAGTCTGACTTCAGACACTTGGCAGTGTGACCCTGGGCACATCACTTAACCCCATTTGCCTTAGTTTCCTCATCATGTCCTCATGATATCTCCATGTTATATCCTGGAGAAGGACATGACAACCCACTTTATATCCTTGCCAAGAAAATCCCAGATCAGGTTATCATGAGTCAGACATGACTAATCAACCAAAAACATGTATTTTCCCACATTTTTCTGAATGAAAAAACATTTATTAAGTGCTTACTACATGTCAGGAACTATATGAATACATGTTGTCTTCCCCCGAAGGGTATAAGCCACTTCAGGGCAAGGATTATTTTTTTCCCTCTTTGTGTCCCTAGTGCCTAGGACAGTGCCTGGCATGCAGAAGGCCCTTAGCATATGCTTGTTGATTGATTATATATGCTATGTAGCACCATCATGTGAATGTTGCTGTCCTAAAATGGGTTGGGGAACTATTTTCACGAAGACTGATAAACTATTCTGATTAATTCTGTTTTTAAAAAATTAAAAATCCCCAAATCACTCAATTAACAAATACTTAACAGTTGCTATTACCAGTTACTAAGATAATAACAATTATGCTCATTTATTTATGTTTTATTTATAATCATGCCTTAGTTAATAAAGCACTTAAGAGAGAGGGTGCTCTGAATAGTCAATAGCAATCTAGCCTCAGAGTCAGGAAGACCTGAGGTAAAGTCTTGTTTTTTACTCCATTCTGACTGGGCGAGGAATTGTAGTGCTCACACTTATGGACAACTCCCTAAGCCTACAAATTGCAGAAATGATGCAGACCTATCTTGGTAGAGGGAAATTTCTCCCCCTGGAATTCCATATACTAAGGAAATCATAAGTGCAGTGTGCGTCCGTTTCCTAGAAAGTTTACGAAGTACACTTCTTGATCCATCCTAGAAAGTATCAGCATTTTTATCCCATTTTAGTGGATGGAGAGAGGTTGAATTCCTTCATAATACATAATATAATAGCACTATTGCTTTTATTAAACAATATTTGGATGATAAATAATATTGTCAGAAGGGATTAAAAACGTTAACACCAAATATAATGAGGTACCCTTTCATTCATCTTCAACTGTTACTGATTGTTGCTTAAGCTAACCTGAATGTTGGCTTTTTTTGTCTAAGTAGAAAGTAACTTCCACCTGTTCTGAGCCATTTATTAAAACTATAAGATTTGAGATGTATATAAAGTGCATAAATGTATATAATGTGTATAAAGCTGGCTCTAGCAAACTGAGACTTGAGAGTATCTTGGAGGGAAAAAACCTGGCAAGAGGCTTCTTTGCAGCCTTTAATTTTGCTTTACTAATAGATGGTCAGTACTCCATTATTTAATTCTCTGATTTTGTCTCTTAGTCTGATAAACAAACTGTATTTCCTCTTTCTGGAGTGATTTGCTTCTGGTGGCTTGACTAAAGCTGAGAGATTGATGGATGTGCAACTGAAGTCAATTGTTAAATTTCCAGCGTGAGAATTTACCCCTTGGAAATTAGTGAACACTTCAAATAGAGGCTTGATTTATTGCTTTGGGGATAGTTTAGATTTACAAAAGTTACAGGAAAAATGTTAATAAGGAAGACGAAACTTAAAATTATGTCATGTGTATGTTTCTTTTTGAAGAACTGGTTGTTAAACACTGACCAGTGCACTTCTGATTATGACACAACCACCCTCATGCCCCAATGCTGGGTTTGTATTTCCTCTGTGAATTCCTTTTGCTAATTTTCAAAGAGCTGGAGTTGGAGTCAGATGACCTGAGTTCAAATCACGACTCTATCACCTGCTAAATGTGGCCACGGCAGATCCCTCCCCCTTTTTGTGCCTCAGTTTCCTAATATGTAAAATTTACAGGGTTAGATAAGATGATTTCTAAGGTCTAGCCCAAGGTTGAGTCTATGATGTAAACAAAACAAATTGATTTTTATCCACCTGATTCCTTTTGCTCAACTCCCTGCCCTTGGAAATCAGGCTGTGATGTACCAGACGGTTGGTTGTGTGCTCAATAACAATTCTTTGCAAATCTCTGCAGGCTTCTTTGGACTTTTGTAGCCTGGCTTCTGTCCCAGAAATTTGACAGAAACTGTCAGACAGTATGGTAGAGTGAGAAAAGTGATGGGGCTGTAGTCAGAAGACCAGAATATCTCCCACTTAATACCTGTGAGACCGCAGACAAGTCACTCACAGTCTTTAGGCTTTTGTTCCTCATCTGTAAAACAAGGGGGGCCTTTTCAATTTGAATTCTCTGAGTCTATGTTTCATGAAGAGGATACGAGACAAGAATTTAATACAAACACTAAGCATTTTCCTCAGGGTGCTATTTTCTGTTGGGGCTCCCATGTGGTTCAGTGGACAGTGCACTGGGCTTGGAATCAGGAATGCTCATCTCCATGAGCTCCAGTCCAGCTTCACACACTTACTAGCTGTGTGAGCCTAAGAAAATCTCTTAACCCTGTTTGCCTCGGTCTCCTCATCTGTAGAATGAGAAGGAAATGGCAAACTACTATAGTACCTTGGCCGAGAAAACCCCAAGGGGGACACGAAGAATTGGACACGCCTGGAAAACATTTTCTATCTCTTCTTCTTGAGTCCTGTGGTGTTTATTGACTATTCGAGATAACCTTTGTGAAACTTTTTGTGAGCATCTAAGCGTTATATACATATCATTGATAATGATGATGATGATGACTGATCCTAAACACTTAGCTGTCTTTGCCTCAGACTTTGTGGGTCAGGGAACCCAGGGAATTAACGGGTATTAATCGGGAGGTTACATTCTAAGGAAGCTCACAGTGACAAAAGATAAACAAAGAACTGCACAAACTATCCAAACACCTAACAAAAATGGGAATTTAAAAATATCTTAAAGTTTACAGCGATATCATTTGGTCCTTACAGAAGCCTTGGGAAGTAGATACTGCAGGTTTTATTATTTACAGATCAGGAAACTGTGGCTTAAAAGGGTAAAGTGACTTGCCCAGGGTCATACATCCAGTAAGTTTCAAAAGGGGATATTTAAAGCCAAGTCTTCAGGCTTTCAAGTCAACCACCCTATCTACCACAGGATGTCTACCTACATTTATAACTGTGCCATTGTTGTTTAAGCAAATGGGTGAGTGGATACTGGAAAGTACTAAAATGGGGAACTCTGGGTTCAAATGGAGTTCATTCAAAGGGAATCCATAACTTCTCTTTGACTTACTCAGAAATACAATTCTTCCTAATTTAAGAATGTTCCATTTTTGTCCTTAAATAGTGTTACAATTATTTGCCCATATAGTTCTTCCTGGTTTCACCTTTATGGAGCAAGATACCTCTTCCAGGTTAAGATCAACACCTCTAATTTCACCACAATGTTACTAACTCAAGCCTTGGTTGACACCGCTCCCCTCTGATTGGACAGCTGGAGGGTGGAGGGCCAAACTCTTCCCAATGCTTTCCTTTATAGAAAGCAAAAACTGGACCTTTCAGATCACTCCAGTCTATATCTGTTGCTCTGCCTGGTTACAACATCATGGAACAGAATGTCCTTCCACTGGGTAATCCCTGATATTCCTCCCCCCTTTCCTGCTTCTTTTTGTGTGCTGTCTCTCCTCATTAAATTGTAAGCTCCTGGAGGGCAGGGACTGGCTTTCTTTTTATTAATTGTGCTTTGCACAATGCTTGGCATAGAGTGGGCACTTAATAAATATTTACTGAATTGGAATGAAGAAATAGGACGTTATTTTGTTTATCTTTATATCTCCCAAATAGTACATTGATTCATACTTAGTAGGTAATTTGATATTTTTGAATAAATTAATAAATGACTGAAACATTTTTGAAAAAAAAAACCCATCCTCTAAGTATAGTTAAGTATCTTTCTTCCTAATTCGTACTAGTTAAAAATTTATTCAAACATCCAATTTTATTCAAAGGCTTTTCTTAGAATGTTTCTTTGGAAGTTAACTCTAGTTCTCTTAACTTTAAGCCCATGGGCTCTCATTCCCATGGCTCTTGGGGCTTCAAGCCAAATTGGCAGTTTGCATAGATTAGTTTCTTCATCTGCCTTCCTGCCCTATCTCTCCTATAGCTAGAACCTTTCTCCCTGATCACACCCAGCTTAGCAGGTGAGAGAATTTAATCTACCCACTTGCCCCCCCCCCACCCTCTTTTTGTTTCTTCTGCACATGGCAGAATTCAAAAAAAGATGAGCCATTTTCATGGGTATTGCCCTGAATAGATAGATCCCTATATCACAGGCTATCTACCCTACTTTATAAGCTTGCCTTTTAAAGTATTTCAACAGGAAACAAGATTTTAAAGTAAGTGTTTTTGTCACAGATTTTAACAAAATTGGTTAGAACATCTTTTTTTAGAAACTAAATTTGGAGCAAAAATGGTCTCAGGCAACTAGAATCTTGGTAACTAAAGAACCAATATCTATGACTAAGTTAATATAAGCATTTACTTTTTAAAAAAACCTATGGAATTATCCTATAAACACAAATTCAGAAGACAAAAATTCTATTGAACCAAACAAGAATAAAGCCAACAGGCAAGGTAGACTTTCTTCAATTTTTCTTGGGTCTGTTGTTACTTGATTTTCTTTAAGTCTAGTGTGTGTGTGTGTGTGTGTGTGTGTGTGTGTGTACACACATACACATATATGTATATATACACATGTATATATGTATATAATGGAATAATCATATATCATATATAGCATATAATAATTACATAGATATGATTATTCTATCATTGATATATGACTTGAGTGTTTTTTTCTTTTAAAATTTACCAATGACTTTTTCCAAGAGCATTTGAGATCTCTCATAGGCTATTTGAGTAGAGAACATATTTTAGTAGAATATGACTCTTTTTTTCAAATTTTTTCCCCTCCTTCCCCCCCCCCCCCCACATGGTGGCATGTAATCATATATAGGATCTGCAAATACTTTCACATTGTACAATAGTTTGGTTATATAGAAGGGCTGTAACCAATGAGTAATCACTGAGAAAAAAAAAAACAAAACAAAACCAAACATGAAAAAGAACAATAGCATGTTTTGCTTCAGTCTCCATTTAAACTATAGT
>CM053583.1:411086842-411109672 GCA_028627135.1 Pseudochirops cupreus | reverse complement strand
GTGTGTGTGTGTGTGTGTGTGTGTGTGTGTGTGTGTGTGTGTGTGTGTGTGTGTGTGTGTGTGTGTGTGTGGGTGTGGGTGTGGGTGTGGGTGTGGGTGGGTGTGGGTGTGGGTGTGTGTGTGTGAGAGAGACAGAGACACAGAGACACAGAGAGACAGAGACAGAGACAGAGAGAGAGAGAGAGGGAGAGAGAGAGAGGTAGGGAGAGACAGAGAGAGAGAGAGAGAGGGAGAGAGAGAGAGGTAGGGAGAGAGAGAGACAGAGAGACGGAGACAGAGACAGAGACAGAGACAGAGACAGAGACAGAGAGAGAGAGAGAGAGAGAGAGGGAGAGTGCGCGCGTTTGAGAGGAGGGGAAAGGGGCCGCTTTGAATTTCATCTTTATGCGTTCCTGTTGGTGTTTGCTCAGTGATGGGAACAGTTGGAGACTCTGCGAGCTGGGGGTGAAGCCCAGGGCACCTGGTGCAAGTCTTCTCCTCCTGGACCCCCAACGTTGTACTCCAGCCTCCCCCAGTATTCCCTTCCATTTTATTGGGTCACAGTCCAGAGACTTGTGGGTGACAGCGAGGCCCTTCTTAGAGGAAGTCCAGAGCAAAACAAGCCCTCCAGCTCCGGGAGACTCTTGGACCATCTCTGGAGAAGGGAGTTTTTCCTCTACCCTAATTCTTTGCCTCGACCTCTCTGGGATTTCTGTAAACAGCTGCTAAATACACTGTTTCAGAATGGTCCATTTTCACCTGCTGAGTCCGGAGTCCGGCAGCAGCCAACCTTCAGCGTGAGGAGCTCCCCTCTGAGGTCCCTCCCCTCCTGCTCCAGGCTTAGGCTAGGGGAGCTTCTCGCTGCAGTCCGAACTGTCGGGGAGAGGCGGGAGGAGGGAAGGAGGCAGCCTTGTACCCTTCCTCTTGGCGTGGGACGTTAGGTCAACCTCAGTGCCGTCGGGGGTAGCAAGAGGACCTATGCGCACCGCGGTGTCCCCCTGTGGGTAGCCCCGACCCCCACGCTTCAGCCTGGAGCGCTCCCCGCTGCACTCCATCCTGTCCGACCAGCCATGTTCCTGGCCAGGAAAACACCCCCTAGCCCAATTCTGTCCTTCTCATCACGGGGTAGGTGCGGCCTCCCATTTTGGTACGGGGCGGTCCCCTTTTGGTGCAAGAAGTCTGGCCGCAAGTCGGCCCTGTCAAGCCCCAGTGCCGCCACGGGGGATCCTAGCTCCACGAGGTAGCCCTGGACGCCCGAGCGGGATGACCGAAGGGACTAGATTTTGACTGAGCCTTGGAAAGCGGGCTTGGGTCCTTGGTATCTTCAACTTTGGGAGAATCTCGGGCTGGGAAGGCTGCTGGAGCCAGGGCCCGGTCCCCTACACAGCACCTCACACCTCCAACCCTTCCAGGCTGGGCTGGGGGCTCCTGGTGACGCCTCTAGAGCCCGCCCCGTCCTGCCGGAAACCTTGGCCCCTTTTCTCCAACCCCTTTCTTCTAGGCTGTCCCAAGCTGGGACTGTTCTCCTAAGCGGAGTTCTGGCCCAACTAAGGTCGACCGCCCGGCCTGCTACCCGACGCCGGGGGCGCCGCAGCTAGGATGGGGATGTCGATAATACTCCAGTCCGGGCGGCAACTCTTTCGTCTGTCTGCCTCGTAGCCGCGGAGGAGCAAGGGGAGAGACCGCCAGACTTCCTCACTCGCCTAGAGGCTGCCTTGGTTTCCCCAGGATATGCGCTGCTCACACTTCAGCTGGGGTCTCCAGTGGCTCTCTGCTCTGGACTTGGAGCAATCTTAGCCTAAGGTGGGGTCCTCCCTCCCCTGCCCCGCCCCTCCCTGGACCCATCCACATATTTCCTATTTGTACCAGGGCCTCAGCCTCGGTCTTGCTTACCATTTGGTGGCCGACACCTAAGGGTCACTTAGGCCAGCTAATTTCCACCCGATGTTTATTGTGACGGGTTCGGGGAGCAGGTGGGGCAGATGGGCCCAGAGGCTGAGGAAAACCCATTTTGATTTGGGCTTTCTGAAAACTTTTAACTACAGCTTCTAATCTGGCCAATTTAATTTAAAACGGAGTGAGTAGAAGACAGGCTCCTCTCCTTAGTCCCTCACTCTAGGGCTTTCTTGAAGTAGTGACCCCCTTTCCCCTTGGAGCCGGAGGGTTTCCAGGCCCCTAGCCTTGTTTCTCCAGTGGCCCGATTGACCTCGTGGAAGGAGGCTAGGAGCGGCCCTTCCCAGATTAAGCTGGGCTACCTGGGAACTCCCCCCAGAGCCCCAGGAAACCGGCTCTGTTTGCCAGGCTTTAGAAATCCAAATCCAAAGCTACTCTCCCCCCTTAAAAATGTATTAGCAGCGTCTCTGTGAGGAGAAAAAGAAAGCAGCAGCTGGGCTCCCTGAAATCACAAATACTCTGCAAAATATCACAGCTAATAGGTGTGCTTTACCAAAAGGTGGAACATTTCCATTTAAATGCTTTCAAAATATGAAGTGGGAAAACACAGTTGACACATGACTCCAGATGACACGCTGTCCTTGGGAAAGCTGGAAAACACAAAGCAAGCCCGGGCTCAGCATTTTGGATGGCGGAGATGCCTGACGAAAAAAAATCCTGCCACCGCCTGCCTGGTTAGATGTCTTGCTGTCCCATTTGCAAATATTTTAAGAAGAATGAATGATTTCTGAATCCACCAGTGGGTTTTTCCCTTCTAATAAAAGGAAAACTGCACAGTTTAAAAAGACTTTTTTTCACCCTCCTCTTCCTCCTCAGTTACATCTTCCAGTCTCATTGTCAGCTTAGTGACTTTCTGGATCTAAAAAGAAAAATCGGATCCCTCAAGTTACAGCATGTGTAATTCCTAATAACTGTAAATACATGATTTTATTTATCGACTTTTAATAACATGCATTCGGATAATTACTGTACAATCGAAATAGACATCAAGTTCGACTGTGTGCAGGTCTTTATTCCACAGTATTTCTCCAGACATACTGTTCAAACAAAATCAGTGAATTTAAAACGAAAAACAAATGACCAAAACCCCCCCAACTCCAACCGTCTAGTTGAAACAAAATCACAGTGCTTTACAGATTAAAAAAAAAAATCAAAAGAAAAAAAAAGAAAGGAAGTCCTCATAAGAAAAGAGATTTATTATTACATAGAAAATGCCACAATATTTGAAACCACACTTTTGAAACTAGGGAACACCGTCAACTGAGTTGTGCCAGTTACACAGGGCCCAAGCATCTGCTTTGTCTTAATGAGACGGGGGAGGTGAATGACCACTGTTTATTTTCATTTTCCTCATTAATTATGAAAAACTGCATTTAATTCATCTTGCATGGTGAGAGATTGGCCGCGCAGATGTAAGTCGTAAGGGAAGTGGCTGTCTGTGGGCAACCGAAACATGGAACCCTGCCCAAGGGGACCCCTGGGTGGCCCAGCACAGTAATGCATGCCATAATGGTAATTTTTGCCATAGTCCAAGGTTTCTTCTTGCTTCAGGGAAAATATCCCATTATAGTTAATTGGGGGAGGACTTAGGGGACCTTCAAACTGAGGGCTGGCACACTCCGGGGATGTGCTCTCATAGAAGGACTCGTAAGCAGTGCAGTAATTGTAGGGCTTCATAGACTTGGCATTCTCCAGAGTTCCATGGCCTGGGGGTGTGCTGAGCTCAGGGCTGTGGTAGGGTGGGTAGAAGCTGGAGTAGGGTGATCTTGTGTGGTGGGTAGTTTCACCACCCTGACCCATCAGGAAGCTCCTGGCATTGAGCTGTAGGCAGCCTGCCACCAAGTTTGTCGTTGGCTGGGAGAGTCCCTTGCATAAGTTCTGGACGAACGTGAGAAGGTCCGGCCTCTTGCCAATTCGCAAAATCTCTGAAAGGGCCCAAATGTAGTTTTTGGCCAGGCGTAAAGTTTCGATTTTAGATAGTTTCTGTGTTTTAGAATAGCAGGGGACCACTTTCCTTAAATTGTCCAAGGCATCATTGAGGCCGTGCATCCGATTTCTTTCTCTGGCATTGGCTTCCTGTCTCCTGAACTTGACCCTTTCTACTCTGATCTTGGTGGTCTTTTTTTTCCTCAAGCCTCTCCTTCTGGGCAAGCCATTCTCATCTTCCTCTTCTCTATCATCTTCCTCTTCTTCTTTTTCTGTTTCTTCTCCAGGGCCCCTTTTGATGTGTTTCCCTCTGAGCACAATCTGCTTTGAAAAGCTTTCTGGTTTCTTAGTTTGCTTTTGGTCCTCAGTTTCTCTGGAAAACTTTCTGCACATCTGGGGCTCTGCCATTACAACAGACTCATCAAATGGGAGTGTTAGCATGGCTCTCTCTACAAGCTTAAATGACCTGAAAAAATGCCAGCACAATATTTAAAGTGTTTTCATTTCCTACTTACATACAAGCATTTGCTTAATTATCAGATTATATAAACACATGGAAATGACTGTTTTAAAAAATATAACACTGACTAAATTGATATTTTTCTCTGCATTTGAAAGAAATTTAAGTTTGAGCAGACTAAAAGGATGGGAACACTGATCCATGCAATAGCTCAGGTTAATACAACACAAATTTTTCTGAAGTAAGAAGTGAAACAGTTAGTAAACCAAACCAAACATCGCTCCCCACTCCTGTCTTCCCCTGTTCATTTAGCTTTCATTTTAAACCAGCTTTTAGCCCCACAAATTTGACTGTGGAATCCCAGCAAATGCAAAACATGATATAGCAATGAAGAATTTCATTAATCCAATTCCCCTGGGTGCAAAAATGCAAAGAGGTACCAGGTTGTTGCTGTTGTTTTGAAAGGAAAATGCTGGTTTTCCATCACTCCACCCTTTAACTTTATCTGCTAAATTATACAACTCTAGATTTGGACAAATTACTGCTGGAATGCAAAGCTTCAGAGGGCAATGTTTCCATTCAAGACAATTTAAAACAACAAATTCCTTCTGATCAGGTAAGAAATGTATAGAAAAGAGTTACCCCTTTCATGCTACAAAAAAATAAAGAAATGGGTTCACCTGAAATGGACTGTGGGATAATAGGAAATCAAATTGTCCTTTAATTTTTTTTCCTAAAAGGAAAGTGTTTAACTGGTTTTGCATTTAAAAAATGTTGGGACTGTAGTTTTTCCTTTTTCTGCTTTCAAAGCATCCTGGACAAAAACCAAAACAAAACCACAACCAAAAACAGTCTCTCAGGGTTTTTGTTCTACTAGCCTCCGAAGTCTCCCTCCAGCTAATATCTGACAGCGATGGGCTGAGGAGTCAGACGGCAATTGTGCACGTGTGTTCAGAATCCAGATTGAAAAAGGAGAAAAGAATTTGTTTTCCCTATTTTTTTGGTTTAGTATTTTTTTGGTTTTCTTTCAGAGGAGCAGGAAAACATTTTGAGTGTTCAAACAAGCAAATATACAAACAGCGACTTTTGAAAGGAACAACCTTTCCTTCCCACCCCCCTCCCGGACCCCTCCCCTCAACACACACATACACACATAGTAACTCCTAGTAATGTCCACACACTTACAATGCTACATAATAGCAGTGAAAGTATGCAAGAATTACATCATGAGAATAAAATACCAAGACAAGTTCTAGGTAATCATAAGCATCTATCTAATACAAGACAATGAGACTGTATCTTTAAATACTTGCATGCAAAGCCAGCCTCCATGGAAATAGATTTTTATTTCTATTACCTTAGGTTTTAATGTCATTCAATAATCAGTGTTCATTTTTTTGTCTTCCAAATCTTTTCAGTCCGAATGTCGCATCGTCTCCTGGAGTCTCTAGATCTGGGTATGGATCTCTGCACTATCTCATTGATCTCTAAAAAGTGACATTGATGCCAACTGCCAGAGCTGGTACCCATGCCATCTGCTAGTGACGTCACAGGGCAGAGAAAAACATGTGATCCTTTCTCTTGGGACCTTCATTCTGCACTGATCATCTGGCATCCCTGTAAGTGGGTACCAGCATTCATGTATCAACACAGAAGGTTAGACTGATAGAAAAAAAAAATCTGTACCAGCATTTCACATACTACAGTAGGTACCTTTCTCCTGGAGCTGCTTCTGATTCACAGGCAATCCATGGAGCTAGGTACATGTCAGGTTTGGGCTTAACCCCTTGTCTGTAGTTGTAACTTTCATAGCTCTTAAGATTGCAGTTTATTTAAAATGTGTTTGAGTGTGTGTGTGTGTGTGTGTGTGTGTGTGTGTGTGTGCGCGCGCGTGCATTTTTGAGGTGGCGGTGCTCAGACTTTTAAAAAATCTTGCTTTCTTTCTTTTCTCTTTGCCTCTTTCTCTCTTTCCATTCTCTTTATTTTTTCTTTCTTTCTTCCTTCCTTCCTCTTTTCTTTCTTTCTTTCTTTTTTCTTTCCTTCCTTCCTTCCTTCCTTCCTTTCTTTCTTTCTTTCTTTCTTTCTTTCTTTCTTTCTTTCTTTCCTTTCTTTTCCTCTCTTCCTTTATTTCTTCCTTCCTTTCCCCCTAGTCTCTGTCTCTATCTATCCAACTGTTTCCTTTTCCGTATCATATGCCATCTGTGCACCTGCTTGCCTGGGTAGGTGAGAGGAGACGCAACAAGGAACCCCAAATCACGAAACAGCAGTAATACTGATGACGGCAAGACCTGGGTTAGTGTAAGTGCAAGAAATCACCCTGGCCATCTCACTTTTATTGGGTGTCTGTAGTTTGTGGGAGCATGTGGATTCCTTTTCATTAACATCCAAGTCTTCAATGCATTCCTGAAATTTAGAATAACAGAACAGATTTCCCATCTGGGGACTGTGAATGATAGCCTCAGATGCTACTCTACCTCCCCCTTCCTCCACTTCTCTACATCCTTCAACAACTTATAAGTGGATGTCTACAATATAATTATAACAACAATAACAATAATACATGAATATGATGCAGGTGCACCAGAAGTCCATTTTGAAATGTACTAAGCTCTCTCTGTTCAGCTCTCTCCTGCCTGAGACAAGGGGGTCTGCACTTCTTCCCATCTCTCAGTGTCCCTTCATCTCACTCTCAACTTGGCAGGTTCTCTCCTTGGCAGGCAGGCAGTCCTTCCTGCAAAGGCAGAATGAACCAAATTGTCACTCAGGTCTTTGCCTAGTTCTGCCTTGCCTTCTGTTGAGCATTTTCTCATTGTTTCTATTATTATTAAAGCTAATCTTTCTGGCCTTTGGGAAATTTCAGAGTGATTTTCCCTTTCTTTCAACTACCAATATTTTTTTTCCTCAAGGGGTGTGTTTTCGAATCTCTCTTTTTTTCTTCTATTGGCATCCCTTTTTGTATTTTCTTCACTGGCCTTATTTCACAAACTGCATTCTTTTCCTTTCCCACCTCATTTTTGGTTTCTTATCATCCGTAACAGTAGAGAAATGGTTAAGGGAGACTGACAAGACTCCTAGACAAACCTTGCTGGGAAAACAAGGCTTAACTCCACCTTCCTCTACTTCTGTCCACCTGGTGTGTGAACACACACACACACACATGCACATGCACACATACACACACATATGCACACACACACAAACACAACACTTAATTTTAGAATTGCCCCCTGAATCACAGATTGTGCCTTATCAGCAAAGCAACAAAAAGCCTGAAAGTTTTTTTTTTAAATAACACAAAATAAACCCAGCATTTGTTGTTTGTTGGACAACGAAGTAATCTCTTTCTATAAAGTGAGAGAGTATGCTTTTCGTATTAAAGTAATCCTTGGCAAAGCTGGATCAGTGGAGGCTGGGTTCATGCTCACTCCCTTTTATAAATCCCATTTTTGAGAGGTTTATAACTTAGCCGCTTTAACTCACACCCGATCCAAATTGGCAGCCACATTCCCAGGCTGGAAACAGCTCTGCATCCATTTCATCGGCCTACGAAAATGGAGCTTACATTTGCCTGGGCCTTTTCAGAAGAGGCAGTAGGATTGTGGGAATGAGGACCTATGGCAACAATTGGACAACTTCTAACATTATTTCTCTGTCCCATTTTTTTTTCCAATCAGAAAATAATTTTAAAATGAAATAACACAAGACAAAAATTCATGTTAGGAGAGGTAGGATTATCTTATACCCTTAAAGGAAAATACATGACTAAAGCAACTTTAGTTTTATAAGAGGGTGGATATGACACTTCTATTACTTTTCATTAACATCCTTTCTGCAAAAATAAACAAAAAAGTCAACAGGAGTGCTTTGGTGTTCTATTAAAAGATACTCTATATGCAATAAGCAAATATCCCTTTCATTCTGAGATAAGCTTTGCTTCCAATGTCAAAGGGCACCAGAGACACTCACTGGGGCTGGTAAACTGGCCTGGCCAAAGTACTGGGTTCAAAACCTGCAGACTCAACCCAAACTCAGGAGTGTCTCAAGGCATACCCAGAAATGACCCACAAAACCCAAGAAAAGAAGGCCATGATGTTAGTTCTCTCTGTGGAAACTCATTATCTCCCACGTATGTAGCTGAGATAAAAGATAGGGCTTAGTTTGGTTTTCTATATCTTTTCAGACAAAAAGGACAAGAAATAACTGTGGCTGATTTTAATATTTTAAAAAATGAGAAAAAAGCCCTTGAGGGAAAAACATTTTTTGGGGGCCATCACTTTGAGTTTGATTTGTAAATTCATCAGTGGGATTTTTTAGTGTTTTTTTTCTTTTTTTTCTTTAATAGGTGGGAGAGAGCTCTGACCTTAAGGTTGCAAAGGAACCAAGTAAGCATGAATGATGCTGGCTCTGAGCATGAATGAACATGACTCTTGCAAAAGGACTTTTCTTCCACATTTTATCCTATAGATCCAGGATACAGTAATGCATACTGCTGCTAATATGCATTCATAGCATAGGCCATAACGGCTGCCTTACTCTCTATGAGAAATACATGGCAAGGCAAATGCACAAAACAGAAATAAATTCAGAATTAGAGTACTAAATTAATGCAACTGATGGCTTTTTATCTTTTTTTAATCTGAAGACATGAAAGCTTATATAGCTGAAAAATAAAATATACTTTCTTCTTTCTTCCTTCTTTCCTTTCCTCTGTTCTTTCTTCCCTTTCTTCCTTTCTTTCCTCTCCCTCTCCCTTCCTCCCTCCCATCCTTTTCTTCCTTCTCTCCTTCCTCCTTCCCTCCTTTCTTATCTTCCTTCCTTCTTTCCTTTCTACCTGTCTATCTTCCAAAAGGGCAAAATCCTTAACTCATTGCTTTAATTGCTTTAGCTTGTAAGTGGAAATAAAAACAATTCTCAGACACACATTTGAATCCAGTTGTAAGCCAACAGAAGCCAGATCTCTAAATTAAAATGTGAGCTTCTTCTTTTTTTAAAAGTGATCTTTTAAGTAAAATGTGGAGATAGATTAACACCTTCCATTAGATTCTATCACGTATTAAATTTTTCTTGTTGGTGAATGGTTCTGATCGTAACATAAATTGTAAATTTTACATTTTTTTTTTTTGGACAGAAGAAAACAGAATAATGAGAGAATTATGATCTACCATGAAATCCTAGCATGGTTTCCCAGATTTGCTGCCTCCTTGATGGTGGATATCAGTCTGTTTCCCCTCCAACACCATTGTTTTTGGAGTTTAAGGTGAATCTGTAGTCATGGCTCTAAAGCTTTGGAAGCTTAGGTTCAGCACCCTGGACAGTTACATGTTGACTGTAACACAACACAAAATTTTGATAATTTAAAAGTAAGCATTTGAATGCCTGCACTTGCCATAATAGCAAATCACTACACCCTCTCTGCATTTTCAGGATAATAATAGTTTGCATGTAGGTAACAGTTGAGAGCTTATACATCTTTTATAACCAACTATGCTTTGAAGGTGGTTCAGAAAGTTATATCATTTGTCTAAGGTCATCCAGCCATTAAATAGTCAACAGAAGCAGAATTGCAAACCAGATTTTTTGCAAGTTCCTTTTATGATCTAGAATTCCATTCTTCTACTCCTTGTATGTGAAATTTTGTTTCTACCTCACTAAACTTATAAATGTATAATATATTGTATAACATTATAACATACAGTTATATAACAATAGCTTTTTAAAAGCTGAACATTTACAACTTCTAATTATGCAATCAAATTTCTCTGAAAATTGAAATATCTTCTTTGTCAATGATTCATTTCACACGAAAAAGTTTTTTTTTTTTTAACAAGACTAGGAACTGGGGCAGCTAGGTGTTTCAGTGGATAGAGCACCAGCCCTGGAATAAGGAGGGCTGAGTTCAAATCTAGCTTTAGACACTTATAGCTGTGTGACCCAGGGTGAATCACTTAACCCTGATTTCCTCAAAAAAAAAAATACTAAGAATTTATGTAGATGCCCTACAATGACTTGAAAGCAAGTATTATCTTACAGTTTATACCTATGTTGGGAGTAGACCTTGGTTTGTCACAATATTTTGTCATTACCATATAAGAATCCATTTTTGAGGGGAAAGAGATAGGTTGAGTAATTCCAAACTTGGTATATTATCAGTTTGGGAAAGTAATTCCAGTGAGTAAGATAACTATATTATCTGCAACTTACCAAGTAAGATAGTCCCTTGGGGATACTGAAAGTTTAACTGCCCAGGGCCCCACAATGAATATGTGCCAGAGAAGCCAAGTCTTTATCATTCCAAAGATGGCTCTCCTCTATCCACTAATTCTACTCTATATCTATATAATATATATTATGTGTAAATATAAAAAATATATATGCATATATATTTGGGGATAATACTTTTTATGGAACATCTCTTTTTAGCTTCAGCAGAAGACAAAGTCTTATGGCTTAGAAATTCCTACCTGCTTATTTTCTATGTCCAAAATATTCTGAATTATGAACTCTCATTTAAACCCTACTCCCCATTCCTCTCAGGACTCCCCTCCTGATTTTTCTGCCTTCTTTCTCACTATGCCCCAGCAGGCTCTACTAGCCTCCTCACCCTAGAAGATCCCTCAAACCCTGTGATCTCTACCTCAGATTGGTCAGTTCTTTCTAGAACCTCTATTTAAAGGGTGTGCCCAGGTCAGTTGTATTTTTCTCCTTCATTCCTCTAGGCTCTGTTCCAAACACTAAGGACTTCTTTCTTCATAATGTCTATTCTCACCTTCCCACCCCAAGTCTCCCCACCCTTTTAAACTTTCTTTTATGTGTTATCTTTTCCCCATTGGGGAATAATCTCTTATAAGACAGGGACTTTTCATTCTTTCTTATTACATTTGCATTGTCAGAATTTAGTGTGATGTCTAACACATACTAAGTGCTTAATAAATGTTTTGGAGACTTATGTGAAATGATGCTGAGTGAAATGAGCAGAACTAGGAAAATATTGTACACAGCAACAACAACATTGTGCAGCAGTTAACTATGATAGACTTAGCTCTTCTCAGCAACACAATAATCCAAAACAATTTGAAAGGATGATGGCAAATACTAACCACATTCAGAGAAATAACTGTAGAGTCTGAATGCAAATCAAAGCATACTATTTTAACTTTTTTGTTTTTTCTTTCTCATAGTTTTCCCCTTTTGTTCTCACTCTTCTTTTACAACATGACTAATGAGGAAGTATGTTTAACATGATTGTACACATATAACCAAATCAGATTGCTTGATGTCTTGGGAAGAGGGAGGGGATGGAAGGAGAAAAATTTGGAACTCTAAAGTTTACAAAAATAAACTATTTGGAAAAAAATACTATTAAGAAAAAAATGTTGAGTTATTGACTGTGATGAAAGCTATGAGAGTTATCCTTTTTCTTGACCATAACAAACTCCAACCAACTAATTCTTAGTACCCATGAAATGTGATCATATGAGACAAATTTCACTTCTTCTACCAGTTTAGTGACTCTACCTGCAAAGGAAATAGTATCTGTCTGGCATGATGTGTTTTTGATGAAGCCATGCTAACTCTCTGTAATCACTCTTTTCTTTCTAGATATATTTTCATTAAATATTTGCCACTTCTAGAATTTTACCAGGAATGAAAGCCAATTTCTTTAGTATATAATATCCTGGATACTTTGTTCTCTTCTCTTTTTGGAAGATCAATACATTTGCCCTTTTCCAATCTTTGTCATGTTTCCTGTTTTCCACCATTATTCAAGTATCACTGATAGTACTTCAGGAGGCACACTTGCTGATTCCTTCAGTACCTGAAGATATGGAGCATCCTCACCCAGAGCAGGTGACTTGACTTCATCAAAAGCAACAGGTCCTTTCTTACTAAACCTTGCCATAGCCTGCATTACCTGTTTTTTTGTTCTGCCTCTTTGGGTTCAAAGACTACACTGCTTGCCAGCAAAATCAGGGGCACAGCCTTCTTCAGGTTGTCACTTATCAACATCCCATCCACGCTGAACATCTGCCCTCACCTCCCCAGAAACTACTACTGCATCCTAATTAGTGTGAATAATGAATGATTACTTTGAAGTGATGGTGGGTATTCAAATTTGCACTATTTGAAGTTATAATTATATAAACTATGACAATTGCTTCTAACTCAGAAGAAATATGCAGGGAGAACTTGAATAATATCTCTACTTCACAGAATTCCCTCATTGTTTGCACTAATCCAAGCTAGTTGTACCTTTAAGAACTGCCCTCCCCTTTCTGCTCTCTCCAGTTTTTTTTATTGTAATTATTAAATCATTCTATGTTTCATCCTCTTGTCACTATTCTTACAGAACTCAATATTTATATAGGACCATGCAATGGTGGTCTCCGACTGCTATTTCTTAAGGATCCCTAAAAGTCATATGCTGACTTAGAAAAACCCATATTAGCATTACACATACACACACACACACACACACAGTCTAATGTATTTCAATTTTTAAAAAGTATTTTCCAACTACTTTTTAATCTAGTTAGGGTCTCATGAGTGATGGTGTGTTTGATAACCCTGACCAAGAGCACTGAGAATATGAATTGCCTGGGATCCTGAGCCAGCATGGATCAAAGTCAGTCCTTCCTACCTAGAAGGCCAGCTATCTTTAGTCCATACCACTTTGAAGTTTTCTCTATCTTTTTGAAGCTGGAAATTGGTTACTGAGGTCCCTGTGCATCTATGTCAGTCTCTCTAAATACTCTCTTCTTCACCCTATTTTCTTAATGAGAAGTGTTTCTTTTTGACTCTTCAGAATGATTTGATCATTTCCAACTCCTCCTGTGATGACTTTGAATTAATATTAGTCATGGACTTCTACCTTTCCCTCTTCTGAACCATTTGAAATCTGCTCTCTCAAAATCAAGGGTCTATTCCAGACTATGCCTAGATTTCTTATTCTTCTTTGTCAAAATCCCTAGGATTGAGGAGTCCACTCCCTCATTGCTCATATTATCATCATTTCCCTGCTAGCAAGCATCTTCCTCATATTAGTAAGAATCAGATCTAGTTTAGAGTTTATCCCTGCTGCTTTCTCTACCTTTTGAAGTGTACAATTATAACAAAGACAAGTTAAAAATAATTAGCTGCTCTGGTTTTCCAGATGAGAAAGCTGAGAGAGCAGTAAAACAATGGGTTTAGATTAGAGTAATTGATTTTGGGTTCAAATCCCAGATCTGACACTTCCTATGTGATCTTGACCAAGTCATATAAACTCTTTGGACCTCAGTTTCCTTCTCTGCAAATTGGTGGGATTGCACTAGATGATTTCTCAGGTCCCTTTAAGCTCTCAGTCTACGATTAGAGAGGTTAAATAACTTGCCTGGGGTCACACAGATACTAAGTGTCAGAGGATTCAAACTCAGAACCCCTGATGCCAGGACCGTACAACATTTTATTCTACCATCTTTCTTTTCAAGTTAAAAGACTCAGGTGTATTTGATGGAGAGGAGATTGCCTAAGCTTTTAGAGGTGATTAGTTCCTAAATAAAATATCCACAGTCTGGATAAATACCTTTCCACAGATGTCTTGTCTTGAAGACAATCTATGCTTATCTCTCTGGAACCAACATGCTGGAAATGCCACGCATAGGGCTACATTATTTTCTGCATCAATGGTTTCATTGACCTCATAATACCTGACATCTACCTGGGGGCTTTGATGTGGTCTAGAGCACATAGCAATAGAAATTAGTATTACATACAGTCAGGGAATCTCCTCTAACAATTCCCATTTCCTTCTAATTCTTATTTTTACATTGTACTGCATTAAAAAATAAGCCAAGGGACTATTTTGTGCTGAAATAAAACTCACCTTGTAATCATTCATTCAGTCAACTAGCATTTATTAAAAGTGTCTACTATATACAGCACATACTATATACACTGTGCAATGCACTAAGCATACAAACAAGGCAACCCCGTCCAAAAACAAACAAACAAACAAACAAAAAAACTAAATCAAAACCCAGTCCTTGCTCTCAAGGAGTTCAGAGTTTAATGGAGGAGAGACATCATGGAAAAATTATGTACAAAAAACCTCTAAACTAATTAACTAATTAAATTCAAGATTATCTTTGAGAGAAGGCACCGAGATTTAGGAGAACTGGGAAACATTTCTTGTGGAAGGTGTGACTTGAAATAAGCTAAGGAAGCTAGGAGGTGATGAGAAGGAAGAGCATTCCAGGCATGGGGCCAGCTGTGAAAACAATCTCGCTGTTGGAGGGTGGATGGTCTTGCCTGAGAACAGCAAGGAGGACAGTGGCATTGTATCAAAAAGCTGACACAGAATAAGAATACTGGAAAGGTAGGAAAAGGCCAAGACATGAAGGGTCAAACAGAAGGTTTTATGTTTGATTCTGGGAGCAATAATGAGCCACTATAGTTGAATGAGTAGGAGGAGTGCCATGATTGTGCCTGACAGTTGAGTAGAGGAAGGACTGAAGTAGAGAAAACCTTGAAACAAGGAGACTTTGCAATAGCCCATGTATGATGGGGTGGCTAGGTGGTGCAGTGAATAGAGCACTGACCCTGGAGTCAGGAGGACCTGAGTTCAAATTCAGCCTCAGACACTTAACACAAAACTAGCCTTGTGACCTTGGGCAAGTCACTTAACCCCAACTGCCTTGCCTTCCCCCCTTCAAAAAGCAAACAAAAAATAGTCCAGGTATAAGAGGATAAGGTCCCAAAGTGGTGGCTGTGCCAGAAGAGAGAAGAATGCATATGCAAGATGGATTACAAAGGTAGAAATGACAAGGTTTGACATCTGATGTGCGTGTATGTGTATTGTGTGTGTGTGTGTGAGAGAGAGAGAGAAAGACAGAGAGACGGAGAGAGACAGAGACAGAGAGACAGAGACAGAGAGATAAACAGAGAGAGACAGAGACAAATAGAGAGAGAGACAGGAAGAGAGAGAGACAGGAAAAGAGAGAGACAGAAAGAGAGAGAGAGAGAGAGAAAGAGAGAGAGGGAGAAAGAGAGAGAGAGAGAGAGAGAGAGAGAGAGAGAGAGAAAGAGAGACAGAGAGAAAGAGAAAGAGAGAGAGAGAGAGAGAGAGAGAGAGAGCCTGGGGGGGCTGGTAGATTTGTCTTGCCTTCTAAAGTAATAGGAAAATTAAGAAACTAGGAAGGCTTGAGGGAGAGGGGAAGATAATTTGCCCAATTTTTGACATGTGCAGTTTCAGATGTTTACAAGACACTCTTTCTGAGATCTCTAATAGGAAGTTGGAGGTGTGGGACTGGTGGTCAGGAGAGAGATTTAGATTGGATAAATAGATCTGGGAATCATCTGCATGGAGACGATAATTGAATCTATGGGAGCTGATGAGATCATCAAGCAAAACAGTAGGGAGAAGAGAGCCCAATGCAGAACCTTGTTGAATGCCCACTGTTAGAAGGAGTAATCTATATTAAATTCCAGCAGATGCCATCAGATAGGTAAGAGGAAAACCAGGAGGGAATAGAGAGAACAGAATATCAAGAGGAAAAGAGTGATCAAAGAGTGTCAGGCTACACTGAGGTCAGGAAGGATGAGGACTGAGAAAAGGCCACTAGATCTGGCAATTAAGAAATCATTGGGCAACTTTGGAAAAAGGACATTTTGGTTTAATGATTAGAATGGCAAGCCATACTGCAGAGTTAAGAACTGCAGAGTGCAAGGAATGGAAGTAGAGACACCGAGTCCAGACGGCTTTTTCTAGTTTAGGCTTAACAGAGAGGAGAGACATAGGACAGTAGCTACTGGGGATGGAGGGGTCAAGTGAGGGTTTTTTGAGAATGGGGAAGACATGGACATGTGAGAAGGGAGTAGTTTGGATAAATACCAGCAGCCAATAAACAAGAAAAGTTTGAAGAAAAAGATTATAGATGATGCAGGGGGTAGGATGCCAAAGAAAACAGGGTAGAATGGGATCATTTGTGCATGTAGAAATATTTGCCTTGACAAGGACAAGGGCCACATCTTCATGTGAAATGAGTGAAGAAGGTAATGGCAGGCAGCATCTGAATGAAGTTAGTTGAGCAGGGGAAGATGAGGGAGCTCTTAGTGAAAGGTTTTAATCTTTTCAGTGAAAAATGAGGTGAAGTTTTCAGCTGAGAGGGTGAGGGCATGGAGAACCATGGGAAGTCTGAGGAGGGATTAGAAATGTGGGAAAAGTTTCTGGAGCAAGGGGGACAAGAAAGCAATTTTAGAGGTATAAAAAAATTGCATTGCAGCAGTGAGAGCCCAGTTGAGATTCTGTAACATAAATTTATTGTGGATCCAATCTACACAGTTTCATAGTATTCTCCATATTTGTTCAGTAGCAAGTGAGTAGGAGTGAAGGCAACAGATTGTGGGAGTAATCCAAGAGTGGAGCTTGGCAGAATAAGATCTTTTACAGGATAAAGGGGCAAGAGACTCAAAATTAGAGGACAATGTGAAATGAAACAGGTCTACCAAGAGATCAAGATGGTAGAGAAAACAGTAGTCAGTTCATGGGCAAAGGATTGGAAAGAAATGAAGGGTGGAGATATTGGATATCATAGTGAGGATTATAAAAAGGAGTTTGGTCTTGCAATGCGTAGGGAGAGATGAAAGGATAGCAGATTAAGATCTGATAAAAGAAAGAATGAAAATATATGGCCCTTCTAGAGGGCAGTCCTCAAAATGGATCTGATACCAGCCTTCTCCAGGTTTCCCAGACCTTATCTCAAAATGCTTTAAGTGAGTTACCTGCCTGCCCAACTAGATTGTAAGTTTTGTAAGGGCAAGACAGGGTCCTAGGACCAAAGAATTCATCATTTGGGACCAACATCTTGGGGATGAGCATTTTTCTTTTGAGTGAGCATAGTCCTCACAAAGCCTTGGCATCCCTGGCTCCTCTCTACTTTGTACAATTCATCATCCATAAAGCTGCCAAAGTAGTTTTCTTTATGTGTGAAACTCATTGTTTGACCCCTTGGATCAACAACCCACAGTGGCTCCCTATAACCTCCAGGATTACATTCAAATGACAATTGTGGCATTTAAATTCCTTCACTGCCTGGTTCCTTCCCACTTTTCTAACCTTATTTTATTCTATTCCCTTTATACAGTCTATGTTTGAGCCAAATTTTCCTTGTTATTCCTAACACACTTTATTGTATCTCCTCTCTGTTTCTTTGAAAAGGTTTCCCTGAGGCCTGGAATATGCTCCTTACCTAACTCTGCTCTTCAAATTACAAGGTTAATGCTCCACTGAAGGGTCACCTTCTCCATAAGGCCTTTCCCCATCCATCAGCTGCTACTGCCTTCCTCCCAAAATGACCTTATATTTATTTAGGTTTTATTTCTCTATTTCCATATATGCATACGTCCAGAGAATGTAAGCTCCTTGAGGACAGGAAATGTTTCCTTATTTACTTTCTAATTACAGCTTCTAGCACAGTGCTCAGAACATAGTTGGTGTTTAATAAATGCTTATCGATTGATTAATTTTGTTAGGGCCATTCTGAAGTTTTTCCAGTTTGGCAGAATCCTCCAGAACTTGTGGCTCCACTTGAAATATCTTCAAGGATCCAGATTCACCTCCATGTTACAATGAGACATGCAATTAGGGTTTTGTGGAAAAGGTCAAGAACCAGGTCTCATGTTTATTCAGTTCAGTTCAATTCAATTTCATTTGATTTGCTTCTACTAGATTCAGCAACTATTTATGAAGCACCTATAATTGAGCTAGGTGTTTGGGATACAAAGAAAAATGCCTCCCCACCCCGCACCATCACCCCCCCCCCCATCACCACCACTATCACTACCACCACCACCACCATCACTACCACCATCACCACCACCATCACCACCACCACCACCACCATCACCACTACCACCACCACCACCACCATCACCACCACCACCACTACCACCATCACTACCACCATCACCACCATCACCACCACCACTACCATCACCACCACCACTACTACCACCAAAGCTGTCCCTCTCTACTGGGAGAATACAATCCACAAGTAAGTAAAAAATTCATACAAAGTAATTTCCAGAGTGAGAAAATAGTTGCTGCAGGAGGATTTGTTCCTCCTCCCTACCCTCAGCATAATGTCATGCATAGACGTAGATTAAGCCCTTGATAAATCATTATTGATTAATCAATTGATAGCCAATACATTTTTAAGTGCACCTTGGGGAGTTCATAGTTACTTGGAGCGTCGTGGCAGTCTTATTGGATTGCCTTAGAGACATCTGCAGAATTGTCAATACATCCTTGAAAACACCGGATGTCAGGGATGATGGGTTTCCACCAAGCGTGTCAGATGTTATGTTCAAATCCAAAGATGCATATTTCAATCCCGACCAGGTGATGTTCCATGGCCCTGGAGGGACCTGACACATGCTGGCACCTGGGATTTGCTGTATCACTTATCCCTGCTCTTTCAAGTCACTAGGGCTCAGGCAGCTCTCTTTGGGATCATGAACTTCTTTCTCTTCTACGAACCCTGGAAGCCTGGAGTTCGTTCACCATAATAACTGGGGTGTTACTGTCACATATAACCTCCTATCTACAGGAGACCTTTCTTGATTTGCCTGCTAGGGGCCTCCTAGTTTTCAAAATCCTTTTGTATTAAATTTTGTAAAAGAACTTGTATTGAATTTGTCTAGAGCCTATATTTATTTATCTGAGCATGTGCCGTGCCTTTGCCCTCATTTCCTAGGAAAGTGTGAGGTCCCTGAGAAGAAGAGCTGTCTAACTTTCGTATTTGTATCCCCAGTGCCTGGAACATAGCGGGTGCTTAATGAGTGCTTATGCATTGATGCATCTGCAATCCAGTTGTGGCAGGAGGAGCAATGGACACGATGTCAAGAAGACCTCTTGGGTTAACATACCTCCTCTGGCACTTAGGAAATGACACTACGGATAGATCGTCGAACTGAATGTCAGGAATTCCTGCAACTGATTTCTGTCTCGGATACTGTGTGTCCCTGGGTAAGTCATTTAACCACTTGAATCTCAATTTTCTTGTCTGTAAAATGGGGATAGCAATAGTTTCTACCCGTAGGGTTATTGTGAGGTTCAAATGAGATAATTACTTAAAGTACTAGAAATGTTCTTGCTATTATATGTTTATTCTCTACGTGACTCTGGGTTAGACTAAGAGAAGGGAAATGACTTGTCCAAGGTCACACGGGAGACAGAGCTGGAAGGCAAACCCAGGTTTTCTGTCTCCAAATCTAGCATGCTTCTCATTACACCATGCTGCTTCCCTCCCTTAGCAAAGCATATGAATATGGCCTGTTATAGTATACTTACCACCCTGCGCCTTCTTCCTCAAGGAGTTTTTGATGGCCTCGATGGATATTCTGAGCCTGAACAAAAACACACTGACTATGTTTCCATGCCCTGTTCAGAGTAGCTCTGGGTGCTCAGCATGCTCTCTTGATGTGACTGGATCCCAGTGTAGACTTTGTTAAACACTGAATAATCCTTTGTTGGGGGGGTGGTGGTGGTGAGGGAGTAAAGATACGTTGCTTGTTGTTGTTGGCAGCTAGGTGGCACAGTGGATAATGTGGGGCTTGGAGTCAGGAAGATTCCTCTTCCTGAGTTCAAATTCAACCTCAGACTTTTACTAGCTGTGTGATGCTGGGCAAGTCACTTAATCCTGTTTACCTCGGTTTCCTCATCTGTAAAATGAGCTAAAGACGGAAATGGTAAACCACTCCAATATCTTTGCTTGGCAATGGGAATGTATAATTCTACACTACCTGTGTATGAAAACTGAATTCAGCAACTCCCTCCCAGCTCGTTCTCAGCAGAGACAGCAGTGGGGCAAAATTAGTGCAAACCAAATTTCAGCAAACTTTTACTTGAGCTGGCTTCTACTATGGTTGCTGTTATAGTAAGTGACAAGACCCAGCTTCTTTCCGGAGGGTGAGATTTTGAAGTCACCATCTTGCCCAGGATTCCTCCTTTTCTGAGGGGGGGAGGAGTTACAAAAGAGAATATTTAACCAGTTTTAAACATTTAAATCTAGGACATTCCCTGCAGTGGATTTTCTAAATAAATTAATAAGCACCTACTATATATTTGGAATACAAAATAAAAAATAAAACTGTCTCTGCCCTCAAGAAGTCTATGGACTATCATATTCCACCATAATTTTAAGGCACACAGTAGGAGCTTAATAAATGTTTTTTTTTTCATTCATTCATTATCAAATTTAAGATCAGCTCCCTAATCTCCTCATACTCTGACCATTTTCTGGTGGTGGGGGGTGTGATGGCAGTGATCATAGACAGCACTCTCTACATGTTTCTAAGATAGCTTATCAACTGTAGGTAATGCTCATTTAGAACATTTAAAGCTTTGCCAAGAGCCATTCCATTGCTAAGGGAAAACATCACATGATACGGCCAGGACAACTGTCAAATCAAACTTTTAGGCAACTTCAGCTTAGTGAGAGTGGGAAGAGAGATCTTGGGGAGACACTTAATTTGGGACACAAGGTTCCATATGGAAAGAGAGCCCAGCAGACCACCCCATCATTGGGAGAGGGAGAGAGAGACTCAGAAATCAGAAGGCCAGGGCTGGGGAGGCCATGGCCACTTCTGGAAGGATCAGGGACTGATCTTGTGTTCAGGGCTTCAGGTGTGAGGAGGTCACACCATCTGGTATTATATTATGATTATATTATTGCTACGTGGGTCAGAAGTTCAAATGTTTACATATATTGATGGAGTGATAGCTAGGTGGTGCAGTGGATAGACTACAGGGTTTGGAATCAGGAAGACATCTTCATGAGTTCAAAGCCAGCCTCAGACACTTCCTATCTATGTGACCCCGGGCCAGTCACTAAACTTTATTTGCCTCAGTTCCTCATCTGCAAAATGAGCTAGAGAAGGAAATGGCAAAACCACTCCAGTATCTTTTCCAAGAAAACCTCAAATGGGGACACAAAGAATTGGATATGACTGAAATGACTGAACAACAAATCGGTAAGTAGAAGTGCTTTTCATTCCCCTTAAATACTGGCACTTTGTGGCAAAGCTCCTCTAGCTAAACCCTGGTTGCAACTGCGTACCGGGCTATTCCTAAGGAGTGGGGAACCAAAGCAGATAAGAGTTATCCTTCTCTCTCTAAAAGGGATGCATTCCAGACTAGTGCATCACCTCTCCATTTGTATATACACATATATATGTATATATGTATGTTTATACATGTATATGTATATGCATAAATATGTATGCATGTATATGTGTATGTGTACATACGTATATGCATGTATTTCTGTCCCAGCTGAACATAAAGGCTGGGCAGTTACTATTTCACTTTTATCTTTGTATATCTAGGGCACAACATGTTTAGTTCTTTTTCAAATATGTCCAACTCTTTGTGACCCCATTTGGGGTTTTCTTGGCAAAGATATTGGATTAGTTTGCCATTTACTTCTCTAGCTCATTTTACAATGAAGAAACTGAGGCAAACAGGGTTAAGGGACTTGTCTAAGGTTACATAGGTAGGAAATGTCTGAGGTCAGATTTGAACTCAGGAAAAAGAGTCTTCCTGATTTCAGGCTTGGTGCTCTATCCACTATGACACCTAACTGCCCTGGCCCTAATGTAGTACCTGGTAAAGGGGCAGGTGGTAATGTGAAGCTGAATTAGATTGAAGTCACACCAGCTCATGGAGAAACAATTATATGTGAGATGATGAAATAAAGGCATTGTGTCTTAAATAGAAAGACAAAATCTCATAGATATTATATCATTGAATTTTCTTGACACATGAATATTGTGTTAAGGGAATTATAAATTTGTGTGTGTGTGTGTGTGTGTGTGTGTGTGTGTGTGTGTGTTGGAGGAGATAGCATAGGGTGGTAGATAGAGAGGTCTCCTTGGAGATAGATTGGGGTTCAAGCCCCACCTTTGGCATACACTAGCTGCTTGACTTCAGAAAAATCATATAACCTAAGAAACTCTTAAGTAGCAGAACAGGTGTTTATTTGCATTACTAGAGGAATTTTCTACACTGGGTGTTCCCCAAGCCAATGTAGCCATAGCCCTGGACCCCCAAGAGTGAAAAGTATTACATGTCCCCCTTCTTTTTTTTCTAGATGTTTTAGAAAGCAGCTTTTGGTAATTTGCATTATCCAGATGCTTCAGAGGCAGGTGGGGACTAGAGAGATAAGTAGGGAAGTTACTTAGGTAACTGAAGCCTGAAGCTCTGAAGCCCTTAGATCTGTATAGAAGATATCCTCAACCTGGACGAAGGTTTGTAAGTTCATAAGTTCAAGAACCTTAAGTTGGAAAGACAAGAGGCCATTTAGTTTGATACTTGCATCTTAACGATGAGGAAGCTGAAGCCTGAGGATGTAAAATGACTTATCCAAGGAAATGTAAGTGAGTCCCATTGGGCTCCTTAGGTTTTGAAATAAAGAGTTATTTTGTGAAATTCAAGGGGAAAGTCTTACTCTAACTCTGAGAAAACTCTTGTGTGC
>CM053583.1:411053682-411086342 GCA_028627135.1 Pseudochirops cupreus | reverse complement strand
ATTTTTATATGTAATCGGGGAAAATAAAATATTATAAAAAAGAAATTATATCTTTGTCCTTTATATCAAAAAGGAAAGTCTGATAGAAGTGTTACATTAGAATATAGACAAAAGTGAAAGTGACTTATTATATTCATGCGCATTTTTCTGAATAGTCACTGATCATGCGTTTTGCCCAACTAGCTTCTATTATAGGAAAAATATAGGTATTAATGAAAAGGACAAAAATTAAAGAGACATTTCTTTGGTTTTTTTTCATAAAGATACTCCCTTAAGCCAAAAATAGTTTATGGCAAAAATGAAGGTAAATTTCTTTTCTAGATCCTTGTCCCACAGAGCTGATGTGAGCTGACAATCCCCCTTGAAATCCACAATGACATTGTGCCTGCAACAAAAGAAATTGGTTAATTCACATTAAGTGTGAGATAGTCAAAAGTGTTATTGTAGCTCAGATAGAAACTAAGCTTCACTTTAAAAAATGGTTTATTGATAATTTAAAAAAATCACAGTCATTTCCGGCCATATTCTCCCCTGTAAGGAAGAAAAAGTAAAGCAGCCACTATATAGGACACTTGAAGACAAGCCCTCCTCTCCCAGAGTCCTCACCTCTCTGACCAAAGGAAGAGAAAGTGGATCTCATCATCTGTTTTCCAGGACCGTGATAAGTTGTTATAATGACCAAGAACTCAACTTTCTTTTGTTTGTTCTCACATTATTGTGGCAATTGTGTCCATTAAAAATCACTTTCCCTTTCCTCCTCTTCTAGGCTCACTGAGGCTGGGAACTTGACTAAATAGAGCATCCCTTTCGTCCCTTCAGGCTTCCCAAAGGGGGAAAAATGAAAAGAGGATGACTCTAGTCACCCTTCAAATAGAAAAGTTAGGACAATGTGGCGAATGAACAATTTTCTTAACACCATGTGGTCCATCAGTGAACAACAAGTCATTTACTGTAGGTGAGTAAGTCCCATTAATGCTAATGGGAGTTGGGCTCATCTATCCCTTGTGTACTCAGGAGAAAACAGACCTCTGTGCTCCTCCCCATGCACCAAATGCATCAAGTCCAGGTCAGACTTGGAGCTCAGAAGGGCTCTTTTCCAAATAGAAAAGCATTCTGTGACATTTTTCCCTATTGAATGTCTTTGGAAAGCGACAATATGAGATGTTATTTTATCTGGCATAGATACCAATACATTGAACATAGTGAGGGGAGAACTCAGGCTCCAAATACCACACATGAAACATTTCCTTACAGAAAGTATCTTGCCTGACTATGCTGTGAATAAACATGGAAAGTCTCATTAAACAACAAACAAAGAAACAAACAAAACCACTGCATAGATCACTTTTTGTCACTATTGCTTTAAAGTTGTGCAGATTGTCCACCCCTCTAAGTTGCCTTTCTCTTCTATTGATAACTCTTATGAAACCTGGAATGTTTTACAGGGATTTCTTATTACTTAACAAGAAAAAAAATGCAACAGCAATTGACATTTCTCAATAGTTTCTGCAATGCACATAGAATTCTAGAACTCTAAGGAGCATGCTATGTTAGCTATAGAGGTAAAAGGAACAGCAGAGGTTATTCAGTCTTAGGCTTTCATTTAAAGATGGAAAGACTGAGGCTTAGAGTGGTAAGCTGCTTTGCACCAGATAGGAAAGCTCTCAGATCCTTTTCAGTTCTCAGTTAAGTGGCACCATTTTAAACGAACTAGGATATGGAAATAGGAGATTCAAAGAAGAGGTGACACATGCCAATTTGGCACCCAATGTAGACACTCTTCCCTCTTGTCCATTAGAGGTAGTTGAGTTTAATTCCTTCATTTTATAGATGAAATAGATGAGACTTGGAGTATTGAAATTCTTTGCCCACAGAAATATAAATTTTGAATGGTCATTGGAACCCAGGCCCTCTGACTCCAAGTTAATGCTTTCCCCTTAAAATTAATATATTTTATGTTCAATTTATCAGTCAGTGGAAACACACTAGTGACTCTCAAAGCCTTACCTTTTTGATCAATTAAATAATATCACTCCAGTGTGAGTAAAGGGAGAGGCATATGGAAGCCCTTGTTTCTCTGGGCTGTTAGAGGCCCCTTTGGTGTAAACAAGAGCAAAGTGAAGGGGCGATAAATGGCAGTGAAGGGAGAGTACTTCCATTGGGGGCAAAATTGGCATGTCTCACCTCTCTCTTTGGGTCTCCTATTTCCATATCCTTGTTCACTTAAATGGTGCCACTTACAGAGAACCCAAAGGGCCTGAGAGATTTCCTATCTAGTACAAACTATTTATTCTCCATGAAAGGAAGCTGCAGTTTAGAGGGACAGTATCTTACTCAGGATTCCACGGCCAGTTAGTGGGCTCTAGCCTCCCAGCCCTATCTTGCCAAGCATGCACCCATTATGTCAGCACATTCTACCTGCCTTTGGCTCAAAGAAAAGAGTCAGATGAGTTTGAGCCAGAAATGCTAGAGATAAAGAAGTATATATTCATCCTCAGAGTCCTTTTGTCCATTAAAAATTATTTTCTTAAAATGTATTTATTTTCTTCCCTTTGTTACAGGATCATCATTTTGTACCTGTCTCAGTAAAGCCATAGGATAAGAAGAGAGAGGCAAGATGTGCATAGAGCATACCGGATCACAGATATAGCATTGCTAAGGACGTCAGAGACCACTGGGTCCAACCCCATCATTTTACACCTGAGGAAACTGAGGCCCAGTAATATTAAGTGACTTTCCAAAGGTCACACAGGTAATATTCATGAGAGATGGAATTTCAACCATGGTCTTTTTTGCATCAGAGTCAATGCTTATCTATTCCGTCAATGTCAGCCACAAAGGTAGGAAGACCTTTGTGGCCATGGGTTTGTAGCCACTTAATCCCTTAGTGGCTCCAGCCAACTCTCTGACACCAAGATGCAGATGAGTCATTGATCTCATCTGTGGAGTTTCCACAATTACAATTCTGTACATCAAATAAATCACAGATTCAAGACTTAAAAAAAGCTATTTTTTGAAAATGGGAATTGTGACATTTATTTTTCATGCCTTGCTACTCACATACACAGACATACAAACCTCAACATATTTATGATTCCATAGAAAGAGTTGACATAAATTCTACTTATAGACATAGAGATGACTTAAAAGATGTAGAATGTGTTTCAATCTTTATTTATTATCATTTCAGTAATGACATACATCTGTTGACAAGCAAGGCTATGGCTTCAAACACATGTAAGCTGCCATTTCTCATATATACTGTCACTTATGTTTCCTTCTATTAATATCACAACTTGGCTATGCCATACATTCAGTTCAATTCAATTTCTTGTTTGTCAAGTGACTATTATGCACAAATCACTGACATGAGGTTCTGGCGACACAAAGGGAAACAGCCAACAGTCCTTGCCCTTGAAGTACTTAGATCTGGCAGATAGGATACAGTATGTATAGAAGTAAAGGGAGGACAAGTGTATCTCTGAGATTTAATGGCCCATGATCACAGAAACTTTAGCTACTAATGCCGTTCTTTTAATTGAGTCCTAGAGATTCTGGAGGACTTTACTGGAAGATAGATAATTTTCATGCTGGATTGTCAACAAGCATCTGAGGAGAGCTCAATTTTGTTCAGGAGAGCTTGGTATGTTTTGGGGTACCAGTAGTCTTGGGGAAGGGACTCTTCTCCAGAACTTTGGGGTCACTTTGGAAGAAGGCAGAGAGGTGAGAATGAGGCATACATAGATGAGTGTGTAAACTAGTGAGCAAGACAAGAGAGGACAGGTGTGCATGAGAGGAATAGACTGAGCTGGCAGGTGTGACAGCTGGTAATAGTCAATAAGTCCAATCAGCTGCTCCTTATTTTCCCCTTGACAGGTGACACTGAGCACCATTGCTGCCTCATATTTCTTGCTTAGGTTTTTATTTTTTTTCTATATTAGTTGATAATGGTAATAAATTTCACGGTCACTAATAATGATTTTGATTAAGTCTGTAAGTTTTGGATTTTAAATTGAGGGGTGAAACTAAACTGTGCAATGCTAGATTTCTTCAGTTTATTCCAAGATGGAGCGCTGAACTGATTAGAAAGAGTGAGTTTTTGTGATTTGATTAATCTCTAAGAACATTCCAGGCCATATGTATCAGACTGCCTTTGAACCTGATGATGGAAAATTTGCAAGAGATGAACCAGTAGTGGTGAGAGGCTCTTGCCTTTGTCCCCGAGTGTATCTGATTGACACTGTTCAAAATCTAGCATCTTGCATCCACACCCCACAAGTGGCCTTGTGATGGGTCAAATAAGAGAACAGAAAAAATGCTTTAGGAAAGTTTGAGGAAGGAAATTATGTGTTCACCTGGGAGAACTGACCTGAGCCTTAAGGAAAGAGAAGGGGTTAACTAGCAGAGCCAGATGAAGAGGGCATACATTCCAGGCATTGGGGCAGTGGGGGTGGGAAGAGTGAGATGACAGTGGCATCAAGGATGGTGCTAAAACAGAGATCACTGAACTCCTGCCAATTATCTTCCCCTTCTCTGGTTACCACCTCCACAGTCTTGTCACTTGTTCCACCACCCATACCAGGGACCATGCCCTAGAGCAGGGGCTCTTAAACTGAGCTTTCTGGTTCCTTAGTCCCTGGATAGATTTGAAGAAGACCATGAACTTGGAAGACAGAAGCCTGCATCTTAATGTTTTCACTCACTTCTAACTAAAATTTAGTATTTCCTTTAATTATTTAAAACATGATTCTTGGAAATGTTTTATGTGATTACACATGCATAATCTGTATAAGATTGCTTCCCGTCTCAGGGAACAGGAGGGGAGGAATAGAATTTGGAACCTGAAACTTTAAAAAAATCTTAAAAATGGTTTTAACCTCTAATTGGGGAAAATAAAATATTATTAAAAAGGAAAAAATAGCTATTAGGTGGCACAGTGGGTGAGAATGCTACTCTTAATGTTAGGAAAACTTGATTTCAAATTCTAATTCAGACACATACTAGCCATGTGACATTTGACAAATAATTTCTCCTTTCTTAGCCTCAGTTTCCTGATATGTTAAAATGGTGTTTGTGTGTGGGGGGAAGGCTGTTGTGACAATCAGATGAGACATATATACTGCAATTTACAAACCTCAAAATGATATAGAAATACTAGATATACTATCTATTAATTATCATAATGTTCAATTTTATCAAAGCAAAAGAGTATTATTCTGAGGAGTCATTAGGCTTCACCAGACTGCCAAGAAGAGAAACAAGAAATAGAAATGGTTAAGAAGGGCTGTGCTAGAGAAACTTCTTCCCTGACTTGCTAACATCCCAAGGGGGGGCCTGCCTTTCCTGCACCACAGTGTCAGGAGAGCCTCAGCCATTGGGAATCATTTTTCTACCTCTTCCCCTGCCACATCCAATTTATCCAACGACTTTTCATGCTTATCTAAAGTCTTCCATTGAAAAGAAGTTTAGGTCACATTTATACCTCTCATTTGATTGGTTCAATTGAAATATGTTCTCATCTAATAGATGTATCTGGGCCAAAGGGGGTGGAAGTGATTTCAACCCCATTTTTATAAATGGATACATGACATATGCATGAGACATGCACACATGAGACAAGCATGGAACAAATCATGAAATCTCATATGTCAGTGCAGATCTACATACGATTTCAGAAGTGGATCAGGGCAAAGGAGTGATGGAAGGAGAATGATCACAAAAGGTTCAAAAGGTTCAAAAGTATCTTAGTTCCTGATCTGAAGTGATCCAATGGATTATCTGGGTTGGGAAAGCTTAGAAATGGTGAATGTGTGGCCAAGGGCGTAGAAGAGAGACAGCGAGACAGCTATGTGTTCAAATAATTGACATAATTGCCTTGTGTTACTTATCCTGGTGAACATCAAGGGAGGAGAGAAAAACTATGCTTTTGCAACAGCATGTGTAAATTGAAAGAAGATATTTTTTCATTACAATGAATAAAAAATGCAAGTGGGAGGGAACTTTTCAAATACTGTGTGAACTAGAGTTGGAGGTCATTTCCTAGTGCCATGATTTCTTAGGACATGCTGAAGACCAAGCTTGAAACTGAGCTTGTTGCTCTCAAACAGTTCCAGGACTGGATGTTTGGACTAGAAAACAAATGATCATAATATGAAATTTTGATGATTTGCTTCTCGAGGTTAGGGATTCTTTTTTTTTTTTTGCCTTTGTATGCCTAGTTCTTAGCATTTTGCTTAATATGTAATAGGCCCTAAATAAATGTTTACCAAATTATTCAAAAGTATATCTAAGTAGGGGGGCAATTAGGTGTCATGGTAGATAGAGTGCCAGGCCTGGAGTCAGGAAGACTCATCTTTATGAGTTCAACTCTAGCTTCAGATACTTACTAGCTATGTGACTCTGGAAAAGTCATTTACCTCTGTTTGCCTCAGTTCCTTCACCTGTAAAATGAGCTGAAGAAGGACATGGCCAACTACTCCAGTGTCTTTTCTAAGAAAACCCCAAATGGAGTAAGAAAGAATAAAAATTGACTGAAAAAATGACTAAGAACAACAACAAATGTCTGAGTAGAATGGCAACCCGGGCTTTGTACCAAAGTGCTGAAATGTACAGGATGCTTCTACCACTTGTAATCTTTCAGGAGCACATAAATAACGGATACTTTGCATCTACATGATAAGCATTAGTTAAGTAGAAAGATATTTGACTCCTTCCTCTTCCCTCCACTTCCCTAGGTGAGTCCCCCTCCTACTTCCTTAAGGAATCATTTTGTATCACTTGTACAACGGAAAAAAATGAAAGGTGATTACTTTGGGCCTAAAGTGTCCTAAGAACTTTGGAAATCTGTTGAAAGTGAACTTAAACTGGCCTATTACTTTTCAGTTTCTCAGTTGTCAAGATTATGTTGAATTCGCTCAAGAAATCCTAAAGATCTATGTAAAGTGACTTTGATACAAACCAACCATTCGGATTCATTCTGCATAAGAATATGTCATTGTGCCTCATGAGCATGAGGGGTAAAGGAGATTAAGCCAAAAATTAAAATGTGAAGGAACAAGAACAGTAATTTTGAATGGAAAATAGATAGGGAGTGGTATTTTATGTATACATCTTTTATTAATTAATTTCTTCTGGCATTGTTCTTTTGAGTACTGACCTACCATGAAAAAACCTTGTATCTTTGGCATCACAGATTTGAAGCTAGAGAGGACCTCAGAGATCATTTGGCCCAGTCCCTTCATTTTGTGAATGAATAAAATGAGTTCCACAGAGGAGAAATGACTGCCCCAGGGTCATACAGGTCAACAGCTAATCAACCAATCAAACAATGAATGAAGTGTTTATAAAATGTCTACTTTATGCTAGGCACTGTACTGGGTGCTGGGGATGCAAAGCCAAAATGAAACATTTCCTAACCTCAATGAACTTCCATTCAATTGAGTTCTAAATTAATCATTTAGAAAACCAGGATTTTCACCTAAGTCCTCCACCTCCCAAAGTAACTGTCTATCCACAGTTCCTCTCACTCTAATCTCATTGCCCTTGATGAGTCAACATCTATAGGCTTCCTTCTTCTGATACTGTGAATCTCTGTGATTCAGCTACATAGCATCAGTAGTAGAATATGGATGAGAAATAAACAGGTTCTTGTGTCCAGGAGAAACAATTCATGGTCATCTCCTTTCTAGAAATGTTTTCTAGGTTTCCAGAGCAAAGAGCATGCCTATTATCATAGTCTAGCTTAGTGTCAGGTTTTATTATGATATAAAACTATCATTGATTGGATCAAGTCAACAGTTATTTATTAAGCTCCTACTTTGTATGCCCTGTGCTAAGCACTCAATCATCAATTCAGAGCTGAAAGGGACTTTAGAAATTGTCTGGTTGAAGCCTTGCATTTTGCATATGAAGAAATAGACCTAGAGTGCTCAAAGCCACACATGTGGATACACAGGAAAAAATAGCTGAGCCAGGATTGCAATTCAGGTCCTCTGGCTCCAAATCCAAACATAGAGGGAGGACCTCAGTTCAGCTTAGTCTGAAAATTGCAGAGAATTGCAGCTCGACAACAGAATATCTCTAACTGCAATTGACAGGGTTTGCTGTCAATACACTTGCATGACTAATAGCATTAAATCATTCTGAAATTGGAGAGTATGGGCTTTCCCTTTAACATCTCCTGACAAATTGTTTTCATATGCAGGAACATTCATTCCTTCTACAAGTATTTATTAGGTGCTTACTATGAACCAGGCAACCTGGAATTGAGGATACAAAGATAGCTGAAACACTCTCTGTCCTCAAAGTACTTTTGTTCTGCTGGAAGAAACACACACGTGTATACGTAATTTTATATATACACATACATATACAGCAATGTAAACATAAAACATATTCAAAATAATGGAGAGTAAAAACTGGGAAGACATGTAAGCCTCTTGTTGGAAGGTACACTGAAGGGAAGCCTTGAAGGAAGCTAGGGATTGGGAGATTGGGGCTTGAAGGTGGTGGAAATTGGATCATGGTGGGCCTAGAATCATGACCACTTTGTTTCTGCTCCCCAGAATTCAAAGAAGGTTGTAGCTCATAATATTTCAAATAACAGGCAGCACGTTAAATGTTCACCTTGTGAACCTCCTCGAGTTTGCGCATCTCCAGGCTTTCCTCCCAATCTATCTCTGTATTGGGAATTCAATCTTATTCTTTCTAAACCAGCTCACCCAAACCCCCTTTTAAATTCCATTACACAACACACAAAGCAAGATCGTCTTTGTTAAAAAGTTTAATGTTCTTAATTAGTCGAATTGGTTGGGCTAATTAGAATACCAATTAGAATTGGCAGGGCTATCGCTAATTTGAAAGTGCTGTGGTCTGGTGTTAATCGCTATTAAGTCTTATAGTTTGTGAAAGATGGAGAAGGGATGAATACACAAAACACGATTTTCAATGCTAAAGTTCGGTAGTCATGGTCATAATGGGCTCTCCTATTGGGGCATATTTAGAAGAAATATAATCCATAGAGATGTGGGCTGGAGGGAAAGTTAGGAGCTACACATTCCAGAATGCCTTCCATTTTAATATATTAAAAGCCTGGAATGAGTTTTACTAAAATAGCAAAGAGTTTAATTCACCTAATGGACTAATTATCTGTAAGGGTTTTTTGAAGGAAAAAAAAAGGAAAACACAAAACAACAGTAAAGACTTTTAAAATTATTGTGGTACTTTTTTTGGGGGGGAGGGCTTGACATTTTATGATGTGAATTTTAAACAGAAACCAAACGTTTTATAGCCATTGGCGCTTGAATATATTAACTTGAATATACTGGTGCTTAGTAATGTTTGATTGATTGGTTGACTTGGGGTAACTAAGTTCATCATCAGCATTTCTTGTATTTTTCATTTGTTCTGTTTGGACTTATGTATGCATGTTTTCCCTTTCATATGGTCATACTCAGTGTGCTTTTCCCTACTATTTTCTCTGCCTCACACTATTGCATATGGGTCTTCCCTTGTTTCTTTGCATTCCTCATGCTTGTGAATGTTTATCATATTCTATGACATGGTTAAACCACAATTCATAAAGTCTTCTTTCAGTTGTTGGACCTTTTGATTATTTCCATAGTTTTTTTTTCCGATTATAAATAACACTGCTATTATCTTTGCTCTTGTAATCCCTTATTTCTCTTCAGACTGTGTTGTCTGGGATCCATATTGCCAATATTGATTGGCCAAACTATAATATTGAATGGTCAAACTATAAAAAATATTTTTGCAGTATATAGCTGGGATGACTGTCCAGAAAGATTATACAAATTTGAAATTCTACCAGCAGTATATGAGAGCATAGTCTCTTTCCAATCCTGTCAACACTGAGTTTTGTCATTTTAAACTATTTTTGTCATTTTGATGGGAATGGGTTGGTACCTAAAAGTTATTTTAATTTGCATTTTTCTGGCTTTTAGAGAGGTTAAAAACTTCTTTAATGATTATTTTCTATTTGAGTTCCTTAACCTGTAAATTTTCCATTCATAAAGTTGGATCATTTGCTCCCTTGAGGGTTAATAAATATCCTTGAGTATTTTTTTATAAATTCCTTATAAATTTCAGATCATAAGTTTTTATGTCATATTTGCCATAAATATTTTCCCAGTCTAGTTTTCTTTTTTCCTTGATTGTGGTTTGTTATGTAAGAAATTTTAATTTTTCATATGATTAATTCCATATTATTCTCTACACTTCATTTGGTAAATGGAAATATATGTTCCAAACACAATTGAGATGTGTAAATTATTCTAATCTTTTTCACCAGCATAGTTCTTTTCTATATTTAAATTGATAATCCAGCTGGAATTTCACATGGTATATGTTATGAAGTGTGAAGTCAGGATGATATGACTTAAAGTCCTACATAGGTCTCTGAAATTCTGAATTATCTTCCATTATTTTTTTCTCTTTTAAAAAATTATTTATTCATTTGTTTTTAGTTTTTACATTCATTTCTATAAGATTTTGAGTTCTAAATTTTCTCCCCCTCCCTCTACTCTGCCCTCCCCAAGATGGTATGTGATCTGATATAGGCTATACATATATACTTATAGTAAACATATTCCCATGTTAGTCATGTTGTAAAGAAGAATTAGAACAAAAGGGAAAAACCACAAGAAAGAAGAAAAAAAGAGAAAATAGTATGCTTCAATCTGCATTCTGACTCCTTAGTTCTGTCTCTGGATGTGGACAGCATTTTCTATCATGAGTCTTTTGGAATTGCCTTAGATCCTTGTATTGCTGAGAAGAGTTAAGTTTATCAAAGATGGCCATCACACCATGTTGCTGTTACTGTGTACAATGTTCTTCTGGGTCTGTTCACTTCACTAAGCATCAATTCATATAAGTCTTTCCAGGTTTTTCTGAAGTCCATCTGCTCATCGTTTCTTTTTTTTAAAAAAATATTTAATTACTTTTAGTTTACAACATTCAGTTTCACAATCCCTTGAGTTTCTAATTTTTCCCCCATCCCTCTCCTCCCCCTCCACCCATGGCAGCATGCAGTCAAATATAGGATGTACAAATACCTTCACATTAAACATTAGTCAGGTTATATAGAGGGATTATAATCAATGGAGTCAACAACGAGAAAGAAGAAACAAAACAGAAAGAGAGCACAAGTAGTTTGCTTCAAGCTGCATTCAGACTCTGTAGTCCTTTCTCTGGATGTGGATATCCCCTTCCATCATGAGTCTTTTGAAGCTGTCTTATAAACTTGCATTGCTGAGAGGAGCCCAATCTATCAAAGTTAGTAGTCACAGATACGATGTGTCTGTGATAGTGTACAAAGTTCTACTGGTTCTATTCTCCTCACTCAGCATCAGTTTATATAAGTCTCTCCAAGCTATTATGAAGTCTACCTGTTCCTTATTTCTCATTGCACAATAGTATTCCATTACATTCGTATACCACAACTCATTTAAACATTCCCCAGTTGTTGGGCATCACCTCAATTTCCAATTCTTTGTCACCACAAAAGGAGCTGCTATAAATATTTTGTACTTATGGGTCCTTTCCCCATTTTTATGATCTCTTTGATTATTGAAAAAATCTTAGCAGAATTGGTTCTTATTCTGTATATTTCTCTGCCACCTCACCAGAAGTTCATATAAAAGTTTCTTATATTAGTACCACTGTATGTCCCTTCTGTCTTATTGAAAAACCAAAATGGATCCATAATCTCATTAATGTATATAGTTCCTCCAATGTTTCAGGCTGAAATCCAACCCTATCTGCACGTCCTGTGCAGCTCTTGTTCATGTCTTCTGGTAATTTTGCCACAACGAGATTGACTCAATGTGATGGGGATCTTTTTCACCTTGTATTGACATTTACGATATCACTAGAATCCATGCAATGTACCATGATTATCCTTTATTCTTATCCTATAACTGACCTTTCCTAGTTTTCACTCCAATGTTTCTTCAATGATATCATTTATTCTGGTTCTTCTTTGTAATTCCTTATTTTCAGTATATAACAGCCTGCATATCTCTACCATGTGACTTTCAATTTTCATCATAGTGGTACTTATTCTTATTTTTAATGAGAGAGAGAGAGAAAGAAAGAGAGAGAGAGAGTGTCCAAGTCCATGACTCAGGATCATATACCCACACTGGCAACTAGTGTGAAGTCATTGAGAAAAAAAATACCTTCCTAGTTTCCCAAATGCAATCCAGCCCACTTTCCTGCACCTGTTTAATTCTGCATCTAATTCATTGTCTATTCATTGGATTTGTCCAAGATGTTCATCTAACATAATATATTCTGGAAAATAGTTATCCTTCATCTACTTATTTATTTTTTTTACAACTTGAAGGGTTAAGCTAAATTATTTTAAGCCATTATGGAACTCATCTAGAGGACTCTACAGCTTCCTGGGGTTGGGTTCATCTAGCACAAAGTCATCTACAAACAAGAGTATCTGAAGGACCTCACCATCTATAAGCAATCCCCTCTGACTTGGATTCTGTCCTGGATCTCCATGATGGTGGTGAACACCTGTGATGAACAGATGTCTCCCTCTTTTCTATCTTGCCTTAATAGTAATGATTAGTGATTCACCAAACAAGGTTATATCTGTTATTATATAATTCAAGGAATCTTGTATAATTTTGATGTATGCATGAGAAACACCTTGGTGGAGGAGAGACATTAAGAATGACATTTTGCTCTACCAGAGTAAAAACTTTCACATAGTCAACAAATAGCAAACATGATGAGATTTTATGTCCTTTACAGTTTTTAGTTAATTATTTCATAGTAAATATGTGCTCTCTTGCATAATGTTTCTTGCAAGAAGAGCCTGCCTCTTCCCTAATAATACCCTTCTCCAAAATTCTCTCCAGGTAACAATAACAGTTAACATTTATGTTAGCACTGAATATGTAACAGGTGCTGAACACTTTATCTCATTTGATACTCACAATAATCCTGGGAGGTAGGTATTATTATTATCACCCCCCCCTTTTACAGATGAGGAAACTGAGGCAAACAGAGGCAGAGTGATTTGCCTCGGATCACACAACTAGTAAATTTCTGAGGTTAGATTTGAACTCATACCTTCCTGTTTTCAGGTCTAGCACTCTATCCCCAGTATCACATAGCTGTAGATAATTCTAATTCATATACATACATATATATGTAATATGGGCAGTTAGGTGCCACAGTGGATAAAGTGCTGGACCTGGCATGAGGAAGACTAATCTTCTTGAGGTCTAATCTGGCCTCAGACACTTCCCAGCTGTGTGACCCTGGGCAAGTCACTTCACCCTGTTTACCCCAGTTTCCTCATCTGTAAAATGTACTGGAGAAGGAAGTGGCAAACCACTCCAGCATCTTTGCTAAGAAAACCCAAAATGGGGTCACAAAGAGTCGGACATAAATGAAAAACAATGGAACATACATAATGCATACATACACACATACACACACGTTCATGTATTTGGATCTATGGTAAGGCAGGCATGTAGAGTGTTCTTTTGTCACTTTTTTGTATTAATGAGGTCCAATATTTCTCCATGTTTTAGGTATCTTTCTCTCCTTCATATTCCCTGATAATCACTTCCTCACAATTGTGCTGCTGCTAGATAAATCTCGACTGGATACATTTGGTCTATTCCATCTGCCTTTCCCATCATTATTCTGCTCAGTAACAATTCTATCTCTATGATGAGGAACAGAGTTCACATAGTTTGTCATAAAAATCCTTGCAGATCTTCTCTATCTTTCATCTTTTTGTTGTTTTCTTGCCAGTTACATCTCTGAGATGATTATATTTTAGTAGAGAGGAAATGAAGTGTTATTAATGTGGTAGACATTCTTGAATAAACTGTCTTTATGTGGTTAGACCACTGACTTGTTGGAGCAAAAATCAAAATTAATACAATGGTAACAGAAAGAACAAAAATGAAGAAAAGATGTGGCATATGATTAGAATAGCTTCATCTTGACCTTTTAAAATAAGTTATTGATGCTGAAAATGGGCTATGAATGGAAGAAAATAAATTAATACCAATTACAATAGTTTTATATAGAAATTGAAGGGATGTGGATCCATTGTCATAATGAGGAGAGGAAAAGAGCTTAAAACACTTTGTCAGCAAATACTGGCTTACTTGCTGGGCGGAGAAAGATGACAGCCAAGCAGAACATTGGTTCAGAATATAAACTCATTGGTAAAATCTTATTGGAGGACAGTGGAAAGCTAGGGACAATGCTGCTAATCTGGGTTAGAATTCTATAAATCAAAATAAAAAGTAGGCAGACAAATATTTCTTTTCTATTTCTGAACACAGCTGTATGTGTGAAATAGGAAAGATTCTAGTAAAATTAACAAAAGCTAGCATTTATATAGTGCTGTCATTTTAACGTTATAATAACCCTGGGAAGTAGCTGTTATTATTAGAGCTATTTAAATATGTGGAAACTGAGGCAGACCAAAGTTTAGTTTAGGGCAGCTAAGAGGAACAGTTGATAGAATACTGAGTTTGGAGTCAGGAATACTCATCTTTATGAGTTCAAATCTGGCCTCACACTTGCTGTGTAACCCTGGGCAGTTCATTTAACCCTGTTTGTTTCTGTTTCCTCATCTAGCAAAAGACAAATATATTATAGAGTTATGTTGTCTGTGAAGTCCCCTAAATGGTACTCTTCATTTTATTTTCTCATCAAAAATAGAAATAAATGAACCATTTTCTTTCTCATATAGCAGATTATCAGAGCTATGGCAAAATCATGGTCAAAATCATGACTCACATAACATGGGTTGGCATGATTTATTTGGAGTTCAGCACCGACTTCCATGAAATCCCAGACTGAGGATATGGAATGAAAAAGATAAGTGAGGAGCCCCTGTTTGTCACTCCTCTGATCTCATGCAGCTGTGAAAGCTTTTCTGTTGATAAGCATGAGGTTCAGCTGATGCCAATGTTGGGGAAACTCCCTTTCATGCACATCCACCAGTAATACTACAGAGTGTGGATGGTACTGTCCTTCTAAAGTAGTGTCCTGGATTACTGCTCTGAGCAGTAATATAAAGTTTTCCCACTGGGTATATTTGTTTTGGGTTTACCTGGCTGAGATGCCATGAGTGACTGGGTGAGTAACACTCTTTTTTTTGTGAATTCAAATGACGAGAATGAGATTATCAACTCTTAGAGTTCTAAAATGAACCCCAAACCATTTGTCAATCAAAAGGGTTGTGTGATTATGGTCACGAATGTGTACTAGAGGAAGATAATCCTGGGTTCATAGAATAAGAATTGGGAGGAGCATTAGAGGTCCTTGAATTCAGCTCTCTTGTTTTAAAGATGAGGAAACTGAGGTGTACAGAAATTAGTGGCATGTCCAGGATCACGTAGCTAATAAGGAGCAGAATGAAGTCTTGCACTTAAGGCACTGATTCTAAATCCAATAATCTTCCTGGAGTCTGGTAGGCAAATATCTTGGGGTCAGGAATAGTCAGTGAGAGAGAGCATAGTAGAGAGAAAGATTCACAGCTCTGATTTGTATTTGAGTGAGGTGAAATATGGTGGTGCTTTAGCCTGGTAATATTGGGGGAGGTTTAACAGGCAAAACCATGAAATAAATCAGATCAAAAAAACACCAAACCTCTTTATTAGATAAAGATAACAGTGGCCAGATAACTGACCTGAAGAGCTAGGAAGACCTGCCATATACTGGGTGTGCTGCTCTCTACCTGAGTGAAAGACAACTTCTCTTGTTCTGGGCAAGTCTAAGCAGAGAGGATTTCCTCTTCTAGGAGTTCCCTATACTGATGAAATCACAGATCCCATCACCATGCTATGCTACTTAGGTGAACTATTTTATTTGAGTAAGGATTTCAATGAGGCACCTAGGTAGGGCAATGGATAAAGTATAGGATCTAAAGTCAGAAAGACTTAGCTTCCGAGTTCAAATCTGGCCTCAGACACTTCTTGGCTATGTGACCATAGGCAAGTCACTTAACCGTATTTGTCTCAGTTTTCTCATCTGTAAAGTGAGCTGGAGAAGGAAATGTAAAACCACTCCAGTATCTTTGCCAAGAAAATCCCAAATGGGCTCCCAAAGAGTTGGATGTGACTAAAATGATTTAACAACAACAAAACTAGAAAGGGCTTAGAGAAATGTTGGCTGAGAAGGGACTATAAGACCCCTTAATATGTGGGTCAGTTGAAGAACTAGAGATGCTCTACTCAGAAAAAGGGAAACCCAGAGGGCACATACTGGCTTTCTTCAAACAACCAAAGAGGAGCCATATTGAAAAAGAATTTTACTTTTTTTCCTATCTGTCCCAAAAAAGAATGTCAAGGGAACCATGGGGGAAAGTTGCAAAATTCTGCATAAAACATTGTTTGAATTGACTTCTAATTGGTCTCCTTATGTTTAGCTTTTAAGAGAAACAGATTTAGGTTTGATGTCAGAAAGAAAGGAAGAAAAAGAAAACTAACAATTAAAGGTGTCCCAAGCGTGGGATGGTCACCTTGGGGTAATGGCTTCCTAACACTGGGGTCTTCACATTGAAGCTGGGTTGTGGTTTGAACATGGGTTATCTTGTCTCTAAATCCCAAACTCCACCTACTAGACCTCACTGCCAATGATTGACAGACTTTATTTCTTTGTGGATCAAGTCATACCTTTAAATGGTACGTAGAAATAACAAAATGTTGAGCCATTTTGTTAGCTCAATTTTTCAAGTTTTTCTATATCTCCATAATTTTCAACTTTGTCAAACAAGCCAAAAACAACCAATTAAAAGTATGATTCAGAGACTTCAAAACAAGATGCAGATTTCTTTTGTTTTTCAATCTTATTTTTCCCCTTAGTTAAAAAGGGTAACCCACTTTTTTTCCTTGAAAAATTCTGAGCAAAACATTGTTCAAGTTGCCTACTAATTGATCTCCTTGCCTTGACTTTTTCCTCATTCCATCCTCCGCACAACCTGCCAAGGTGATTTTTCTGTAGGCCCAGGTCTGACTGTGTCATTTTCCTATTCCATAAAATCCAGTGGCTCCTTGTTGCCCTAAGACAAAATATACATGCTTTAGTGTGACTTTTAATGAACTTCACAGCCTTTCTCCATGCTACTTTTCCAGCCTTATTATAAGTTGCACTCTATGGTCCAGCCAAATCTATCTTGCTATTCCACATATCTGGCAATCCACATCCCACCTTACATATTTTCCCTGGATGCCCACCATGTCTGTAATATATTCCTTCCTCTCCTCTGCATTGTAGAATCCTTTACTGCTTTTTATACTCAGCACCACCTTCAACACGAAGTCTTTCTTGATCCTCTGCCCCTACCCTCAAATCTCAATATCTCCTCTCCTTAGCTATATTGAATTAATTTTGGATTTATTGTGTATGTATTATACATATGCATGTGGTCTTCCCTGATAGAATGTTAGCTCCTTGAGAACAGAGACTCTCCAAAATTCTTTGTCAATGTGTTCCCAATAGTTAGCTCAGGGCCTGGTGCATAGTAGGTCCTTAGTATATGCTTGTTGATTGATTTCATATTCTCTTCTTCCTTCCTCTAACAAGATTGATAAAGTTCTGATACCAGTTCTTTCCTTACTTGTGTCTGATCTTATCAAGAATATGATTTTTCTCAGTAGTTGACTTTCCTTTGACAGCAAATCTTTAACTGACAATTTTAGACCCAGGCCATCCAAGTCTCATGCCTCAACATACACAGGAAAGCCCCACGATATCTCAAGAGATAAATGAATTATCTTTGCCAAAACACTTCAATGAAATAGAGGTAGAAATCATGCATCTAAGCAGATGGGGACCATGAATTGACCCATGGTGGAATCAATTTTGGGGTTAAACAATGTCTTTCAGAATCTCTATTTACTATGTAGAAGAATGGAATAAACACATTAAGTAGAAATCCTGCCCCTGTAATGGTGGCTCAAGGACTGCAATCATAGGGTATATTTTAAAAACTTCTTAAAACAAATGAGCCAGATGCAAATTTATCAAGAGAAGAACTTTATGTTTCCATTTTTTCCCGGAAATAGCATTAAAAAACCTAAACAAATGTCTTTTCATTGACCATTCTATTCTGCCAACATTTCACAATCATCACAATTCCTCACCTCTTATGCTTCACATCCAAGCTGTGGCCAAATCCCATTGACTCTGCCTTTGTAACTTTCTCTCACATGTTCCTTTCTCTCCTCCAACACTCATCACCCTGCTCTGGTGTGGGCCCTTCATCACTTCATGCTTGACCTATCTCAAGAGGCTGATGTTTGGTCTTCCTGTCACCTATCTTTCTTTACCATAGTCCATCCTTCACTCAGCTTTCAAAGTCATCTTGCTAAAGCACAGGTCTGACAATGTCACCCCCTACTCAATAGTGGCTCCCAATCCCCTTCAGGCTCACATATTAAATCCTCTATTTGGCATTCAAGGCCCTTCATAACCTGCCCTCTACTTTTCCATTCTTCTTGCATCTGAATCCTCCCCACGCACTCTGTGGTCCAGTGATATAGGTGTCCTTGCTGTTCCTCAAACAAACACTCCTCTCAGCTCTAGGCGTTTTCAGGGGTGACCTCCATACCTAGCACTATCTCCCTCCTCATCTATCCCTCTTGGCTTATCTGACTTCCTTTTGGGAGCTAAAGTCCCACCCCATATATGAAGTCCTTCCTTCAGCCCCTTCATACCAGTGGCTTTTCTCTGTTAATTAGCTTGATTTTTCCTGTAGACCTTTTGTTTGGACACAGCTGTTTGAGTCTTGTCTCTCCCATTAGACTGGGAGCTCCTTGAGATCAGTGACTTGTCTTTGCCTTTCTTTATAGCCCCAGCACTCAGCACAGTTCCTGGCACACAGTAGGGGCTTAATTAATGCGTATTATTTACTGACTGATCAACCAGGCCCTCTCAGAGCCCAGAAGATCTGTTTCGATGACCACCTTTCATGGTGGCTAGTTGTGTAGCCCTGGCCAAGGCCTCATGGCCCCAGACAATTTTCAAAGATGACAAATCATAGAGAAATTGTTCATTTGTATTGGTGGATGGGCTTCCCTAGCAGGAGTGCCCCATAATGAAGAGGTCAAAGATCTGGGCAAGGATAAAATATGAAATAGATGCAGGCCTCATTGTTAGGTGGGGGAAAACAAGACAGATGAAAGCATTCCTCAAAGAACATCCGTTCTACTGAAAGCAGAGAGTATATATAAGTCCTTCTTGTACAACTAGAGACAAGTGGCTAAATCTCTCTGGGTCTTTTCTATAAAATGATTCCATGACTGGAGGCCCCTGCCATCTCAGAGCTGGAATCCTCTGTGTGTCTTTGGGGAGGTTACTAAACCTCTCTGGGCCTCCGATTCCTAATCTGTAAAATGAAAGGGCTAGTTAGAGCAGACGATTTCTAAGGTGCATTACACCTTTCTGTCTCTCATTTCAGGAACCCAAGGCCCCCATTTTCATAATTCAGTCAGACGAGGAACATGCATTAAGGGCTTGCTATATGCCCTGCACTGTGCTCAGCCTGAATGGTATACAGACAGAAACATGGGTCTCTGGCTTACTCTTAATCAGAACTTTTAACCAGAGTGGCTTCCTCTGTTGTTTATGAGAATTGAAGCCAGCAAAAGCTCTCAGGGAAGGTTGGGCAGAATGTTTTCCTTTCGTTCCCTTTCTACCAGACTCTGTGCAGAATAATGAGGCAACTCTCCCGTTTTGCTGGAAGCCTTTAAAGTCCTTGACTTATGTTTGCATCATCTTGGCCCTGTGACATTCTGCAAAGATGGAAGGGGCCTCTCTGTAAACCCTGCTGACCCCACAATGTTCTGGGGCCCCAAGGGCCTCAACATTTGGGCTCACTAACCAGCCAGGAGAATAAAAGGGGGGGGGGCTTAAAGACATTCTTGCCCCCAAACCCTTTGGGGCCACTAAGATTCCCATGGCCCATTTGGACCCAGCAGTTGTGTCTGGGGTTGTAAGAAAGTCTTTGGGACGTGAAAACAGAGGCCGCTTGCTGCTTTCCTCATAAACAACAGGGGTTGTGTGAATGATACCTCTGCTATTAAAAGGAATGGAGTGAGCCCCAGTTTCAGGAGTAGGATTAGATTTCAGGGTTTGGTTGGGGGAACTTGCCGTAGGCCAAAATAAAAAAATGGCCAAGGAACATTGACTATCAGAAAAGACAGACAATAATTTATTTTGATTATTTTTGAAAATAGCCAACTCTGCTGTCTTGCCTTGGATATCCTAGCACATCGTCTGCTCTCTTAACAAAAGAAACACACGGGCTGAATCTCCCCTTCCTCGCCTCATCTGGCAGCTGCTTTCCAGTCCAGCAGACACTAACATCTAATGAGTCAAACTTCCCATTTTCAAACTAATCAGTCGGCTGCACTAATTGCAAATGCAAATATGCAAATTTATATTAATTAATTACTCTGCTAATTAGTTCTGTGGTCTTTTTGGGGTAATAAATCATTGTGCAGTGGATGGGAAACAAGTCCTGTCCCATTTCACTCCACATAAAAATTTAATGTACTCATTGAAGAAAAAAAAAATATAAGGGAGAAAAGGAAAAAAAAATGGAAGCGAGGGCTGATCCCTGTGCTGGCGGGGATGAGGCCCCAGCAGAAAGGTGCAATCGTGGGGAGGCTTTTGCATTTCTAGCAAATGCCATCACTAAGGTGCCTGTTAGCAATTTAATTATCACATTATGAGCTTTAGAAGGAAAAAAAGCCAGTGTATGGTGCTCCAGGCAGGCTGTGTGACTCTGAGCTCCAAAGTTCACCCACTTTACTGCAGAATACTTCTTTCTTATAAAGAAAAGAAAAGCAGAGAAAGCCAAGAGGAAACATTTGGCTGAAACCCTGCAAAGGTCCAGCTTGCAAAGTGTGTTATCCTGTTCACTTTGGACGTGGGTGTATTAATAATTTTTGCACATTCTGGGGTCCTTGGAGGGTAACAGAGCCTCTCAATAACTCTGCTGGGTGGGCATTGGGAAGACTCTCCTATCTATCAGACAAATGAGGAAACAGACTGAGACATGAATGACTTACTCAAGGTCATGGTGCAGTTAGCCCATGTCAGAGACAAGATTTGAACCCAGGAAAATTAACTTCAACTTGAACATGTTTGTCACTACATCTCACTTTATTTTCATCAAGGGATGTACATCAAAGGCACTTGCACGTGCTTGAGTGCGCATGTACATGTGACCATTTGTATGGATGTATACTCGTGGTGCCAGGTGGAAGGAAGTGTTCTTCCCAAATAGGCATGTTTGGCTTAATATTTCTGGAGTGCCAACACCAATCACAGCACAGTGTCAGGCACTGTGAAAGTAAAAATTAAGGTTAGGGCATGATTCCTGCCTTCAAAGAGCTTATAGCTGCTTTAGAGAATAAAACTTATCTTCATGAAATATGAAATCATAATACATGTGTGGATGTAGTTAAGGACAAGGAGTTGGGAAGGACATGTGGCAAGGATGAGAGGTGTTAGGTGCATAGCTAGAGAGGCATACTGATGCCTAAGACAGCCAAGGAGCAAGAGGAAGGCCCCAGCCCATTGGGTAGTGCTATGAAGGATATGTAGGAAAACATGGCACAAGAAGGCTTAGAATATGGTGAGGATGGAGGGGGAGAAGGCAATACCCCAACTAGCAGAATCACAACTCCATCAAAGGTGCAGTATGCAGGGCTATAAGAGCTCAGAAAAGGAGATGACAATAGGATAGATTGGTCTAAGGAGGCCTCATGAATGGGTTGGACTTGAAGTTGGTCTCCAAGGATGGGTTAAATTTGGAGAGAGGGAGAAAAAGGAGTGTGTTTTCCTTTTTGTCTGTAAACTCAACATGCAGGTTATCCTTGTAGGGTGCTTACGTTTTTTCTTTCCCTCTTTATTCAGCTAACATCATTTTCTGTTACTGGTCTTTGCTGGTCTCTGCTACCACAAGAGATCTCTTTCTCAGCCTAGTCTGACAGCCCATATACTCAGTTGGTAGAGGCAGCCACTCTTTCCAACTCAACATCTTTTCTTTACAAACTTTGAAATCCATTTTGAATATCAGTTGATTCCATTGTGTTAAGCCTATGTAGTGTATCTGTTACTTTACCATCTCTCAATAGATGTCTTGGGAAGCTCTGTTTGGTGACTATTGACTGCCAAACTCCATTTCTTTTCAGTTCCTAATTCCTTCTGAGGTTATTTCATGAGTGTTCAGTAAGAAAGATTTGTCAAATAAACAAACAATGACAAATACTAGAAGGGATGTGGAAAAATAGGGACACCAATGCATTATCTGGTGGACTTGTGAACAGGTCCAGTCATTCTGGAGAACAATTTGAAACTATGTCTAAAGGGCTATAAAACTGTGCATAACCTTTGACCAAGAAATACAGCTACTAGGTGTGTATCCCAAAGAGATCAAAGAAAAAGGAAAAGGACCTATATGTACAAAAATATTTATATGAACTGTATTTTTTGGTGGTGGCAAAGAATTCAAAATTGAATGACTGCCCATCATTTGGGGAATGGCTGAACAAGTTGTAGTAGATGATTGTGCTGGAGTACTATGATGCTATGAGAAATTATGTGGGGAATAGTTCCAGAAAAACCTGGGAAAACTTATGTGAACTGATGCAAAATGAAGTGGGCAGACCAAGGAGTATATCGTACACAGTAACGGCAATATTGTAACAATGTTCTACTGTGAAAGGCTAGCTTTTGTGATCAAGGCAATGATCCAAGACAGCTCCAAAGGACTCATGGAGAACAATGCCACCACTTTCAGAGAGAGAACTGATGAGCTCTGAGTACAGAGTGAAACAGATTTTTTTCCCTTTACTTTTCTTGCTTTTTTTGTTGCAACATGGCTAATATGGAAATGTTTTGCATGATTTCACGTGTATAACTGACAGTGTATTGCTTGCTTTCTCAATGGGTGAGAGGAGGAGGAGGGAGGGAGAATCTGGAACTCAAAAAATTTTAAACTATGAATGTTATGAAAAGACAAATTTGTCAAGTTGCAGTTTTCTGTGTGAGTGTATTGATTACTCCTTGGACTGATATGCCTATTTTCTTTATTTCTTTATATCTAATGGAAAAATTGCAAAAGGTCCAGAGTGGAAAAGGGTGGGGAACAAAAGAGTAGTGTTTAGAATAAAGACAATGAAGGAGTTGACTGAGAGGAAGGGGAATAAGGTGAAAGGGGTGAGAGGGAATAGAGGGCAAAAGGCAGAGTTTGGGATATCCACTGGAGAAAGCAAGCAAGAAAGAAAGAAAGAAAGAGAAAGGAAGGGAGAGAGGGAGGGAGGGAGAGAAAGAAGTTTCTCATCAAGAAAGAAAGGAAGGAGGGAAGGACAGAAAAAAGAAAGAAAAAGCATTTATTAAATGCTTAGCACTTCCCAGTAGGGGTCCTTGTTGTTCAGTCATGTTTAACTCTTCATGACTCCATGAACACCACTGTCCGTGGAGTTTTCTTGGCAAGGATATTGGAGTGGTTTGCCATTTCCTACTCCAGTGGATTAAGGTAAATAGAGGTTGAGTGACTTGCCCAAGGTCACACAGCTGATAAATGCCTGAGGCCAGATTTAAACTCAGGTCTTCCTGACTCCAGTGCTCTATTCATTGGACCACCAAACTGCCTTCTGATAGGGGTTTGGTAGGTGCTAAGTTCTAGGAGTACAAACATAAAAGTCAAGATAGTGAGCTCAAGGTAGGGGGAGACAATACTTACAATGGAGCAATGACTAAAGAGGGATATGGGGGTTTGCAAATTGACTGTGATGTTGAAAGAAGACTTAGAGGAACAGACTGACACTCTTTCCAAGAACCAATAGTATCTCTTGAGAGCAGAGACAGTTTTCATTAAAATATATTTTTTTATATCCTCAGCACCTAGCACATTGCCTAGTATATAGTAGGCACTTAATTCATGCTCATTGAATTGAATTAACTTCTTTCTCCTCATCTTCTTCCTCCTCATTTTTCTCTTCCTCCTCCTTTTCCTTTTTCCTCCCTTTCTTCTCCTTCATGTTCTCATTCTCATTCTTGTTCTTATTCTTCTCCTCTGCCTTCTCCTTCTCTCCTTTTACATCTTAACCTTTTGCAAAAGCTCCTAAGTCACAACAGGATCAGGTTTCACTCAGATCCACTCCAGTTCTTTCTTCTTGGCTAAGATTTCAGATACCCCAGAACATACTTCCTCCTGCTGGAGAGCCTCACAGGACACAGCAACGCTATTTACCATGAGGCCAAGTCTTCTTACTGCCTTTTTAAGATTAATTCACTGATATTCTGTCTGGATTAATCCCCTAATGTTCAGCATAGTCCCATAGTTCCATTCCTTCTTACTCTCCCCATCTCTGTGAAAATGAATGCTACTCCCACGACCAAAGCCATAGTTGTTAGCTCCCTCATTAGTATCTATCTTCCTCTCCTGCAAAACTTCATTCTAGATCTGCTTATCTCTTCTCCTGCACCCTCTGGAACATCCCTCATTTGAAACCTCTTCCTCTCCTCCCACCTTTCATCTGACACTCCCTGAGACCTGCCTCCCTCCTGATAACACAGCATCCTTGGGTACCCTTTCCAGCCCTGGTCACATTTTCTCTCATATTCCTTGCTGACGGCTACTCACATAGTTGGTCAAAACCTTGATCTTTTCATCACCACAGCTGTTAGAATAGTTGGAAATATGTATATCAAAGTTACTAAGGATTAAGGGAGTAGATGGGGTGAAAAGAAATGTGTTAAAACTGTTAAGAAAGGTGATCAAATGCTGGTGATATTGGTAAATGTCTGTGACAAACTTCATCTGAATTTTGTCCCCTCCATCTTTTCCCCTTCCTATTCTATATTTTGATGGTGAGAGAGTAGGTTTTATTTTTTGGAGGGGGAAGGCAAGGTAATTGGGGTTAAGGGACTTGTCCAAGGTCACATAGCTAGTAAGTAAGTCAAGTCTCAGAGGTCAGATTTTTACTCAGGTCCTCCTGACTCCAAGGCTGATGTTCTATTCGCTGTACCACCTAGATGCCCCAGTAGTAGGTTTTGCATTTTTATTTCAATAGGAAAATAGGGGGAAAGTCTTTTTTTAACTGATTCATCTTTAGCATTTCATTTTTCTCCAATTGCATGTAAAAACAATTTTTAACATTCGTTTTTAAAACTTTGAGTTCCAAATTCTCTCCCTTCCTCCTTCTCCACCCCCCTCATTGAGAAGGCAAGCAATTTGTTATGTTATATATCTGTAGTCATGCAAAACATTTCCATAGTAGTCATATTGTGAAAGAAAACAGACAAAAAACCTCAAGAAAATAAAATAAAAAAGTATGTTTTATTCTGTATTCAGACACCATCAATTCTTTCTCTGGGGATAGAGAGCATTTTTCATCATAAGTCCTTCAGTGCTGTTTGTGTTAGACCATTTTATTGCTGAGAATAGCTAAGCCATTCACAGCCAGTTATCTTACAATATTGCTGTTACTTTGTACACAGTATATGCCATTTTACATCAGTTTATATAAGTCCAAGTTTTTCAGAGAGCATCCTGCTCATCATTTCTTATAGTATGATAGTATTCTATCATAATCCCCTACTGTTGAGCCACTCCCCAATTGATGGACATCCCATTAATTTTCAACTCTTTGCCACCAGAAAAGGACTGCTATAAATGTTTGTGTATATATAGGACCTTTATTTCTGATTTTTAAAAAATCTTTTAGGATACAGAGCTAGTAGTGGTTTGCTAGGTCAAACGGTATGCATGGTTTTATAGACCTTTGGGCATAGTTACAAATTGCTCTTAAGTTCACAATTCTACCAAAAGTGCATTAATATCTCATTTTTACCCACATCTCCTCCACCATCCATTATTTTCTTTTTCTGTGCTATTAGGCAATATAATATGTATGAGGGAGTACCTCAGAATTGTTTTAATTACATTTCTCCAAGTGATAGTGATTTAGAATATTTTTTCATGTAACTAGATAACTTTGTTTATTTCATCTAAAAATTGTTCATATCTTTTGATTATTTATCAGTTGAGGGATGGCTCTTATTTTTATAAATTTGACTCAGTTCTCTATATGTTTGAGAAATGAGGTCTTTATCAAAAAAACTTCAAATTTTTTTTCACAGTTACAATTGCTAATTGTATTTAACTCCATCCTATTTCCCCTTCTGTTTATTCTATTCTCTCTTTCCTTTCACTCTGACCCCCCTGAAATATATTTTGCTTCTGACTACCACCTCTCCCAATCTTCCTTCCCTTTTATCATCCCCTTCTCTTTTCTCCTCCCCCCATCCCACTTTCCTGTAGGGTAAGATAGATTTCTATATCCAATTGAATGTGTATGCTATTTACTCTTTGAGCCAATTCCTATGAGAGTAGGTTCACTCACTCGCTCTCACCTCTCCCATCTTTCCCTCCATTGTAAAAGCTTTTTCTTACCTCTTTTATGTGAAATGCTTTGCCCCATTCTACCTCTCCCTTTCTCGTACTTCATTCCTCCCTCACTCCTTAATTTTTTTTTAGATATCATCCCTTCATATTTGACTCACACCTTTGCCCTCCATCTATATGTATGCCTTCTAACTGCCCTAATAAGGAGAAAGTTCTTAGCCATAAGTTATCATCTTCCCATGTAGGAATGTAAACAGTTTAACCTTATTAAGTCCCTTATGATTTCTCTTTCCTATTTACTTTCTTTATACTTCTCTCCAGTCTTGTATTTAAAAGTCAAATTTTCTATTCAGCTCTGGTCTTTTCATCAAGAAAGCTTGAAAGTCTTCTACTTAATTGAATGTCCAGTTTTAGTGGATAAGTAATTCTTGGTTATAATCCTAGCCCTTTTGCTCTCTGGAACATCATATTTTAAGCCCTCCAATCCTTTAATGTAGAAGCTGCTAAATCTTGTGTTATCCTGTCTGTGGCTCTATGCTGCTTGAATTGTCTCTTTCTGGCAGCTTGCCAGATTTTCCTGACCTGGGAGTTCTGGGATTTGGCTATAAAATTCCTGGGAGTGTTTATTTTGAGATATCTTTCAGGAGGTGATAGGTGGATTCTTTTTATTTCTATTTTACTCTCTGGTTCTAGAGTATCAGGACAGTTTTCCTTGATAATTTCTTGAAATATGATGTTTAGGCTCTTTTTTTGATAATGACTTTTAGGTAGTTCAAGAATTTTAAAATTGTCTTTCCTGGATCTATTTTCCAGGCTAGTTATTTTTCCAATGAGATATTTGACATTATATTTTATTTTTTTTCATTCTGTTTGTTTTGTTTTATTGTTTCTTGAGTTCTCATAAAGTCATTAGCTTCCATTTATTCAATTCTAATTTTTAAGAAATTATTTTACTCAGTTAGTTTTTGTACTTCCCTTTCCATTTGACTCATTCTACTCTTTAAGAAGTTTTTTTTTTCAGTGAATTTTTGTGCCTCCTTTTCCATTTGGACAATTCTGCTTTTCAATGCATTCTTCTCATTTTTTATACCTCTTTTGATATTTGGTCTAGTCTATTTTTTAAAATTGATTTGTTTATTTACTTTTAGTTTATAAGATTCAGTTCCACAATTCCTTGAGTTTCAAATTTTCTCCCCTCCCTCTCCCCCCACCCCCAAAGGCGACATGCAATCAAGTATAGGATCTGCAAATACATTCACATTGGACATTATTCTGGTTGTATAGAAGGATTGTAACTAATGTATTGAACAATGAGGAAAAAAGAAAGAAAACCAAACATGAAAAAGAATGATAGCATGTAGATTTATTCAGTCTCCATTTAAACTCTGTTCTTTCTAGATCTTACTCTGAATGTAGAAATTTCCTTCCATCCTGAGACTTGTAGAGTTATCTTATAACTAACTGTGCATTGCTGAGAAGAGTCCAGTTTATCAAAATTGGTCATCACACCTATGATGTGTCTGTGATTGTGTACAAATTTTTCCTGGTTCTGCTCTTCTTACTTAGCATCAGTTTGTATAAGTCTCTCCAGCTGAATATGAAGACCATCTCCTCCTCATTTCTTATAGCACAATAGTATTCCATTACACTCATATACCACAACTTGTTTAGCCATTCCCCAATTGATGGGCATCCCCTTAATTTCCAGGGTTTTTTGCCACCACAAAGATAGCTGCAATAAATATTTTTGTACATATGGGTCTTCCTCCCACTTCTATGATCTCTTCAGGATACAACCCCAGAAGTGGTATTACTGGGTCAAAGGGTATGCAATTATTTATAGCCCTTTGGGCATAGTTTCAGATTGCTCTCCAGAAGGGTTATATCAGTTCACATCTCCACCAACAATGCATTAGTGTTCCAATTTTTCCACATCCTCTCCAGCATTTGTCATTTTCTTGTTTTAGCCAATCTGACTGGTGAGATGTGGTGCCTCAAAGTTGTTTTGATTTGCATTTCTTGAATCAATAGTGATTTAGAGCATTTTTTCATATGCTTACAGATGTCTTTAATTTCTATCTCTGAAAATTGCCTGTTCATATCCTTTGATCATTTATCAATTGGGGAATGACTTGTATTCTTATTAGTCTATTTTTAAGGTGTTATTTTTTTCAGTATTTTTTGTGCCTACTTTATCAAGCTGTTGACTCTGTTTTTTCATGATTTTCTTGCATCAATCTCACTTCTCTTCCCATTTTTTCCTCTACCTCTCTTACTTGATTTTAAAAATCCTTTTTGAGCTCTTCCATGACCTGAGACCAATTCATATTTTTCTTGGGAGCTTTGGATATAGGAGCTTTGACTTTTTTATCTTCTTCTGAGTGTGTATTTTGATTTTCTTTGCCACCATAGCAACTTTCTATGGGCAGATTTTTTTTCTCTTGTTTGCACATTTTACCAGTATATTTCTTGACTTTTAACTCATTGTTAAAGTGAAACTCTGCTTTCAGTGTAGAGGGTGCGCTGTTTCAAGCTTCAGGGGTTTTGTGCAGCTGTTTTCAGAGATGCTTTTAGGGACCTGTATGTTTTCTGTTCTTCCAAGGTGGCATGATCTAAGGAAAGGTGTTTAATAATTTCCTGCACTCTGGTCTGTGAGTGACCACGAGCACTTTTTTCATTGCCAGTACTATGAAGAGAATCCTTGCTCCACTGTGGCCCACAAGCTCTGCTCTGTTAGTGAACCTCCTCACCTTGCGACTGCCTCCCAGGGCTGTGACCCAGATTTGAGTATGGGCAAAACAAGAGTCCTGCCCCAGTGCCATCAAAGAGACCCCTGTAATCTCCTTCTGATCAGTTATTCAGCCTCCTTACCATGTGTGGGATGAGAGTTCCAGAAGCAGCCACTGTTGCTGCAGATTCAGTGCTTCCCAAGGCCTGGTCCTGGTTTGCTGAGGTCCAATCTATGGTAGTGTGGACTGCACTACCTATCACCCTGGTGTGACAGACCTTTCCTGCTGACCTTCTAAGTTGCTTTTGGCTAGAAAATTATTTCACTCTGTCCTTTTGTGAGTTCTGCTGCTCCTGAAACTGTTTTGTGATGCTATTTAAAGGTATTCAAAGGGGTTTGTTGAGAGCTCACAGAGGATTGTCAGAGTTGGGTAAGAGAAAGTGCAGAGCCTGCAGCAGGGTCAGCAGCTTCTCCTGGGGCTACCAGCTCAGGATGTTTAAAAATTACATACCCGAACTTCCAGAAATCAAGATGGAGGACTAAAACCTAGTTGTCTCATCCCCCCACCCTGACCCAGAAAAGTCCAGAGATAATTGCCCTATCCAGAGTAAAATCCTGAATTAGTGGAAACAGCCTCAGGCTTGGGAGTCATTGAGGAAGGGGGAAGTGAGGCAGTATGGAGTCTAAGCCCAGGAGGGTAGAGCCAGCAAACACTAGCAACACAAGCCCAGGTGCCCTTTAGCACCACCTGGCCAATCAGCAGACTGCAGCCCTGCCTCTGGCCTCCTGCTACTAAGCCTGCTGGAGCTGTACTCCAGAAACACAGAGGTGGAAACCTGAAGGAGCCAGACCATCTCACCCCCATAGGTTACTCTGTAAGCCTCAGGGGAAACATTGAGAGTCCTGGCCTTGGTCTCAGTCTACACATTCAGAGGCTACAGTTCATGAAGTGAATAACTAAGCCCCTATATCCCAGCCTCAGAAGTTCAATACCTCTGCACCCCAGAAGCAGATAGCCACTTTAAAAATACAGGACATAGACAATCACCATGGGGAAGAAGGAATCTACAAAGGCTAGGACCATCAAATCTTTTTATAGTGAGCAAGAACTACCAAATTCAGAAGGCAACACGGACTCTATATTCACACTGGAGACCACAGAAGGAAATGTGAATTGGTCTCAAGCCCAAAAAACATTATTGGAGGACCTCAAGAGGGATTTTTAAAATGAAATTAAAGAATTCGGAGATAAATTTAAATCTACAGTAACCAAATTGGAAAAAAATCTCACTGAAGAAAATATTATTTAATAAATTTATAAATAAAACCAAAAGTTGGTTTTATGAAAAAAAAAGCAATAAAATTGATAGACCCTTAGTCAATATGATAAAAAAAAAAGAAAGAAGAAAAACAAATTTCGAGTATCAAAAATGAGAAGGGTGAATGTTCCTTCTATGAAGAGAAAATTAAAACAATAATTAGGAATTATTTTGCCCAATTGTATGCACATAAATTTGACAATCTTAGTGAAATGTATGAATATTTACAAAAATATAAGTTGCCCAGACTAACTGAAGAGGAAATAAATTACTTAAATAACCCCATCTCAGAAAAAGAAATTGAACAAGCTATCAGGGAACTCCCTAGGAAAAAATCCCCAGGTGCAGATGGATTTACTAGTGAATTCCATCAAACATTTAAAGATCAGTTGATTCTAATACTCTACAAACTATTTGGGAAAATTGGTGAGGAAGGAGTCCTACTAAATTCTTTTTATGACACAAATATGGTACTGATACCTGAATCAGGGAGAGACAAAATGGAGAAAGAAAATTATAGACCAATCTCCCTCATGAAAATAGATGCAAAAATTTTAAATAAAATATTAGCAAAAAGACGATAGCAACTTATCACAAAAATAATACATTTTGATGAGGTTGGATTTATTCCAGAAATGCAAGGATGGTTCAATATTAGGAAAACCATCAGTATCATTGATCATATCAACAATAAAACTAGCAGAAACCAAATGATTATCTCAATAGACGCAGAAAAAGCTTTTGACAAAATACAACATCCATTCCTATTAAAAATGCTAGAAAGTATAGAAATAAACAGAGTTTTCCTTAGAATAATAGGTAGCATCTACTTAAAGCCATCAGCAAGTATTATATGTAATGGGGATAAACTAGAAGCATTTCCAATAAGATCAGGAGTGAAATAAGGATGTCCACTGTCCCGCCTCTTATTCAATCTGGTACTAGAAATGTTAGCAGTAGCAATTAGAGAAGAAAAAGAAATCAAAGGAATCAAATTAGGCAAAGAAGAGGCTAAGCTATCACTCTTTGCAGACGATATGTCGATATACTTGGAGAATCCCAGAGAATCAAGTAAAAAACTTCTTGAGACAATAAATAAATTTAGCAAAGTTGCAGGATATAAAATAAACCCACACAAATCCTCCGCATTCCTGTATATTTCCAACGAAGTTCAACAGCAAGTGATAGTAAGAGAAACCCCATTTAAAGTTACTGTTGACATTATAAAATATTTGGGAATCTACCTGCCAAAACAAACCCAGTACCTTTATGAACACAACTACAAAACACTTTTCACACAAATAAAATCAGATCTAACTAATTGGAAAAACATCATTTGTTCATGGCTGGGTCGAGCTAATATAATAAAAATGACAATTTAACCTAAATTAAATGACATATTTAGTGCCATACCAATCAATCTACCAAAAAATTACTTTATAGAGATAGAAAAAATAGTGGAAAAATTCATTTGGAAGAACAAAAGGTCCAGAATATCAAGGCAATTAAGGAAAAGAAAGGCCAGGCAAGGTGGCCTAGCCATACCAGATTCTAGTCTGTATTATAAAGCAGCAGTCATCAAAACTGTTTGGTACTGGCTAGGGAACAGAGTAGTGGATCAATGGAATAGATTGGGTACAAAAGACTCAGTAGTCAATGATTAAAGTAATATACTGTTTGATAAGCCCAAAGACCCCACTTTTTGAGATAACAACTCAGTAATTGACAAAAACTGCTGGGAAAATTGGAATATAGTATGGCAGAAACTGGGCATAGACCAGCATCTAATGCCGTACACCAAAGTCAAGTCTAAATGTGTGCACGATCTAGGCATAAAGGCTGATATTTTAAGTAATGTGAGGAAGCAAGGAATAGTTTACTTGTTAGATTTATGGAGTAGGGAAGACTTTATGACCAAAGAAGAGTTGGAGACCATTATAAAATTCAAAATGGATAATCTTGATTTTATTTTATTTTATTTTATTTTTTTTTCTAATTGTCCTGAGACTTGGGTCAGGCCAAAACAATAGTTTATTATTTCAGCATTCAGCAACATCTCAGCCATCAAAAATAAAACTCTAACACCAAGGATGGAAGGAAGACTTCTCTACAGCATGATTAGGTAGGCTGCATCAGGAGCCCCCCAGGGCGCCACAGGCAGGAAGGATGGTGGTTATTCATT
>CM053583.1:410979217-411053182 GCA_028627135.1 Pseudochirops cupreus | reverse complement strand
CAATTTTCAGAGGTAGAAATTAAAGATATCTGTAAGCATATGAAAAAATGCTCTAAATCACTATTGATTCAAGAAATGCAAATCAAAACAACTTTGAGGTACCACATCTCACCAGTCAGATTGGCTAAAACAGGAAAATGACAAATGCTGGAGAGGATGTGGAAAAATTGGAACACTAATGTATTGTTGGTGGAGATGTGAACTGATATAACCCTTCTGGAGAACAATCTGGAACTATGCTCAAAGGGCTATAAATAATTGCATACCCTTTGACCCAGTAATACCACTTCTGGGGTTGTATCCCGAAGAGATCATAGAAGTGGGAGGAAGACCCATATGTACAAAAATATTTATTGCAGCTCTCTTTGTGGTGGCAAAAAACCTTGGAAATTAAGGGGATGCCCATCAATTGGGGAATGGCTAAACAAGTTGTAGTATATGAATGTAATGGAATACTATTGTGCTATAAGAAATAGGGAGGAGACAGTCTTCATATTCAGCTGGAGAGACTTATACAAACTGACGCTAAGTAAGAAGAGCAGAACCAGGAAAAATTTGTACAAAATCACAGACATATCATATGTGTGATGACCAATTTTGATAAACTGGGCTCTTCTCAGCAATGCACAGCTATAAGACAACTCTAAAAGTCTCAGGATGGAAGGAGATACCTACATTCAGACAAAGATCTAGAAAGAACAGAGTTTAAATGGAGACTGAATAAATCTACATGCTATCATTCTTTTTCATGTTTGGTTTTCTTTCTTTTTTCCCATTGTTCACTCCATCAGTTACAGCCCTTCTATACAACCAGAATAATGTCCAGTGTGAAAGCATTTGCAGATCCTATACTTGATTGCATGTCGCCATTGGGGGTTGGGGGAGAGGGAGGGGAGAAAATTTGAAACTCAAGGAATTGTGGAACTGAATCTTGTAAACTAAAAGTAAATAAATCAATTTTAAAAAAAGAAAAGAAAATTCACACTATGGAAGAATTTCAGTGGTAGAAAGCCACTAAATCCAGTCTGGCACTGAGCGAGAATTACCCTCTACAGCATACCTGATAAATAATGAGAGGGAACTCTCTTCCCAAGGCAGTCCATTCTACTTTGTTGTTCAGTTATTTTCACTCATGTCCAGCTTTTCATGACCACATTTGTAGTTTCCTTGGCAAAGATGATGGACTAGCTTGCCATTTCCTTCTACAGTTCATTATAGAGATGAAGAAACTCAGGCAAACAAAGCTAAGTGTCTTGCCCAGGATCACACAGCTATAAGGTTTGATTTGAACTCAGATCTTCCTGACTCCAAGCCTAGAGCTCTCCCCACCAAGCTACCTAGATGTCCTTTCTACTTTGGAACACCTTTAATATTGAGAAAGTCTTTCCTGACTTACGACTTAAAAATGCCTCTTTGCAATTTACCCCCATTGCTATTAGTTCCATTTTCTGGATTCAGATTGAGCATCTTCTTCTGGGTGACAACCCTTCAAATATTCTTGAACTCCTTGCACTAAAAAGAATCTTGCTATGGCTAAACTATGTCAATGAAGTGGTTGTCCATCCCCATAATGACCTTCTTCACTAAGAAATTCTTATGCCCGATGAAATTCTCATTTTTTCCCCTTAAAACAGAGGTTCTAGACCCAAGTTGATTCTTATCTTTGATCTCATCTCATCTTTGAGGGGATTCCTAGAAGAGAAGGTAAAGGGACTTGAGGGATGGTTCCCCACATACCAGGTTATTAGGGAAAAATAAATGCTTCAAAAAAGACCAAGTCAAATTCAAGTTTAAATTTAGGTTGGACATTTCCAATCCATATGAGTTTAGAGAAATTATTTCCTTTCTCTATATTTGATTAGTTTTACTGTCCCAACTAGCTCAATACCTATAATAATTCTACAGCAGAGAATTAGCCAATAAGGGATCAGTCTTGGGAACACAAGCATTTGGTGAGTCTATTTCTGGAAGTGACTGATAATGTGGAATAAAGGGATCTGGCTCTTTACTTCAGGTTGTGCTCTCCCAGCATCCTATAATGTTGCTGTTCTGCTTATTGCCTGTCTTGTGATTGGTTGCTGAACTAGAATTGAATGTGCATGAAAATACTCAGTCTCTTTCTTACCTGACTTCATTCAGGTGAGGAGGCTATTATTGCTGTAAGCCTCCAGGTGGGGGCAATGACAGCCTTTTAATTTCCCCACTCTTGTTGAGATTAAATAATGAACTCAGGGTCCTCTTGTTGCTTCAGTTCCTGTTGTATTTATCCTTTTTTGCCTTAGGTGAAAGAGTATTATAGATGGAATGGACCAGTCTGTGACCTTGGGACCCTCAAAAGGTTGGAAGTTATGGACTACAGATTGAGACATATGTTTTTGCCTATGATCAATGCAGGGATTATTTTTTGATTACACATATTTGTTACGAAGTTTTTGTTTTTCTTTTTTTCCCAGTAGGGGAGAGGGTGGGATGGAGAAAAATGGATCTGTGTTAATAAAAAAAAATTAATTTGATTTAAAAGCAAATTAAAGAAAGCAAAAGGGGAAAGAAAAAAAAGAAAAGGTTGAGAAATCACCAGCAGTATTAGAACTAGAGTGCCTTCCAGAGTTTGTAGGCAGATGGGCCCAATGAGGAGTAAAGACACGAGCAACCTGCTTGACTCAGCCAAGCAGCAAATCAGCACTGAGAATCTGACTTCTGCATGCAAGGGAGAGACTCCAACTATCTCTATAATTTATTCAGAAGTAAACTTGGTGGAGTAAATGCTTTGCAGAGATCACTAAGTTTGAGCCCACTATTCCTAGGGACCAAAGTGGTATAGGAGAGATTGTGTTTGAGAATGGAGTGGAATTTGTTTCTATTTTTGTTTTTTTGTAGTTTTAGTCTCTACACCCATTGAAAAAGTTGACTGATGATAGCTGGTTAAATACTGATGATAGGTATTGGGTAGAACACACTAGAATGGGGGCTTGAGCTAATATTGTTAGAAGGATACCCCAATCTCTCAAGGCTACAATTAGAACCCTGGGGGGGGGGGGAATAGAGAAAAGGAGTCTTGCTCTAGGAATACTACTGACCAGTGATAGTGGGAATTGGTACAAGGAACACCATAGTTAATAGCTAGCTATCTTCAAAGGACTCAACTTTCCAGTGAGAGTTGTTGGAATGAGAACCCCTAAATCCATACCTACTCTTGTTTTAGTACTCTACTTGCCAGTAAGAATGGGAGCTCAGATAAGGACCTGCAAAGTCTATACCATACTAATAACCATGCAAATATCTCCTTATAGGCAATAGGACTCTTTTGTTCTTACTCATTGGCCCAAATTGGCCCAAATTCCTGCCTGGTTTACCAGGACTCCTGACAACTTCTTCACATATTGGGGGTGGGGAGAGTTCTTTTTCTTCATTGTTAGTGAATGGTTCCCTCTGCAAACCTGGTTGGCAGCCAGGAATACTTAAGGGTCTTTGACAAATCTCCCCAGTTAAATATTAAATAATTAAATGTGGACTGGATGGTACCAGGGCTTTGTGCAGTCTGTTTGAAGTGTCCTTTAAAATATTAAATTCAAATATGTGGCTGCATTGGAACAAGGGAGAGATCTTAAGACAAATTCAGCCAAGTCTTTTTAACCTTTGAGCTGTTGGGTGTAGATTAGAAAGGGGTGGGGGCCCATGCTTTTGTAGCAAATTGACAGGGGATTTTTGAAGCTGTCCCTGCAAATATTGGTGCCCGACACTTTCTGATTATCTTCTTTTGCCCTTTCTTGATTTGTTTTGTTTTTACTGCCTATTATTTGGTGAGGATGTGAATGGTTTTTAAAAAAATTATTTTTATATTGAACACAGTGACCCACTGACAATTGGGGCTTCAGATGCTCTGTTTATTCCAAGCCTTTGGCTTCTGTATGGAATTTGTTCTATGATAAAATTTACAATCAGTTGGATCCAGGAAAAATCTGCTTTATATTTGGCCTTTCCATTATACATATTTGGCTTTATACCTTCATACAGTTCTTTGTCTTATAACTGTAGAAAGAGCTGGGTCACTCCTGGGGAGGGTGGTACAGCTGCATAGCCTAGGTCCTAGGCTTAGGGCATCCTTATCTTATTCTTCCTTAATGCTTTAATATTTCAAAGCACTTTTATGTACTTTATGTCATTTGATTCTCAGAGTCATACTGTAAGAAGGTATAGAGGTATTACCACCATCATTTTATTTAATGGGAAACTGAAGCAAGGCCACAATGCTTGAAGTTTCATATTTGATAAGTAGTGGCACCAAAAGCTAGAATGCAAGTCTTCTGATGGCCATTCTATTTAGTTTCCTTGATATTACATGGTTCAAACAACACTAGAATAGAGCAAAGGATCAGAACAATAAATAGATGCAAACTTAAAATCTATTTCCTTACCTTTCCAATGGACAGGTCTTACCATGTCGCATATTTCTACACCCCAAGAATCTTCAATGGCTGTCCATTGTCTCTAAGAAAAACCACAAAACTTCTCAGCTTGGCAGTTAAAGTCCATCACTATCAGGCTTCACAATCTAGGAGAATGTGTCTGATTTTTAGGCCACAAACTTGGCATTACATCTCCCACCTTTGGGTAGAAGGCAGATAAGTATTTCAGGAGGAGTGCTTCACTGGAAGCATGGGTTGCCCTCATTATGTGTGTTCCCTGGACACTCATGTTTCCTTTTCTACTGATGGGGTATGATAACTGGTGGGACTGAGTCCTGGATGCAAGGAGTGGGTCAGGAGGGGGCGAGGAAGTTTCCCCTCATATTTATTTTACTATACTGCTCATTTGTTAAGTGACTTATGCTTTGAATTTGTGTGTCTTCTGGTTGGTCTGGCAAAAGAAACATGGGTGGGGGCTTATTAGCTGTGATTTTGGTTGGATGCTAACTCAAGTTTGCTTTAAACCTGGGATGGGCTTAAGAAAGCCTATAACCAAAGCCATGTCGTCAGCAACATCAGCATCACCATCATCATTACTCTTCCTTATTGTCAGTTATCATCATTATTTCATCAAAAATGTTTTCTACCTTTTATCTTGAGTTCCATAGTTTTGATAACAATGATAATAAAAGTAATGACAACAACAGATAGCATTTGTATCATGCTTTAAGGTTTGCAAAGCCCTATACCAAAAAAATCTCATTTTATCCTCACAATAATCCTGGAAGGCAATGGTTATTATTAACTCCATTTTATAGATGAGGAAACTGAGGCAGATAGTGATTGTGACTTGCTCGGGGTCACACATTTATTACATATCTGAGGCAGGATTTGAATACAAGTCTGCTTGATTTGTGCTCCAGTTTCCATCCACTTTATTACCTTGGTTACTTCTAATTAGGATGACCAGATTTTTTCTTTAGTTTGGATGCAGGCTATTGGAAAGAAGCATATTATAGTGGAAAAGGCAGTGACTCTGGAGCCTAGGTCCAACCCTCATCTCTAATGTTGATTACTTCTGAAACTTTGGGCAACTCACTTCATCTCCATAGGCCTCATTTTTCTCATCCTGAAAGGAAAATGTTGGACCACATGGCATTTGAGGTCTCTTCCAGGCCTAGGACTGTGCTCCTTTCAAAATATTTATAAGGAGGTATGTCATCCGATCTCCAAAGGATTTTGAAGACACAACACATCATTTTCATTTGTGAATGACCATATTAAAGCTTAAAATAAGCTTGTGAATCTAGAACTCAAAAGTCACCTCACAGTTCTTTATAGATGCTCAGCCCAATTTACTACTTTGTAGTATTTGAAATTACTGCACAATTTCAGGACACATCTCACTGTCTTAGAGGAGGTCAAGCCCTCCTCCAGGAATAGTAAATTCAAAATAGCAGGACCAGTTTTCATCTAATTTTTGGATTGTTTTGGTTTTGTTTTCATACCCTAGGTACCTAGAACATTGACTTATACTTACTTAGAATTGAGGATGTGGATTCACATGGCACACTGACTTGTATTTACTGAGTGTTGGGCATGTGGATTCACATGTAGCCCTTAAGTTTCCAAATTGCCTTTCCCAGTCATGCTTTAGTAGAATATGCCAAGTCAGTTGAAGCCAAGCGTAGTTGGTAGTAATGCAGCATTCACTATATGCTTTGGTTAGAGGGATGATTTTTCGGCATGCCAGTGACAGAAAAGCCCAGTGCCAAGATGAAGTGGGAGAATAGAGGTTAGTGGAGAGCTGTGGTGAAGAGCCTATGGGGTGCATGAAGAGGGAAGGTTTCTGTTGGCCCTACTCCTCCAATCATAGCTTGTGAATGTTGAGGGTCCACCTTTCTTTCCTCTTCTCTGTGCTAGTCTTGGTTCAAAACCAAGAAGGGAGACTGAGATTTCAAAGATGCCCACTCATCACTCCATTGAAAATGACAAATCCATGGCAGACATTTCTAGGAATTAACTGACTCCCAAGTCATACTCTGAAGCTTTCCCAGAAAGTGCAGGGAGTAACTGAGTAATCTCCATTGAAGGACTTACAGGTTTCTAAAGAAGCACTGACTGCTACATTTTCCTCTACCTTGGAATGGAACTCTCCCAAGGAGTGGGCAGAGATTAGACTCATGACCTTCCATCCTGGGTGAGTTAAGATATACAAGATGGTTTGCTTAGGCCACTAGCATCAGGAGTATTACTTTTATATTACAATTATTGCTACTTTACAGTAAATTGTCCTTGTCCTTTATTAGTGATATGAAGTTTAAGTGATTTGTTAGCAGAACTGGATCTCAGAGGAAGTGGGCATTTTCCAGTGGGACTGGGGAAAGGAAACAAGAGTATTTAGAGTCTAGCAGTACTAAGGGAGGTATCTTCTTCTTTCCTCCTGCCCATACCATTCCACTTCCCCTTTATACTTGAATTAAAGATCTGAATGAAAGAAGTGCTAGAATACTAGCTTGGGGTGAAGAGAAAGATGATAATCAAAATTAAAAAGGAAAAATAACCTTCCAATTTGATTTTTGAAGCTATTTCCTCTACCAAGGGAAATAATATTCAGATTATTAGCAGGGAATTAAAATCCACATAGAGGGTTAGAGTTCATTTTGCTATTCACCCTTAATGAGTTCAAGTTGTCTGGCCCGAGTTTGTCACAGCCCATAGCAACTCAAAGTACTTAGAAGTGTGATGGCTGAACTATCTTGGTTTTCTCAGAGAGGTGGTGGTGTTTAGAAGTACTGCAGGACTGTGACCCAACAAACATCTTAGAGGGAAAGAATATGATCCTAGAAACCTATGGGTCATTGAACTTAATGTTGTTACTTAGCCAGATTTGAAAATGCACCAAATGGGAGGGGATGTTTTATGAACATTTAGAAATGGAGGTGGCAATTAATAAGATCTTATGAATCTCCCCAACAAATTATGAACAAATCATGTGACAAAAGCCTCATTTTCACTTTATTTTTTGACGTGGCCACTAGACTGATTGATCTGGGGAGTGCCAGGCATATACATACTTACATTTCACTGAATGTCAGCCTACTGGGAAAAAAAGCAAACAAAACAAAACCAGAGATGTGGCAAAGAAGTTTCTATTTCAGATAAAGGGTGACTAAATAATCAACCACCAAGAACTAAAAAAGTTCAAACTATCTTCCAAGCACTGAACTAAGCCGTAGAGATACAAAGACAAAAGTAAAAAACAGGGCCCCTGCTTTCAAGAAGCTTATATTTTAAAGTGAGAGACAACATAATTATATAGACATACCTCAGTGCTTTAGATTAGAAATGAGTTTCCTGGCATCTGAAGGAATTTCTAAAGTAGGTGTTCCTCACCTCAATAAAATCACACAACCAGACAAAAAAAATTAAAGACAAAATGTTGAAGGAGATTCTCTCATGTATCTTTTTATTGTTGTTGTTTCAGTAGTGTTCCACTCTTTGTGACTTCAATTTGGGTTTTCTTGGCAAAGATACTGGAGATTTTCCATTTGCTTCTCTAACTCATTTTACAGTTGAGGAAATGGAGGGAAACAGAATTAAATGATTTGCTCGAGTCACACAGCAAGGAAGTGTCTGAGGCTAGATTTGAACTCACAAAGATTAGTCCTCTTCACTCTAGGCCCCGAACTCTATCCACTGTGCCACCTAACTGCCCCATTCATCCTTGTTCATACTTAATTACTTAAATTTTGGGGAAAGCACAAATATCTCCCCGCCAAAGCCTCATTGGTTTCAGACTCTATAGCAGAAGGAGGGATGCCCACACCATGTAAATGAATTCTAAATTATTCAAATATTTAAACATAAATAAAAAAACAACCCGAATCATCTTCCCTGGTGGTTGAAACTTTACATTGAGAAACCCTTATTTTCCAATGAAGAAAAACTCATAATAGAGGAATTTAGTTCCAACTCCGGACCGCGAGACCGGAACTTATCTCAATTCTGCAAATTCTCATCTGACAAGGACAATTTTTATATCTTAGCATTTGTCACTCGGTCGGCACATTTCTGGAAGAAATCAACGTGGTGCCAGTTCCACATTGATCAAACTTTCATTGAGCCAGCTGTACTTCATAGACCTGAAAGAGTGATTCGAGCAAAACAAGAACGAACATAAAAGCCCAACTCAGAACAGTTTGAAATCCCAGAGAGGCAATTACAAGTCAAATTCCAGGGTTGCAGCTGGACGGCATCGGGAACACAGTACACCTTCCACATGTTAAGTAGCTCCAGAGGCGAGGCCCGGGACTGTAAATAAGAAATCCACAGTCTATTGCTAGAGTGCCTCCTTTTTTAATAAGTGGGAAGAAGAGGGTAATAAATCGCATGCTAATTCATGTGCAGACCTGACTTGTTGCAGAACTCTGATGGGTTTAAAACAGAAACAAAACAAAAGTAATGTGTGCAATAATTAATTGTGGGGATAAAGCAAATGGGAAAAAATAGAAAACTATATGAGGGACTGGGCTATGAGTCTTTGGTCGCTTCTTGCTGATTGGATAGAATAATATGACTTTTTGAATGCCAGAGGTTCCTCAATCTTTCTTGAAAAAATGGATGAAAATAACCCTTGCCTCATGCATGATCTAGTTGGAATAAACACTGACTCTGGAGTCAAAAGTCTGAATTAAAATCCCACCCAGGAGACCACTAATGTTATTGTTTATCCTTCATTTTCAAAGACCAATGGCATAATGGGTGATATCTTGACTTGCCTATAAATCAGATTTAAGTGAGGCAGAGTTACAAAAGGTCATCAGCCTTACTCTCTCTTCCTGAATCCACAAAGTCCGGTGGTAAGCCAAAAGTCAAGGTGACAGGCAATGCAGTGGATGACTTTGGCATCTTCAGTGTCTGAACCAAATTGTTCTCATCTGCCCATTCCTACAGGTGAAGTCTTTACATGCTTGGGGTCAACATCCCCCTCAACTCACAGACAGTTTAGGGGCCTATCGATTACCCTCAACCTGATTTAGCCCATCTGCCAAGATGGCTTATTGGTGTGTGACCACAGCACATGCTACAGTTTTTTGGAGTCACAGTTGACAGTTGGATGGTAGGTGACCACCAGAGGTAGATGAGCAGCCCTGAAAAGACCTCAGCAAGCCCTCACACCAGAGGTGCTAGTCCTCTTGAACATCTAATACACCTCAATGGGACATTAAACAAGTCACTTCACATCTGGGACCAAGTTTATTCACTTTAAAAATGAAGGGGTTGGAACAGTTGACTTGTGAGGTCCCTTCCTGCATGATGGTTCTGATCCTATGATGCTCCTCTTTGGTCCTTAGAACTTTCTCCCTCCTCAGTTTATCCTGTATTGATGTACCTGCTTATCTGTTGTAGCTCCCAGTAGAATGTAAAGCCCTGGAGGGCAAGGCCTGCTTTTGATTTTCTTTATATCCCCGGAGCATAGCCCAGGGCATGGTCCACAGTTAGCACTTCAAAATGCTTGTTGGCTGACTGATTGGACTCTCTAGCCATATTCTGGGTACCCAGTGTTTGGGATGGGAAGAGGGAAATGAAACAGTCCCTTTCCTAAAGGAGTTCATATTCAATGAAGGAAGCAACATATACAGATAGAAATACATGTCACACATGTATACACATGTATGTACTTACATATATACCATGCATACAAATACATGTAGTACACACAGATTTGTACCATATATGTGAGATTTATAATACATATAATGTATGCATGTATATATATATACATATATATACACACACATACATGTATATGTGTACATGCATGTGTGTGTTCCAGACCTGGGATTTCATTGGCATCAGGAATGTCTAGTGAAGAAACTTCGTATAACTATACAGACTGCTGACTCTGTCACTAAGAGTCTTATAGAGTAGCCTGAGTCACTAGGGGTTAAGTGATGTGCACAGGGTCACATGGCTAGAAGCAAGGCTTGAACCCTGGCTCCAAGTACAGGCTGGCTGCTACTACACATTGCCTGATGTTAGAACATAGGAATCTAATAACATATTTACATAATTTACATATATTTTCATTCCAGATCTATGGTTAATAGATGGAATTCCCAGCATGAAAAATTCCCATTCCTGAACAGATCAGAAGCTTGTCTGGTCACTGACCATCTTAGAGGGCTACTTGGGGGCACTGAGAAGTTAGGTGGGAGCTATGAACACACTTCTTCTTGTCTCAAAGCCCAGTACTCTAAATCCCCTCCAACTTCTCAAATTGGCCTTATGTCTGCAAAATCCCAGATCCACACACCTTATTCTAGCTGATACAAGAAAGGAAGGATAAAGGAAAAAAGAACTAGAGTAGACAGGGAAAAAGAAGTGAGGGAAAAGGCAAAAGTGGGAAAAGAGTAAATAGAGGAGAAAGGGAAGAGGAAGAGAGGAAGAGTGAAGGAAGGAGGGAAGGATGCCTAATAATAACCAATTTCCCAGTAACTGCTGGTAGAAATCTGCAAGTCTTTGTTATTTCTTCTTTACTGACTTCAAATGTACAACTATTCCTGGTCCATAAAAGAAGGACTCCCACTAAAGAAGTCTTACATCCTAAGCTTGCAGTGGATTGGCTGATGGAAACCAACCCAATCAATCTAGATTCTGGTTTTTCTTTGGTCTTCCTCTTCCTTGTGTGTGAGGGGGAGGGAACATGGACTGAAGTGATTACATATGAGGGAACAAAGGGCAATGTGAGATTGCCAGGTAAATAAAGACCTTTCTTGAGGGCACGAGGATTAAGGCCACCTCCATAGTGCCCTGAAGGAAACAGGTAGTTAATAATTGTTGAATGCTAAGAGAATGTGGCATTATTATTAGGAACCCTCTGATCTGCCACAAAATACAGGCTTACAAGTCTATAGGATCATAGATTTAGAAAGGTCATCTAATCTATGTCCAACCTTTTCATTTTACAAACAAGGAAACAGACCCAGAGAAACATAGTGACTTGTGAAGTCACATGTGTAATAGGTCATGATGATGAAGCAGGTGAGTGCCTTGGGAAGACTGTGAAATGTGTATGGACATTCATTAATTGATACCAGGTAATTAACCATAGATTGAGGAAGAAACTCATTGATTGGCTTTGTAGGTATTCAAAAAGGCCTTTCAGCTTCAGCTACCTTGTAATTTGTCTGATCTGGTGACTTCTTTTCTTACAATATCTGATGAGAGATAATACTGTAAGTGGTAAAGCCATGAAACCTTCTCTGCCCTGTGAACCCCTTGTCTTGAGAAATAGGCTTCAGCCCTTGCTCACATCTGTCATTTTCCCCTTTAAGTGAAAGAAGTTCTGAAGAAGGAACCTACGACCTTGTGAATTTAAAAAGTAAGGAAGGATGTTTCAGTGTTCTGGTTCCAAAGCCAGTGTAGCCTTGATGATCCAAGGAGTAAGAAATCACCTGTGGGACCACAAACCAGTGGTAGCTGAAACAAGGGCTCATCCAGCAGAGATGTTACCTTTGGACATGAACTAGGTGGGACTACGTAAGTACTGAGCTACTTCCCCCAGAAACAAGGTAGTGTGGAGGAATGTATGCCATGGATGCACTGGGAGAAAATATTTGTTTGTTGTTATTTTATATTTGAAGTAACTGTACCTCTGTAAAAGTGAACTCAATGTTTAGTGGTCCAATGCAACTGAGGAGACAGATACTGCTGCTGCCTAATGATTGGGGGAAGAGAGTTGGTAGGGCCTCAAGCCAATGGCAGTAAAGAAGAAACTTCCTCTCCCCAACACACACACACACACACACACACACACACACACACACACACACACACACACACACACACACGCACACACACACTCCCCTCAGGCTGTTTTAGAACTTTGAGAAGAGATGTAGACTACCTGGCTCTGGGAGAGTGACTTGGGTCAAGCATGAGACCTGGGATTCAAAGTCAGAACCTCTGACTACAAATCTCAGGGAAGGTAGAATGTACAGTTCTCTAATATGGCACACTGAGACACTGTGACCAGCACCTAGACCAATTCTGAAGTCCAAACCAGATTTCTGCTGTCAATCAACTACTGAGAGCTCTTGCCATGGACCCTGTCCAACACTAGAGGTCACTCTGGGGGTAACCACCAAGGTTCCTCCTCTTCAACTTTCATTAAGTTGACTTCCACTCACTCTACTACACTCTTTTGTTCGTGGTGTTAGTTTCCCCTGGTTTGGCAGCCAATCAACCACCCAATCAATCAACAAGAATTTATCATGTGTTTCCTATTAAACAAGATTTGGGATTACAATGAAAAGCAAAAAATAGCCCCTACTTCTGGGAGTTTACATTCTATTGGTCTAGGCGTTAGTGGAGATGATCTAATCAGATTGAAATTTGGCTTCCATCTTTATTTAGGATGAGTTCCCTTTAATTTTTCCCTTTTGTTTCCATTAGAATTTTAATTCTTACAAAGACATTGTTGTTATTCCTTCTTTCCAATCATCAGAGTCAGTGCACAGAAACAAAAATTAATTAAACACTGTTCAAGTAGGCTGAGAAATTAATGCACATGTCACTAGTTCCTGCAGTCCCAGAATTACCAACTCTCAGAATCTCAGATTTGGAAGGACCCTCCTCCAGCCCAACCTATCAATGAACAGAAATCCCTTCTACAACATTCCCATCAAGTAGTCAGTCATACAGACTTTGTTCAAAGATCCCCCTTCTCCTTTCCAGGGTGGAGGAACCTACCTCCTCCCAGAGTAGAATACTTCACTTCAGAATAGCTCAAATTATTAGGAAATACTTTTGACATTGAGCCTCCATTGGCTTTTTTGGAACTTCTACACAGAACTCCTGGTTCTGCCCCTAGGATGAAGCAGGATAAGGCTCATCATTCCTCCATCTGATAGCCCTTTAGATACTTGAAGACATTTCTTGTGCCCAAACTGAAGGTTTTTTTTTTCTCTAGGTTAAGGGAGATAATGAACTTACATGAGGAAATTACACACACACACACACACACACACACACACACACACACACACACACACACACACACACACACACACCCTTGGGATTTTTGTGGTGTTATACTTGTTGGTGTTTCATTAAAATGAAAGTTGATTGTATAAATGCCTCAAAAGCCTCTACCAACAAACTCTGCCAGGTCATAGAAGGCAGGGAATGCCCAATCATTGACCTCAGAATGATCTCTCTATCTATTCTCTGGGTTAACATTTTATTAAAATGCCTGTCATTCACAGAGTACCTTTGCATTTGCATGATTTTACATAGATTATCTCACTAGATCCTCAAAGTGACCCTGGGAAGTAGGCATGATGTTTACTATTGCCATTTTTACAGAGAGGGAAACTGAACTTTGGAGAAGTCAAGTGACTTGGCCATATTTACATAGTTAGGAAGTATTAGCTCGTGATTTCAAGTCCAACCATTTCCCCACAAAAGCAAGCTTTCTCTAGAAGAGGGATTCTTAAGTTTGTTTCTGTCATAGACCCCTTTGGAAGCATGAATCCCTATGAACCCCTTCTCCAAATAAGACTTTAAATGCATAAAATAAAATATATAAGATTGCAAAGGAAGCCAATGGTATTGAAAGATAGTTTAAATCTATCTATCTAATCTATCTATCTATCTATCATCTACCTATCTACTTATCTTTTTTTAAGTTCACAGATCCAAAGGGAAGGACTCCCTGGTTCACCATAAGACCTTTATCACCAAAACGGGGATTTTTTTTTCAGTTAAGGAAATTATTGAAGACTGCTTAAGAAGGCCTAGAAAATAAGCAGGCTTTGGTTCTGTTAGAAGATGCTGATGGAATCACAGATCCATGAAATACTGCTGGATGGTAGCATCAATGGGCCAGCAGCTGACCTCTCTCTGTCAGAATAATGAAAGGTTTGAAGATCTACAGATATTTTGAATTCTCCCATTGCCTCCACAGAACTCTTGCTAGTCCAAGTGTTGTGTGTGCTAACAGCATTGAAGAGAGGACTGTAGCAGGGAAACAGAGAGAGTATTCTTTATTTTAATTAAAATGGTAACACAAGAAATTATCACTGACTGATTGTATTACAAAACAACTACTTGTTCTGCCATAGTTAAGTATGATTTGATGCTTCCATTATAAGCCTCAATTCTCAGGGGTTTATATCTTGGCCAAAATAATCCTTTCAGGCTGAAACTTGGCAGACAGCTCTCAGCCTAATTACAGTCATTTTCCTTTCTGAATTAAAAAAAAAACTTTGGAATTATTAGAGAATTTCAAGCCCACTAAAGGGGCATCATTGGTGGAAAGTGACTTGTCTAGTCTATGGTAATGTAAACTTATCCCTTACTCAAAAACAAAAGATTCAATGGAGATATTGTAGATACCGTCTATCAGGAAGATCTACTCATGAGGAAATTTAGAAGCAGGAAAAAGGACTCGTGGTAGATAGTATATGTGCAAGGAACCATGGAGGTTATAAAGGTGTACTATAGGCAACCTTTCCAGAAGGAGGACATGGATGATAGGTTGCTAATATGGAGCACAAAGGGGAGTTATGGTTGGCAACTTGAACCATCTGGGTATTTCTAGAATTCTAGCTCTGCTAAAAGTAGAGCAGTGGATAAGTTCTTGATCATTCTTCAAAAGGTAGAGGAGTCCACAAGGAGAAAATGGTAATTCTGAGGCTTATTGGACCAATAAGAGAAATCTGACTGCCCAAATACAAATAGAGGGAACCTTTGGAGAAAGTGATCACTTAATGTTGGTGTTTCTGATAAAATAAAGGAGGGAAAACCAGGCATGGTTTGACATGTACCTTAAGTTTTGGGGAACGAATTTGTGTGTGTATATGTATGTGTGTGTATATGTGTGTATACGTGTATGTGTATGTGTATGTGTATGCGTGTGTATAGATTTTGTTGTTCAGTCATTACTGTCATGTCCAATTCTTCATGAACCCATTCAAGGTTTTCTTGATGAAGACATGGAAGTGGTTTACCATTTCCATCTCTGGTGCATATAGATATAACTACATATCTCTATGACTATCTATATACACACACATATTTGTATATACATGCATAATTTAATGAGTCAATAACCAGGTGGCATATTAGAACACTGACCTTGAGTTAAGAAGACCTGATTTACATTTGTATGCCATTGGAATAGAATGACACATAGACATACATATGAACTTTAGCATTCATCCAGATTCATAACTTCCATGTGCTTGGTGCTTTACCTCTCATCAAATTTAATCTTGATCTTTCTTCAGCATTGTCACTTGTGATTCACTTCTCTTTCTGGATATTCTCTCCTCTATGTGTATTGATTCTTTTTCATATCCTTTACTGTGTCATCATTCACTCACTATGGGCATTTTCCAAGGCTCAGTTCTGGGCCCTCTTCTCTTTCTTTTCCTGCACTTGCCAACCTCATCATCTCCCATCAGCTTCATTTTCATCTCTATGCAAATGTTTCCCAATTCTTTATATCTAGCCCTCATCTCTCTTCTGAACTCCAGTCTCACAAACCTAACTGCCTACTGTGTATCTCCACATTAATGTCCAATAGACATCTCAAACTTAGAATGTCCAAAACAAAACTCATCAGTAATTGTTACCTCCAAACCCACCTGTTTCCAACCCCACCTGTTTCCAATATTTTTATTTCAATTGAGTGAATCACCTCTCATCCTAGTCCTCAGTTTCACAAGGTCTTCTTTGATTCATCACTACTCATATGCAAATACTTGCCAGGACATGCCAATTTTTCCTCCATAGCACACCTCACATCCTGTCTACATCTCACCACTCATACGATTGCCAGCCTAGGTTCAACCCTCATTATCTATTAACAGGGATCACCACACTGATATCCCTGCTTTAGCCTCCCTCTGGGATATCCTTCACATAGCTGCCAAAATAATGTTCCCAACATGGAGGGCTGACCATGTCATTCTCCCGTTCACAAGGTTCCAGTAACTACTTTCTGCTTCATCAAGGGTCAAATCCAAACTTCTGTTGCATAAATTTTAGCCATTACAATTTCATATGGAATGAAAGTTTTCATTAGCTACTGGGGACTATTTTCCATATTAATGAGATTTTAATTAATTAATGAGATTTCCTATGTATCTCCTATGTCTTCCTATGAAATCTCATTTATGCTAATCAAATAAAATGTTGTTGAAAATTTTATTCACTTCATTTCTTTTTTCAAATGCTATTCATAGACAATTTTATTTTTTATTTTCTTTTATTAATTTTAATTTGTTTATTTTTAGTTTTCAACATTCATTTCCATAAGATTTTGAGTTACAAATTTTTCCCCCATCTTTCCTGTACCCTGCACCCAAAAATAACTATCCTACTGAGTACCCCTTCCCCCAATCTGATCTCTCTTACATCCTCCCCCATTCTCCACCTGACTTTCTAGTAGGGCAAGATGGATTTCTATACCCAGTGCCTGTATATCTTCTTTCCCAGTTGCATGTAAAAAAGCAATTTTAAAAATAACATTTGTTTTTAAAACTTTGATTTCCAATTCTTCCCCTTTTTTCCCTTTTCACCTACCCCTACTGGGAAGATCAGTGATTCAATATAGGTTGCACATGTGTAGTTAGGCAAAACATTTCCATAGTACATATATTGTGAAAGACTATATTTACCTCCATCCTATCCCACCCCCACACATTCTATTTTCTACTTTGACCCTGTCCCTTTTCAAAATGTGTGTTCTTCTAACTATGCCCCCCCCCCTCGCCATTCTGCCTTCCAGTTTATCATCCTCACTCTTATCCCCTTCCCCTCTACTTTCCTGTAGGGTAAGACACCCAAATGAGTGTGTATGTTGTTCCCTCCTTAAGAAACCAAATTCAATGGGAGTAAGGTTAACCCATTCCCTTTTGCCTTCCTGTCCCCCTCCATTGTAACAGTTTTCTTTTTCCTCTTTTATATGAGATAATTTATCCTGTTCCATCTCTCTCTTTTTCCTTTTCTCATTATATTCCTCTCTCACCCCTTAATTTTATTTTTAAAATATCTTCCCTTTCTATCCAACTAATCCTGTGCCCTCTGTCTATGTATACATGTACACATATATACACACAATCACGTATGTATTTATATACACATACACCCTCCTATATAAATATATAAATGTATATATACCTATATATGTATATATACATACACACATATTCCCTTCAACTTTCCTCATACTGAGAAAAGTCTCACAAGTTACAATTACCATTTTTCCATATAGGAATATAAATAATTCAACTTTAATAAGTTCATTATGATGTCTTTTTTCCTGTTTACCTTCTTATGCTTCTCTTGCTTCTAGTATTTGAAAGTCAAATTTTCTGTTCAGCTCTGGTTTTTTCATCAAGAATGCTTGAAAGTCCTCTATTTCATTGAATGACCATATTTTCCCGTGAAACATTATACTCAGTTTTTCTGGGTACCTGATTCTTGGTTTTAATCCTAGCTCCTTTGACCTCCAGTCCTTCAACTGCTTAATGCAGAAGCTGCTAGATCTTATATTATCCTGATTGTGTGTCCACAATATTCAAATTGTTTCTTCCTGGCTGCTTGTAATATTTTCTCCTTGGCCTGGGAACTCTGGAATTTGGCAATAATATTCCCAGGATTTTTCTTTTTGGGATCTTTTTCAAGAGGTGATTGGTGAATTCTTTCCATTTCTATTTTGCCCTCTGGTTCTAGAATATCAGGGCAACTTTCCTTGAGAATTTCTTGAAGGATGATTTCTAGGCTCTTTTTTTGATCATGGCTTTCAGGTAGTCCAATGATTTTTAAATGATCTCTCCTGGATCTGTTTTCCAAGTCAGTGGTTTTTCCAGTGAGATATTTCACATTGCCTTCTATTTTTACATTTGTTTGGATCTGTTTTATAGTATCTTGATTTCTCATAAAGTCATTAGCTTCCATTTGCTCCAGTCTAATTTTGAAGGAATTATTCTCTTCAGTGAGTTTTGAAATTCCCCTTCCATTTGAGCAATTTGCCTTTTTAAGGCATTCTTCTCCTCATTGGCTTTTTGGGCCTCTTTTGCCATTTCAGTTAGTCTATTTTTTAAGGTGTTATTTTCTTTGGTATTTTTTGGGTCTCCTTTAGCAGGTTGTTGACTTGCTTTTCATGATTTTCTTGCATCATTCTCATTTCTCTTCCCAATTTTTCCTCTAATTCTCTTACTTGATTTTCAAAGTCCTTCTTGAGCTCCTCCATGGCCTGTAACCAGCTCATATTTTTCTTAGAGGCTTTTGTTGCAGGAGTTCTGATTTTGTTGTCTTCCTCCCATTCCATGCTTTGATCCTTTTTTGTCCCCAAAAAAGGATTGTATGGGCTTAAAGTGCTTCCTCTGCTTTCTCATCTTCCCAGCCAATTACTAGACTTTTGAGCTCTTTGCCACAGTAGAACTCTGCTCCCAGAATGGAGAGAGCTTTGTCCCAAATACCTGGGGTTTTCACAAATGTTGTCAGAGGTCTTAGGAGGGTGCCCTCTCTATAGACATTACACTAGCACACTGGTATTTCTCACCCCTGGACCACTGCCCAAAACAGCAACCCAGATCCAAGCAGGATAAAGCAAGAGTGATTACTCTCTGCATGGTTGCTTGGTCCCCCTACAGTTTGCACATCAGGAGCTCCAGAGGCAGCCACACTGCAGCAGCTGCAGCCATGGAGCCTCTGCCACCTCTGCCCCGGGGGCAGGGGCTGGACCACAATCTTACGTCACCTGGTTCTAACAGAGTTCTCCACTGACCTTTTACTTTCTCTTCAGCATTTATGGGTTGAAGAGTCTGGAAACAACCACAGCTGCTGGTGATTCATTCTCCTGAAGTCTGCTCAGGCTGCTGCTGGTTGGGGTGCCCTGGGGCCAGAACCATGTGGCTCACCGGGATTGTGCTTGGCTCATAGAACACTGAGATAGACCTTTCGTGTAAGTCTTCCAGGCTGTCTTCAGCAGGAGATTTGTTTCTCTCTGTCACTTTGTGGGTTCTGTAGCTCCAAAATTTGTTTAGAGCCATATTTTACAGGTATTGGAGGTGGTTGTGGGGGGAGCTCACGGAATTTCCTGCTTCTACTCTGCCATCTTGGCTCTGCCCCCCCCCCCCCACTCATTCCATTTCTTGAAAATGTGCATAGTTAATGAGATTTCCTATGTGTGCAGACTTTAGGGACGCCCTGTAGTGTTTCTTCCAAGAAAATGCCAAGAGTGGCAAAGAGCCCCTGCAGCTGAAAAATGACTGAGCACAGGGAGCTTTTCTCGTCCCTCGCTGGTCACTGCCATCTAGTCCAGGTTCTTGAAATTACTTTGAATTGGTTTGGTATTTATTTATATCTATTTCTATGTTGTCTTCTGCCTTCCCTCACCAAGAAAATAGAAGCCTTTCACTTGTTTGGGCCCTTTTATCGTCAGCACCTGACTCGATGCCTTGCAAACAGCAGCTGCTCCCTACATGCTTATTGGGTTGAATTACAAACTGTGCTACAGGTTTCAAAGAGTCAAGCTGAGGTCAGTTGGTGGAGAAGGGAGAATATTATAACACTTAGAGCCGCCCAACACTGGAAAGGGCAATGTTGCCTGGTAGTGGACTCCTTAAAGCTTGAGGTATTCAATCAGAGGGTCTATGGCCACCTGCTATGTGGATATTTATGTTGTTCTTTGAGGTTTGCAAAGAACTTTGCACATATTATTTAATATTAGACTCAGGCCAATGCTGGGAGGTAAGTGTGATTATTTACCACATTTGACAAGTCCAGAAATGACCCATCTAGCAAAGCCTAAGTCAGGAGTTGAACTCAGGACTTCCTTATTCCAGGTTCAACACTCTAGCCACAACGGAGCCATGCAGCACCTCAAGCTTCTTCCACCTCTTCAGTTCTTTGATCCTATGACCATAGATTTGTTTCTAAATGTTATTGTTCCATTTTTTACGTCATCTTCATTTCCAAATATATCTCTGTCCTGCCAAAAGAGCGATTTCTTATGATGAAGAATTTTTTTTAAAAGAGGGAGATAAAGGAAAAGAAACTCCAGAGTTCAACAAAACCAACATATCACCCAAATCTGATAGTGTTTGTAAAGTTGAATCTCTGTAATTCCTTACTTCCACCAAGAAGAGGAGGAAGTATGTTTTTACCTCTCATCTTCAGGAGCAGACAGTCATTTTGTTATTATTTCACTTAAAATGGTTATTTCTAATTTTTGCCATTTATCTTTTTGTAATTATTTTGTATATTGTTTGCCCTATTGTGGTAGTGGCAATAGAGGCCACATATCTGAGATCAGTTTTTATTTTCTCCCCTTAAAGGTATTGAAACCACCCTTGAGATATAATAGGTTCAGGGGACTAAGGCTCAGGCTATGGGTGTTGGTTCACAGTGGTCTAAGTAAATTAGCCAGTCCAGGAGGAGGAAGTATTCTTAGTGGAGGGTCAGTACTGCCAATGTAGAGACTGGGGAGCTTTGTCAAATCGAATCAATGCTATACATTGTCCTTGCTGAATATATTTTTCCCAGCTAAGATTAAGTGAACCTCCTTTTGTTTCCTGTTGATTGATCTATGTATCAGCATCTCATTTCATTCCAGTTGCAGTCTTGAAGCATTCAACCAGCTGGAATGAAGCCTATCCTGCAATACCAGTTCTGATCACTTGGCTTTGCAACAATTAATGTAAATCTTCTCATGCTTTTCTGAATCTTTTGGTATTCATCTGTCCTTAGTGGTGCAATAACAGCCCATGGCTCACGTACATACAACTTGTTCAGCAATTCATCAATCACTGGGTCTCTACTCAGTATCCAATTCTTGGTTTCTATAAAAAGAACTGCTATCAATAGTTTGATGTCTTTAGGGCCATTCCTCCTCCAGAGGTAGCAGCTGGATCTCTGGGGCAGAAAGTATGGACATTTTAGTCACTTTCTTGGCATAATTTCAAATGGCTTTCCAGAATGATCAGGCAAATCTGTGACAGTGTTTTGAATAGAAACACGTTTGGGTTTCCTATTTGACTACTTGGAATTTCTTATTTTCTAGCCCATATGTCTATCTCAATGGATGAATGAATGTGTGATATTTAGGCCTGTGCTGAACTGAGCAGTGGGATAGAAATAGATTATATACTCCTTTAAAAAGCAAATGCAACTGGTAACCCCCCTCTACCTTCAATCAATTCTCATTTCCATACCATATAGCCTATTGGGAAGAGTTTGAAGTATTCTCTGTCCCTTCCCCCATCTTCCAAACTGTGAGGAAGACAGATCCAGAATTCTGCTAATTCAACAATTTCTGTCTTACTGGCATAAAAATGGCCATACTGTAGGAAGGCAGTCAGCACATAGCCTTAGTCATGCCCCACAGTCAAGGGTTCTATTTGTTTAGTGCTTAATATTGTAGTATTTAACATTTTTGTGCACAGAGTGAATAAATAGGATATGTCAATGGTACATAAAAAGGAAACCTACAGCAATTAAATTAAAATCTAAAAAGGTTTTGAATGGTAAAGCTGAATACATTTTAATTGAACATAATTCTATTGAAGACTATTAAATTACCACTCTAGAGTAGAGGCAACAAAAAAATGTGATAATGAGCTACAGAGTCACAATTTAGAACAGATCAACGAAAAAAATTACAGGTGCCCCAGTGTAAGGAAGGCACAGTGCTGATGATATGAAAATATGAATTATTTATAGCTTCTTTAAATGTAGAATGTAAATTTGTTTTGAGTTAATTTCTGTTGGGAAATCACTACACAGTAAACATGACTGTCTCAGGGTAATATTTTTTCCTACTAAATTTTATTATTATTATTTTATTATTATTGTCGCTGTTTGGGGAGGAAGAGAAGATGAAAAATATTCATGGCTGTAAGCCACAAAGTTATGGTTACACGGGAAAATTACGTCCTTTATTTTGAGGCAACACATAGTCTCGACAGTTACAAAATGATTCCCCTGCATTGCTCTCCAAAGGATATACAAACTGAGTCTGTAGAGCTACATTTAGATTTAATTTGCAAAGTGACTTTTAAAATATTTACAGATATTCATAGACTGATATTTTTCAAAGAATTTGCATTTCTATCCTTCTGAATTGAAAGTGCAAATTTCTTAAATGTAATTGATTTTTCCAGAACCTAAATAGTTGAATGTTTATAGGAGATCTAAACTTAGGGGTCTGAGAAATAGTCAAAGTTATTTAGTTTTCTGTAAAACCAACATATGTTGAGTGGATATGGTCCCACACGGCAGATCCCAATGAGGATCATTGAATTGGGAATCAACAATTGTGTATCAAAGCAAGCTGGAAAAATGTATATAACACATAACTCTATGCAATGGGGTAGAGGTGGGGTGGAGTGATGTTTTTCTGGAAGATAGTCCTCCTCTTTTTTGCTGAGTATGACTGTGCAACATGCCTGCTTGCCCCATGTTGGCTGCCATGTGATTATTGGGCAAGGACTCTTGGAGAAGCATGTTCTTATTTGTTTAACTCATAACCCAACACCTAAGTGAACCAGCATTTGGGAATATAGTTGATAAGTAGGGGATGGGTGGGCTTTGGAGGATAAGTTATTTCAACTGATTATGTCTTTATATTCACACAATTAACTGACTAGATCTGTAGAAAACAGAAAGAAAATTCTTCTGTGTATCTTGTTGGTTGATTTTTAAAAACATTAATACAATAGAACAAAATATAATGTTAAAGAATCTACACCAAGGTTACAGAATCATAGAAGTGGGATAGTTCGATGGGATGTCAGTGGTCCTCTAGCCCAACTGATTCATGAAGAGAATGCCATGTATAAGCCACCCTGACATGGTTGCCCATACAGTCTGTACTGGAAGACAGACCTCCAAGAAAGGGCTTCCTTCCTCAGAGGCTGGTTAGCCAATTTTGTTTTACACACACACACACACACACACACACACACACACACACACACACACATGTACACACATGTGCATATGTGTATATATACATATATGTACACATATACATATACATATAGATAGATAGATAGATAGATATAGATATATTTCTTTTTGGAGGGCAGTTGGGGTTAAGCAACTTGCCCAAGGTCACATGGCTAATAAGTGTTAAGTGTTTGAGGCTGGATTTGAACTCAGTTCCTCCTGAATCCAGGGCCAGTGCTCTATTCACTGTGCCACCTAGCCACCCCCACTTTGGAATGACTAATTCTTAGTGATTTTTTTTCCTGGCAAGAACCCTAAATTTGGATTTTATTTTTCACTATTTCTCCCCATTGCTCCTGGTTCTACCTTCTGGAGCCAGAGTGGACAGATTCACACAACATCCCCAGCTCCCTCAAAATAATCCCCAATGCAGTGGAGACTGAAGTCACATCACAATGCTGGTCGCCCTCTTCTGAATGCTTTTTAGTTTATCCATATCCTTCATGAATTGTGTCTCCTAGAACTGAATTCCACTCTAGATAAGAATTAAGTGAGGGCAAATATAGAAGTTCCCCTTTCCACATATGTTGAGGTCACATGAGATCCTATGCTAGGCACAGCCAGAAACATAACTTTGTTCAATGAGACATCAAGAGTCAATGGCCAATGAGATTTCAAACCTCATAGGTGATCGCTAGTATCATGGAGCATGACTTGCTCAGCAAATAATGTCAATCACAAGGGATGTAATAGTCAATGAGCATGTATTACATGATTATTGTTGGGCTAGGCACCGTGGTAAGTGCTAAGGATTCAAAGGGAAGCAAAATAAAACCTGATTCCTGCCCTCAAGGAGCTAACATTTTAATTGGGAAGATAACATGCAAATAACTACATACTGTGATGGATAATTAATAATACCCAAGGGAACAATTCAAGTTATATGATTTATTAGCAAAACAGGCATAATAAATGGGTCAATGAACTCCCTAGTCAAGACCCCAAACACAGTGAAACAGATTTTTACATATTAAAATAATTAGCCAAATAAGATCAATTGATTAAAAGAAAACAACCAGGACACAAAATTAGGTAAGATTATTTCTAACTGGAGGAAAGAATGACTAGAGATTTTCCAAGGAAGGAGGGGGAAAACAAATAGGTACAATTCTCTGAAATAAGAAAGAGAGGTGTCTCACTCCAAGTGTGTGTATTCAATCAAAAGAACATGGAAAAAATAACTGGTTGCTCACTATGGGGCCAGTTTTCACGTAAGACACATGGATTGTTTGAGATTTGTAATTGTAAGCAAAGTCCTTGCTTCAATCTTTGGATCTGACTGGTTTGTGTTCAACATAACCTAGGTCTTTAGTTAAGGTCTCTAAGCAACAAATAGAGTTCGTCCAGCTTTCTCGTCTGTAGGGTGTGGTTCAAACAATGCAATACATTTCCCCCACAATTCCCATAATTGAATAAAGTTTTCTCACAAGACAGAAGTTGGACTAGACCCCTAATGGAACAGAAAATGACCTGAGATAGACTCAGAACTGTCACAAAGTGGAGTCATTTTGGTTCACTGAATTTCCACAGCACACACAAGCCATGTACAGTGTAACTGGGAAATAACAACAGCAACAGTAATAGTAATGATAGTTAATTTATATAATATTTTCAGGCTTGTAAAGCACTTTACAAATCTTACCTCATTTGGTCCTCACAATAACCCTGCGAAGTAGGTGCAATTGTTATCTCCATTTTCCACATGGGGAAACTGAGGTAGACAGAGTTTAAGTGTTACACAAACCAAGGTCACACAGCTAATACATGTCTGAAGCAGAATGAACTTGGATTTTCCTGACTCCAGGTCCAGCATTCTATGCATTTTGTCACTGTGTTACTGAGTCTTGAAGGAAGTCAGGAAGATGATGGACATTCTGGGCATGGATCACAGCCAGTATAGAGGCATTGACTGGGTCAGGAAATTGAGAAGAGTCCATGAGGAACAGGAAAAAGGCTGACTGTAGATGATGTGGAAGGCAGGAAAGTAGCAACAGACCAGGAAGGTGCCGGAAATGGGCCAGGTCTCTAAACACAGAACAGAGGATTTTCCGTTTGCTCCAGGAACTAGGATTTGAGTAAGTGGGGTGAGGCAGGCAGTCTTGCTCCTTAGGAAGATCTCTTTGGCAGCTGACTGAAGAATGGACTGGAGTGAGGAAAGATCTGAGACAGGGAGACCAGCACTGGTCAGAGAACCTCCAAATTATCTTATGTTCAGTTCTGGACATTATATTTTAGGGAGCACATTGAGAAGCTGAGAGAAGAGAATAGCTCAGAGCAGAATAGATATAGAAGCAACCCGAGTAAGCACTATACAAGGATATATTGAAGATATCGATTGGGTTTTAACTGAGAGTTGTGAAGACTTGATGTGAGAAATTGTGATAAGCAGAATTGATAGCAGTCTTCAAGTATCTGAAATGTTATGGAGATGAAGAACTAGACAGACATCCTGCTAGGTCCCAAGGAGTAGGAACAATAGGTAAAAGCTTCAGAGGAGATCATTGTGGCTGGATAGTAGGAAAAACCTTCCTACCTGTTGGAGCTGTCCAAAAGTGGAATGAACTTCCTTGGGAGGTGGTGGGAACCCCTCACTTGAAGGCCTAAGTGATCACTTTGGACATAAATTATAGAGAAGAGTCTTCTTCTTGTCTGATTGTTCCTTGAATAAAACCTTCCACCTCTCAGCTCTGGGAATTCTCTTTGGCTGTCCTCCCTGCCTGGAATACTCTTCCTCCTCTGCTCCAACTATTGATTGACTTCCTTCAAGTCTTAACTAAAACCCCACCTTCTACAGGAAATCTTTCCTAAGCCCACTTAATTCCAGTGCCTTCCCCTGTTAGTTATTTCTTTTTATCCTGTATATAACTTGCTTTGTATTTGTACAAAAAGAATACTGACTCTGGAGTCAGAGAGCCTGGACTCAAGTCCCATGACTGTTACTTACTATTTGGATGACCTTAGGCAAGTAACAATCAACCAACAAATATTTATTAAGCACCTACTATATGCCAATATACCAGATTTTGGCCAATCTAGTTCTGTTGCTTAAGAGATGATTCAGACCTCAGGTTCTCACTCTTTCCACTATATTAAACTGGTCCTTACTAAGTAAATAAATAAATAGTTGAAAGATATCTTGGCAATCTGGAGTCAAGAGCTCTTAGTTCAAATCCTGCCTCTGAAACTGAATAGTTATGGGACCTTGGACAAGTGACTTCATCTCTCTGGGCCTTAATTTCTTTACCGGTAAAATGTGAGAAATAATACTGCTAGTGATCACTTCCCAGGGTCTTTAAGACATTCAAATGAGATATTGTATTTAAAGTACAGTGCAGATCTTAAAGTATTACATTTAACAAGTCATTTGGATCTGAGATTTTATTGGCATAGAGATTTTGCAATGAGAACCTTCCTCTGGCAATGTAGCTCATCAGGTTTTCTTCAACTGACAGTCTTTGGGAGCTACTTGGAGAACTGAGATGTTAAGTGACTTATCCAGGGTCACATAGTCTGATGTGACAAAGCTTGGGTTTTAATCCAGGTCCTCTCTCTCCCTCCATTAGGAAATGCTGTCTTTCTAGGGTTGCATAAATAATTGGGTATTGCTATACTCACCTACAAAATTCAAGGTGCTTTGATAAGCACCTGGGCTCATAGAAGTCTAGCTTTGGAGCTGGGAGGAACCTCAAGCACCATCTAGTACAATCCCCTTTAAAATTGAGGAAATCGAGGCCCAGGAGGCTTACTGACAAGGTCATAGCAGATAAGGATAAGAAGGAAGCGATTCTTACCTTAAAGTCTATAGAGCATCTCTCTTATGTATTTTTCTACGATACTAATGGAGCACAATGAACCAATGTCAACTTTTTTTTTATGATTTGGGAACCTTCCTCTGAGTGTCTCCTGGGGTTTTGTGCTGTCATTGCACTGAATGGCACCAGGACACTCACCTTTGGGAGTTCTCATTCGCACTTTTCCTCATTTTTCTAATCTCCCACCTTGCTGTCCCATCAGTTTGTCAGTTTTCACTATTGTTGGTCCCTTGCCTCATCTCTAAACTGCTGCTTTCATTCTCTTATGGGCTTGGAAACCAGAACCCACACTTGCTAGAATTGTGTGTAAAATGGAAGTGCTTGGGTTCTCAGTCAGAACCAGGGAGAGCTCTCCTAGAAGCAAAGCACATGAAATTTTATGCATGTGCTTTGTGATATGTTTTGGCTGCTCAGATATCTTTTTTGTTGTTTATTTTTCTAGTTCTCAGCTGAATTATGGATAGCTGATGTTTCTAGATAGCTGAATTCTAGGTGGGGCTTCAGAATAGCATAAATTCTGGATAGAGAGAGAGTTACTGTATCTTGTTTATCTTTCTTCCAGAAACAAGAATGTGACTGCCAAATATTTTTCTGTCTTTCCTGGCAGAACATTAACTTAAGCGACAAATATTGAGAAAGAGAAGAATAGGGGTGGGAGTAGATGGGAAAAAGCATTGCCCTCACCTCCTGACCCAGGAGATCAACAGCAAACACTTCCCTGTTTGGGAAAAGGCATTGTGGTACAGTGAATTGAGAACTGGTCCCAAAGACCTGTGTTCAAGTCTTGCTTGTGGTACATAGTGACTGCATGGGCCTGATCAAATTACATAACCTCTCAATGCTCCAGACAGTTCTGAAAGATGATAGTTTGCAGAAATGTTGACCTGCCTAGGTAGAGGTTTCTTCCACTGTGGAGAGATCCTTAAACCATTGAAATTGCAAATCCGTGTCCAAGGTACCCCTTATTATTGCCAGTTTATTGACAGAAGCTAGATTTTGTCCCTTCAGATGGAATTGATTAGTTTCACTGGTGACCCTAATCCCTTGACCATTCATTTATGGTTTCAACTCTTTCTTCCATGCACTGAGAACATGAAGACTAATTACACTTTTCAAAGTAAATCTTGTCTTTTTAATTAAGAGCTACAAGGGAAAAAAAAAATCTAGATATAGGCAGTATTTCTGGAGTCACTTCTTCGAGAAGCTGTGGCCCCCCCCTTCCTGGTATCATGCTCCATTCAGCCTGCTCACGACTCAGTCCCGGTGGACAGATGATAAAAGGGAAGGCGTGAGTGTTTCTGCCCGGATTCTTTTGGAAGCCTGTTCTCCCATTTGCTGCTGTTTCCTCTTCATGGGCCATTAGCAGCTTCCAAAGGCAATATCCTTTGACTGCCACACTATGCCATGGGGGGCCATTTCCACAACTTCAGACGAGGGCATTAAGTACGATTCTGGACGAGAGTCAGAGCATAACCAAATAAAAATAATAAAGGAAAAGCTTGTAAGAGCTATTTGGAATGCTGTCCTGCGTTGAATTCATTTGCAGCTTAGCAGAAACCCACCCATCACCGGTGATGAGCCCAGTGCTTAGCTATACCTTATTTAATTGTGAAGTATTTCATATCCTCCAAAACATCCCAGCTCATTTACTTTTCCTCTTTTGGTGATTATCTTAGTGGAATGCTGAGACACTAAGCAGTGGGAGAGGAAGGAAATGCATGTTCAGAATTCACCAAGAATAAACCTGAACTTCTCCTTACTCCCCTCCTGACCTCAGACATGCAAAGGACCATTCTAAGCATTGAGGAAAAAATCCTGAAAATATACACAGGGGTTCAAGGGTGAGGGCTTGAGGGTGGTTTGGGCTGATGTGGCTTAACCTCTCTAAGACTGGAGGGCACCTCTCACAGCAGTGGGAGATAGTACTGAACTGCACCTGTCCTCCACATGGAAGGTGATTTAGGGGATGAAGGAAAGGGAGGATCTGAGAAGCAATTGTTCCCCTGGCTACTGCTGAGAGCTAGCTGTCCTGACACGATAACAAACTTTCCAATCAGTACCAACCTTTGGTCTGAAGAAGAAGGCTGTTGTCAGAATGGGCTCCATAGCAAGGGCTGTGTCAGGTCAGGGAAGAGTTATTCCTATTCTCTTCCTTCCTTCCTTCCTTCCTTCCTTCCTTCCTTTTCTTCTTTCTTTCCTTCCTCCTTTCCTCCTTCCTTCCTCCCTGCTTCTCCCTCTCCCTCTCCCTCTCTCTCTTTCTCTGCCTACCAATATCTCTGTCCATCTGTCTGTCTCTCCATCCATTTATCCATCTATCTATCTATGTATCTACCTACTTACAAAAATCTCTATCTATCTATCCATCTATTCATCTTTCTGTCTATCTTTTCATTCATTAATCCATCTACCTGACAAATATTTATTTAACATGTATGGTGTACAATTCACTATGATAGGATCTGCATAAGCTACAAGAAATTGTATAAGGATTGCAGTCCCAAAGAAACTCATGCCCTTGTGCAGAAGTTGACAGTATAATAGTAACGAAAGATCCATGGGATCAGACACAGCATGAGGCATAACCGGGGCTAAGCATCCTGGGCAGGTGAACGCAATCCATGAATTATAACAACGGATATTTCCATAGCATCTGAAAAGTTGCAGCTCGTTGAACAATGCCTGTCTCATTTGAACTTCAGAAAAACACTGTGAGGTGGCTGTTCCTGGCATTATGATAGCCCTCACTTTAAAGATGAGGAAACTGAGGTTAAATGAGGTCCATGATCACACAGCTAGCAAGTGTCAGAAGTGGGATTTGAACTCAGGTCTCCTTGACTCTAAGTTCAGCATTCTATCCACTGAAGCATACAGCCACCAGGCTACAGTCAGTTAATGCATGGAAATGAATCCAGAACTTACTACCTGTTTGCCTCTGCACATACAACCATACTATACATACCATTGTCCCGGATAAGTCATTTCTCAATTATGTCATTCCTGAATTATAAGTACACCTTTCCTCCCCAAGTCCCATCGGACAATCATGCATTCATTGCATAGTTACTATGGCAATCACTATCCTCTAGAACATAGTTTCCTCTAATGCAGTGTTTCTTGAGAACTTACTTGCATTGTTTCACTGATCTAGTCAAAGATGTCAGTGGTTGGGGCAGGGTGGGGTGGGGAGGAAGGAAGGAGGAAGAGAAACCAGCTTTCAACCTTTCCCTACTCCAAATCATCCATCACATAACTGCCAAAGTAATTTTCCTGAAGCACAAATATAATCATGATCAATAAGCTTCTATGGCTCCACAGTACCTCTAGAATAAAACACAAACTCCTCTTTTGGGCCTTGAAAGCCACTAACAATCTGACTCTAGCCTATCTGTCTAGACTGGATCCCTATTACTCCTTCTAGTGAATTCCTTGTGCCAGCTGACCTTGCCTCTCCCTCGACATTACATAGAACTTTCTATCTCTTCTTTCTCAGCCTTGACAAAGGATATCCCAGATCCCTCCATATGTAGAATGCTTTCTTTCCTCATCATCACCTCTTGGAATCTCTTATTCTTCTTCATAACTCAGTACAGGTGGTATCCCCCCTCATTACTTTGGACTTATATTGCCAATATTTTGCTTCGATTTATCTGTGTGAATATTGCATCTCCTCAGTAGAATGTATGCTCTTGAAGGCAGAGTCTGTTTCATTTTGGCCTTTGCAGCAGGCACTAGAACCTTGCAAAGGGCTTTCGTAATTGTTTCTGTGGAATATGGAGACCCTAAGCAGTGTGAGAGAAAGGAAATGCATGTTTGGAATTCATCGAGAACAAACTTGACCTTCTCCATCCTCCCCTTCTCAAGTTAAACATACATACGTACATACATACATACATAAATGTAAATAAATGTGTATTCAATATTAAATGTACGTGCATATGTATGTATATACATATATATATGCATACATTTATATGTGTGTATGCATACCTGTGTATACTTATACATATATACACATATATTTATACATTATATACACATGTATATGTGTGTGTGTGTGTGTGTGTGTATATATATATATATATATATATATATATATATATATATATATATATATACATATATGATAAATGAATTGGTCTAGCAGGCATATGATTTCATTGGGTTATGGATTTCCTTGTATGGATCCTTACTCTAGCATTGGATAGCAGCAACTCTTTGGTGAGTTGCGTGTGGTCACTGAGTGGCTCATAGGATCATGGACAAGAGTTGGATGGGCTCTCTGAGCCACCTAATCCACCCTTCATTTGAGATATGTGGAAATGAATGTCCAGAGTGTTAGTGACTTGCTGAAGATTCTGCATCCAGAATGCATCTGAAGCAAGGATTGATGTCTCCCTGACTACAAGGCCAACCCTCTCTCCCTTTTGTGTCCACACCGTCCATATTGTATACAGCAGGTACTTAAACACTTAAGACTCAAGACTTAGAGAACCAAGATTCCCCAATCTCTGTGCTCTTATAACTGCATATTTGCTAAGCATCTTCATTGGATGTGGTGCCTTCTCTTCTTATGACCTCCATTGTGATTGGCATCTTCACACTGATAGTATTTATTGTCAGGGTTAGGGTCCATTCACTGGGCTACTTGATGGGGCAACTGTCCTTTCATCCAGGCTCCCTGCCCTGGGACCTTGAGGAGTTGCCCATAAAGCACTGCTCAGCCCTTTGCCAGTCCTGGGTAGCTTCCTGGGATGCTTTGCGCCCCAGCCCAGCTGATGAGTTACTTCCTAGCTAACATGCCATAGGAGGGAAAGAAAGAAGAACTCTCTAAAACTGCTGGACTGAAAATGAAATATGCCATGGCTGCAGGCTATGTTTTTTCCTTTGCTGGGAAGCCACTGCCATGCTAATTGTTTCTACAAAAAGAAACTACAACTCTGGCAAAAAAAAAAACAAACCAACCCCAGCCCCCTCTGTTTGCTTGAACCAGCCATAAAGCATTTGCTGGCAATTATGGGCGCCTATTGCACAGCAGCTTAGCTGAACTTAATTGGTGATTTTTTAAAGCTGTAGCACCATAAAAATAGAAGCAGCCATGTCCCCGCTTCTTTGGGATGGTACATTAAGCTTTAGTGAAATGTCAAAGATCTGGACAGGCCGCCAAAGGTGTGGGCTTGGAGCTCATTGCTGTCAACTCAGTTATTTAAACCCTGGCTTGTCTCACTTTTGCTCTCTCCCTCTACCCCATACCCAGTGCATAGAGTTTGGTGTGGGCTTTGAATCTGTCATTGTTGTGCAAGACTTGAAATGGAGAAGGAAATAGACCATATGAACTGATTTTGAAACACATGGTTTCTACGTGGGGAAAATACAGTCCATGTGAGTGAGGCAGAGGACCTGGGTCCCATTGATGTTCGTCATCCTTTGGGGTCCATTCTAATGTGTTCTAAAGTTTAGTGTAGCCTGGGTGCTAATTTCTGATCACCGCCTCTGGAATGGGCATCACAATCTCCATTTTACAGATGAGGAAATAGAGGTTAAATGATTTACCAATGACCACACAGCTCCTAATGGTCAGAAGTGGAGTTTGAACCCTCTTCTCTCCAACTCCTGGTCTAATATTCTGGTTTCCACTCCAAGCTGCCTCTAATCCATGGTAAATTAACAAATATTTATCTCATGCCTACTGTGTGCAAGGCTAAACATACTTACTCTAGGTATCATGGGCCCAACTGAGTCATTTTGCAATTATACCATTCCTGGATTATAAATTTCCTGAAAGTATACTATCCTTTGCCAAGTAGGGGAAGTTTTTTCTATACACAGGAATTCTGGAATGGATAAAGGAGGTGTATAAGACAGGAAAAGTTGACAGAGAAGGTATGAAGGTATAGAAGGTATACCAGCATCCTGGTATCATTGCATCAGTTAACACTTGCTTGTTCAGACATGACACAGCAAGAAAAAAAAAAGTTGAAGAGGGTCTTTTGCAAGTTAAAGGGGGAAGGTTCCTGTTATGCATGGGGTTACAATTTAATGCTCATTTATGCAATAAAAGACACATACTTTGTTAACAGAAATATCACCCTGGATAACAGAAATGGGAGAAACATTGGGAAATAGGGGAGAGGCAGATTTAGGCTCAATCTAAAAAGAAACTTTATAATAAAAATACTGTTTAAAAGTGGAATGGGTTGCCCAGGAAGCAGTGAGATTTTCCCCCTGCTCTCCCCACCCCCATTGAAGATCTTCCAATGAAGGCTGAAGAGCATTTACTAGGTACATTAGTGAGTGGGTTCTTGCTATGGCATAGGTTGGACAAGCTAGAAACTAAATGCCTTTTTGACTCTGATATGCCATGATCCAGAAGTCTTCAAACTAATTCATTTTACTGCTCCTTTCCTTTCCCCCAAAAGGAAGGGCCTCTAGGTCTGCTTAGTTTTACACTAGCCTAAACACAGCCTTCCTGAGACATTACCACACCTCTAGTTATCATGCTAAAATCGTCTCCACATGGCCAGCTACCCTAGAGGGTCATCTATCCCCAATGAATATGTTTTCTCACTACCCACTCACTCCTCAAGCCCTTGTGGTTTGGCTTCTGCCATTAACACCTTACTGAAATAGCACCTTCCAAGGTGATCTCTTGATTTCAAACTCAATGACCTTTTTCTGTTGTCATCATCCTTGCTTACTTTGTGGCATTCAGTTTGTGGACTGACCCTGCCTCCTTTCCATCCCATGATACTGCATGCTCGTGGCTCTCCATTTACCTTTTGGAGCAATCCTTGGCTGATCCTTATATTCTCCTGCTGCGCTGGTATGGGTTTTCTATAAGGTTCTCTCCTAGGCCTTTATCTCCTCTTTTAAAAAAGGCAGATTAGTATCATGGAAAGATCAATCAATTTGGATTCCAAGGAAATGGGTTCAAATCCCACCATTGCCACTACCCATGGGACCTCAAGGCACTTATTCTTTTGTTTAATTTTTAAAAATTGATTTGTTTATTTACTTTTAGTTTACAAGATTCAGTTCCACAATCTCTTGAGTTTCAAGTTTTCTTCCCCCCACCCCCAACCCCATGGCAGCTTGCAATCAAGTACAGGATCTGAAAATACTTTCACATTGGACATTAGTCTGGTTGTATAGAAGGGTTATAACTGATGGAATGAACAATGAGAAAGAGGAAACAAAACCAAATATGGAAAAGAAAGAGAGCATGTAGTTTCCTTCAGTCTCCATTTAAACTCTAGTCTTTCTAGATCTTTCTCAGAATGTAGACATCTCCTTCTATCCTGAGACTTTTAGAGTTGACTTAGAACCTTGCATTGCTGAGAAGAGTCCAGTTTATCAAAGTTGGTCATCACACATACGTTGTGTCTGTCATTGTGTACAAATTTCTCCTGGTTCTGCTCTTCTCACTTAGCATCAGTTTATATAAGCTCGAGGTACTTATTCTTTCTGGATCTCAGTTTTTTCTCCTCTAAAATGAAGGGGCTGAACTAGATGGCTTCCAGATCTCTTCTAGTCCTACATTTATGATATCTCTCTTTCTAGACTTTGTTCATTGGAGATTTAATTCGTTTCCAATATTTCCAGTGTCACCTCTACCAGATAACTCCCAAGCATATGTCTCTACCCACAGCCTCTCCCTTTATTGCCAGTCCTATTTTTCCAGCTGACTATTAGATATTTCCTCCTGGATGGTAACTAGAACTAAATGCACCTAAAACTGAAACATTCTCTTCTTTAAACCTTTTTTTACCCTTAACTTGATTCCTTTTGAGTGAGACTACTACTTATTTTTCCAGTAACTCAGGACTGGAAACTTGGACTCATCTTTTTGGTCTTTTCCATGTGTCCCATGGGAACTTCTTCCTCATCTATGGATACCCCAATTTCACCATACTCTGAAAGTCTCTATCCACCCCTCCCCCAAACCAAAACCACATAGTGTATGATGCTGCATTGATGTGCTGACTTTAATTAATCAACCATGGGACAAAATCACTTTCAACAAGAGGACAAAATTAGCTCAAATAAAAGGCATTTGGAAACTAGCATAATTAAAAAGTAACAATACAACACTTTAATCATAACCCCAGGGCATATAATCCCACAAATTTGCACCCTAGCACTAGGAACAATGGGCACAATTGGGAAACATATCTGGCTAGGGTGTTCTTTGTGAGGATCAATGACATCATGAGCTATGTCTTGACTTTTGTGTGAATTGGATTTAAGTGAGGCAGGATTGCACAAAGTCATCAGTCTCATTCTCTCTTCCTGAGACAATGAAGTTCAATGGCAAGACAAAATGATGACTGGCGATGGCCTGGGATGCAGGGAATAACCTCGGTGTCTTCAATGTCTGACCAGACTCTACGACCTCCACATCACCTGCTTCAGCTGCCTCCATGGCCACTGGAACAAATTGTTCCTACCTGCCCATTCCACCAGGGGGAGTCATCACATGCTTGGGGAGACAGCTTCTTACCTCACCAACAGGTTTGTGGCCCTTGGTTACCTTCTACTTGGTTTAGCCTGACTGCCAAGGTGTTTTACTAGGATGTGATCATTGCAATGCTACAGCTTCTTGGAGGTACAGGTGACAGTTGAGAGACAGATAGACTTCAAAGGTAAATGAGTGGCCTTGAAAAGGGCTCAGCAAGCCCTCACACAAGAGATGCTAGTACTCCTTGAATGTACCATTTACCCCAATGTGACTAAGGTACACATGTGAAAGAACACACATCTGGGGAACATAGTTCAGGGCCAGGGGTGTCTTCTGGTGCTGCTATCACTACATTACCACTGATGCTCCTTCCTGCTAGGTGGGTCATGAGGCCTTCTCTGGGCAGCACTCTGCTGATTTCATGGTCACAACCAGATGACACTTTGTGGAGTATATGACTGTGGGTCTGTGGCTTTCAACTACAGTCCTCAGCTGAAGGTCTATTTCTTCCCTATAAAAGGATGAGTGGACTCTGCCAATCTCTCTTTTCACATTGAATGAAATTTACATTCTTCCAGTGAGGGTGGCAGGCACTTCTCGTAATCAATCATCAGACTAAGGGGAATTCTCAACTGCCTTCTCAAACAGAGTGTCTGGAAAACAGTAGGCACAAAGTAAATGTTTGTTGACTTAGAAGAATCTATATACTCTCAGAGTCTTTGCTGGGTACGACTTCTCTCTCCAGAAGAAGAAATCTGCCTCCAAGGGCCAAATTCTCTTGAAACAGAATTGGACAACTAAATGGAACCCAAAGTAATTTCATTTTGAGGAGCCACCTCAAAATCATATTTAGAAATTGCCTTTCAATTAATCAATGAAGGCTATCTGGATCTGGGATGCTTTGGATTTTCCTCAATGCCCCCAAATTCTGGGATTAGTTAATCAGTTAACATTTATTAAGTGCCTGCCATTTAAAAGGTGCCCTGTTAATTGCTGAAGATAGAAATACAAAGAATAAAACAGTTCCTACTCACATGGGCTCTTAAGAGATCAGACAAGATAGAATATAGGGCAATCTTTAGGGACAGCTAGATGGTGCAGTGAATAGAGCACTGGCCCTGGAGTTAGGAGGACCTGAGTTCAAATCTGATCTCAGACACTTAACATTTACTAGCCATGTGACCTTGGGCAAGTCACTTAACCCCAAATGCCCTGCTCTTCCCCCTCCAAAAAGCAAAAAAAAAAAAAAAAAAGAGAGAGAGAGAGCAGATTAGAGAACTAAGAGGTTCAAGGAGATTTGGGATCCGCTCAGCCAGTGTGTGTTAGAGGTAGGACTGGAACCCAAGTCTCCCTAGCTTCTACATCCTCTCCCTTTCCCCACACAACACAGCTTCTCTGTTGTGTGTGTGTGTGTTTGTATATGCACACATACACAGATGTTATATATGTATATATTTGTGTATATGTATACATATACACACGTACAGATATATATGACATTCCCATATAAAATGCAGATATATATAGCGATGTGTATGTATACACACATGCACATAAGTATATGTAGATGAACACCATAGATATAAAATGAATAAATATAAATATATACAAAGTCATTTATAGGATGTAGTTTGGAGGGATGGGTCCAGCAGTTGTGGGGATCAGGAAAGCCTTCCGGGAGAAAGTGGGGCTTGAGCTGTGTTTTAATAGAAGGGAGGGCCTCCATAAAGGGTGACTTTGGAAGGTGTGCATTCTAGGCATGGACAACCAATGCAAAGGCATGGAGATAAGAGATGGAGTGTCCTGTGTGAGGAACAGAGAGAAGCCAATTTGATTGAGTCAAAGAGTGTGGGAGGGGGAATAATGTCCAATGAACCTGGAAGGGCAGGTTGGAGTCAGGTTGTGAATGACTTTAAAAGCTAAATGAAGGAGTTTAAATTTTATCCTAGAAGCAATAGGAAGCCATTGGAGTTAATTGAATAGGGGAGTCACATGGTTAGATCTAATGAAAATGACTTTGGCACCAGTTTGTAAAATGGACTGGAATGAGAAGAAATTTGAGGCACAAAGGCCAATTTGGAGACTATTGTAAAACTCTAGGGCCTGCCCAGAGTGGCCTTCGTGAGCAGGGAGAAGGGACCAAATGTGTGGGATGTTGTGAAGGTCGAAATGGCAGAATGTGGCAACTGACCAGGATGAGGAGTGTGAAGAGTGGAGAACAAGCTGAAATTACAGCCAGGGAGACTGACAGAATGGTGGAATGGTGGTACTCTCAGCAGAAGTGGAAATTGGGAAGAACTGAGATTATGATGAATTTGGTTTTGAGCATGTTGACATTGAGATGTCTCTAGAACATCTACTTTGAAATGTGCAATATGTAAATTGGCAACTCAAAACTGAAGGTCACAATGGAGACTGGCCTCAGTGCAGAAGCTATGTTCAGAGAGATGATAGTCAAATCCATAAGATCTCAGGGGTTATCAAGAGTGATGGTGTAGTTTAGGAGAAGAGGGCCTAGGAGAGAACTCTGGGGAACACCAACAGTTGTGGGGGACTTTGTGGATCAGCCCGGAGACTGAGAGTTGGATGGGAAGGAAGAAAATGGGGGGAGAACAGTATCATGAAAACCCAGAGAAGAGAGCGTCACCAGGAGGAGAGAGTAGTTAAAAGTGTCAAAAGTAAAGGATAGATTGAGAAGGGTGGGATCTGAGAAAAGACAATGCATTTCAACAATAAAGAAATTGTTGGTAGCTTTGGGGGGCAGTTTCATTTGAGTGATGAAGATGGAAGCCAGATTACAAAAAGCTAAGGAGTGATTGAAAAGAAAGGAAATGAAGGCAGTAAGCATAGAAAGTTTTTTACCCAGAGCATGTCTTGAAAAGGCTAGGTGGCACTATAGTACACAGAGTGCTGGGCCTGGAGTCAAGAAGTCTAATCTTGAGTTCAAATCTGGCCTCAGATACTTATTACTGTGTGACCCAAGAAAGTCATCTAACCCTGCTTGCCTCAATTTCTTCATCTGTAAAATGAGCTGGAGGAAGAAATGGCAAACCTCTCCATCATCTCTGCCAAGAAAACCCCAAATGGGGTCATATAGAGTCACACACAATTGAAAACAACTGAACAACAACAATGGCTTAAGAGGGAGGAAATGTAAAAGAATATGGTTGAGGAAATAATAGGGTTTAGAGTAGAGTTTTTTTTTGTTTAAGGGTAGAGTTTGGGTGTGTTTGGAGGCAGTAGGAAAGGAACCAGTTAGGATGGAGAAGTTTAAGTTTCACGAGGATGCTAGAGTATGCAATCTTCTAGAGAACATAGGAAGGGATAGAATTAAGTGAGGGGTTGGTCTTGGCAAGGAGAGGAGTCATCTCTTTGTCAGGGACTGGGAAAAGGGGAAGAGAATGAGGAATGATGTTAAGGTGTTCTGAGAGCAAGAGAGTCAGAGAAGAGAGAGAGTTTCTATTGAATGGCTTTCCTTCTTCTCTAAGGAATATAATGGAATATTACCATGCTCCCTCAGCCAAGAGTGAGAGGGAATATGGGAGGGGAGATACTAGAGGACAAAAAAGAAGGTTTGGAATAGCTTCAGTGGGGTTATATAGGTAACTGATTAGAGAGCAATAAAGAGATGGCCTTGCTGCAGTGGTGGCCCAATTAAAGCTAAAAAACATGAATTTATAATGCACCAAATCAGGATGACTTTGATACTTCTTCCAGGTCAGTTCAACAGCTTGTGAGTAGGAGCAGAGCAGAGGACTTGTAGTTAAGGGCTGTCACAAATTGGAGTCAGTGGATTCCAAAGGAAAGAGTCATGAATTTGACATGAAGACCTGGGTTTCAGTCCAGTTTCTTCCACTTACTACCTTGAACAAGTCACTCTCTTAGATGCATATGTATAAAAATATTTGTAGCATGCAAAGAACTAGAATCTAAAGAGCATCCATAAATTAAGGCATATCTGGACATATTATGGCATATGAATATAATGGAATATTACCATGCTGTAAGAAATTAAGGTGATGGTTTCAGAGAAATTTGGGAAGATATGTATGATCAGATGTGGAAAGAATTGAGCAGAGGGAGGACAATTCATACACTAATAACTTTGTTAAGACAAACAATTTTGAAATACATAAGAACTCTGATCAATACAGTAATCAGACCCAATTCCAGAGACTCACAATGAAGCATGCCCATTCTACATAGGATACATGTACATTGATGACATACATTATTAGACCCTGCCAATGTGGGAATTTGTCTTCCTTTATTATGCATATTTATTACAAGGTTTTTGTTTTTAATTTTTTTTTTCATTGCGGGGGAAGGAGAGGAGAGGGAAAGAAAATAAATGCTTGTCAATTAAGCACAAAATCAAGAACAAAAATAAAACTAAGGGTTTGACTTATATGAACTCTAAGAGAGTTTTCAACTCTAAATCTATGGCCCTATGAGATTTTCCACACATAGGGATGGCACATAGCATGTGATTTCCAAGTCCTCTTTGGCACAAGCCCTCTAGCTTACCAAACTATAATGGTTGCAAATGACAGCTCTAATGATTCATCCCCTATTCCCACCTGGGACTGGAATGGAAAAATAACCAGCATATACTTTGACTATATCCATGAAAGATTTGACATGGCCTTTTCTACTGTTGCCTTTTAATGAGCATTGTTTTCACAAGTAGCACCCAAATGTTAGACAGCTGCCTATTGATATAATTCATTATAGTTTGGGGAGTTCCCTTACTCCCTCAAAATGTCCCCCCTCCCATAGATCTGTGATATCATTCATTTTCTGTAGTAAGATTCCCACCAGCAAACCTTTAGGTTAAAGGACAAAGGAAGAAACATTGTCTCCAGAAGATCAGTACTATGATAACTGTGTCTGCCTTGAAAGGAGAGCCACTGAGAGCTAGCAATTGGCCTGGGCTGGTATATTACATAAAAATTGTTTTACCTTAAATGCTGAGCAAGTTTCAGTATTATTATTGGGGGGTGGGGTGGGAATTGGACTGGAGGGAGAGAGAATTTGGTGGCAGTATAAGCAGGATTAGCTTATGGGGCAGACCACAGAGTCAGGCTTGGACTGGACACTAGTGGAGACGCTGGGCATTAAAAATAATGTATAGTAAGAGTGAGGCCAAGATGGCAGAGTTTAAAAGCAGAAACTTGCTTGAGCTCCTGCTCCAACCAATACCTGTAAAAAAATGACTCTAAACACATTTTAGAGGTACAGAACCCACAAAGTAACAGAGAGAAATAAATCTCTTGCTGAAGGCAGCCTGGCAGGCCAACAGGAAGGGTCTATTGCACTGGACTGGGAGCTGAGCACAGTCCTGCGTGAGCCACACTGGCCTAGACCAAGGGCAGCCCAGACTGGCCAAAGCAGACTTCAGGAGAATGAATTACTGGCAGTTTTGGTGGTTTCCAGACTTCTCAACCCATAAATGCCAAAGAGAAAGTAAAAGGTCAGTAGGGAACTCTGTTGGAAGTGGCTGAGAGAAGAACGCATTCTGACCCCTGCCCCTGAGGCAGTGGTGGCACTGTGGCTGCAGCTGCTGCTGCATGGTTTCCTCCAGGAGCTCCTAGCCTGCAGATTTCAGGGGGACCAAGTGACCATTCAGAGGGTAATTGTCTTGCTTTGACCTGCTTGGATCTGGGTCACAGTCTTGGGTGGTGTTCCTGGGGTGAGGAATGCTAGTGTGTCAGAGCCTGTGGTGGCTATAGAGAGGGCACCCTCCTCATAGCTCTGACAACAGTTCTGATAATAACTGCAAAACCCCCAGAAATTTAGGACACAGATCTCTCCACTCTTGTAGCAGAGTTCTACCATGGCAAAGAGCTGAAAAATGAAGTACTTGGCTGACAAGACAAGCAAACAGAGGAAGTACAATCAGACCATAGAATCTTTTTTGGGGAATAAGAAAAATCAAAATGTGGAACCAAAAGAAGACAACAAAGTCAAAACTCCTGCATCAAAAGATTCCAAGAAAAATATGAATTGGTCATAGGCCATGGAGGAGCTCAAGAAAGATTTTGAAAATCAAGTAAGAGAAGTGGAGGAGAAATTGGGGAGAGAAATGAGAATGATGCAATAAAATTATGAAAAACAAGTCAACAGCCTGACTGAAGAAATAACACTTTAAAAAATAGACTACCTAAAATGGCAAAAGAGGCCCAAAAAGCCAATGAGAAGAAGAATGCCTTAAAAAGCTGAATTTGCCAGATGGAAAAGAAATTTCAAAAACTCACTGAAGAGAACAATTCTTTCAAAATTAGATTGGAGCAAATGGAAGCTAATGACTTTATGAGAAATCAAGATACTATAAAACAGATCCAAACAAATGAAAAAATAGAAGGCAATGTGAAATATCTCACTGGAAAAACTACTGATCTGGAAAATAGATCCAGGAGAGATCATTTAAAAATCATTGGACTACCTGAAAGTCATGATCAAAAAAAGAGCCTAGAAATCATCCTTCAAGAAATTCTCAAGGAAAATTGCCCTGATATTCTAGAACCAGAGGGCAAAATGGAAATTGAAAGAATTCACCAATTGCCTCTCGAAAAAGATCCCAAAAAGGAAACTTCTAGGAATATCATAACTAAATTCCAGAGTTCCCAGATCAAAGAGAAAATATTACAAGCAGCCATGAAGAGACAATTTGAGTATTGTGGACACACAATCAGGATAACACAAGACCTAGCAACTTCTACATTAGGGGATCAAAGGGCTTGGAATATGATACTCCAGAGGTCAAAGGAGCTAGGATTAAAACCAAGAATCACCTACCCAGCAAAACTGAGTATAATGCTTCAGGGGAAAATATGGTCATTCAATGAAATAAAGGACTTTCAAGTATTCTTGATGAAAAAAAACCAGAGTTGAACAGAAATTTGACTTTCAAATACCAGAAGCAAGAGAAGCATGAGAAGGTAAACAGGAAAAAGAAATCATAAGGAACTTATTAAAGTTGAACTGTTTACCTTGCTACACGGAAAAATGATCATTGTACCTCATGAGACTTTTCTCAGTACGAAGATAGTTGAAGAGAATATATGTGTATGTGTGTGTATACATACATATATGTATGTATAGGAGGGTATATGTGTGTATAAATATATATGTGAGTGTGTATATGTATGTACATGTATACATAGAGTGAACGGGATGAGTTGAATATGAAGGGATGATAACTAAAAAATAAAATTAAGAGGTGAAAGAGGAATATATTGGGAGAAGGAGAAAGAGATAGAATAGGGTAAATTATCTCATATAAAAGAGGAAACAGAAAACAGTTACAATGGAGGGGAAGTGCAGGAAGGTGGAAGGGAATGGGTCAACCTTACTGTCATTGAATTTGGCTTAAGAAGGGAATAACATGCACACTCAGCTGGGTATCTTACCCTACAGGAAAGTATGGGGGAAGGGGATAAGAGGGAGGATGATGGAAGGGAGGGTAGATTGGGGGAGAGGTTAGTTAGAAGCAAACACTTTTGAAAAGGGACAGGGTCAAAAAAATAGAATAAGTGGGGGGGGCAGGATAGGATGGAAGGAAATATAGTTAGTCTTTCACAATATAACTACTATGGAAATGTTTTGTGTAACTACACATGTACAACCTATATTGAATTGCTTGTCTTCTCAGTGGCGATGGGTGAAGAGGGAAGAAGGGAAAGAATTTGGAAATCAAAGTTTTAAAAACAAATGTTAAAAATTGCATGCAACTGGGAAATAAGATATATAGTTCTGAGGTATAGAAATCCATCTTGCCCTAGTAGAAAGTTGGGGGGAATGGGGGAGGATATAAGAGAGAACAGATTGGGGAAGGGGTATTCAGTAGGCTTGCTGTCTTGGGGTGGGGGCTAGGAGAAAACAGGGAGAAAATTTGTAACTCAAAATCTTGTAGAAATTAATGTTAAAAGCTAAAAATTAGTAAATAAATTTAAATAAAAATAATGAATAGTAGTTTAACCAGGGAGGGCAGGTGCCCAGTGGATTTGAAAGTTCTTCAAAACATAAAATAGTATACACACTTGTGGAATTATTATTTTAATCACTAGGTGGCACTGCTACCCACTAACCTGATCCTATTCATCAAAAAGTACCTGGACCTTGGAAGTCACTCTGAGGGTTATGTGTTCCTCCTCAGAGAGAGGGAGTGTCAGGGTAGTGCTAAGCTCTTTATGACTCTTAGATACTAGAAGTTCTTCTATCCCCAGTTCCACTTTTCTCTGAATGGCCATGTCATCTCATTAGTCTATAGGCTATAGGTGGTATAGCTTTACTCAATTAGAATTGTTCTTGAGCCCTCCACCTGCTGGAAAACCCATTCTCTTCTCTTAATCTTCTATAATTCACTGAGCCCTTATCACATGGCCTTGGCATAATGGAGTTAATTCACCACCAAATCAGACAAACAATTATGCAATTATTCTACTTCTTGCATTGAATTAATAAAAGAAATGAGAATACGTAATAGAATTTCTACCATGTCATGTGATTGTGTGCTCCCAGTCTTTCCTATATCCAAGGCAATCCCCAATCACAGCACAGAACATAGGAATTTTAGAACACACACAGTTCAAGTTTTCATTCTAGTGTGAGTAGTTTTGAAACACAACTTTGGGGATATAGACTGGAACATTAGCATAATTAGTTGCCTGCATATCAGGGACATTAAAAAGATTCCTATCTGAATGGAAGCTCCTGGCAGTTAAAAGTATAGGAAAGATGAAATAAATAATGCGTCAGAAAATGAAGACGGAATGAGAACAGAAAACCTGGGGCTCTGGACAAGTTATTGGACTCCTTTGGTTGGCTCTTATTTTCTTCACTTTTAAAATGAGCAGATTGGGGTAGATGAGGTCTCATTTAGTTTCAAATTTTGTTTAATCCAAGAGACCTTGCCCTCTTTGTCTAGGACCAGGGGTGGAAGATCTGGCTTTGGCTCACCTTTCCAGTCACCTTTGAATTTGGTTGGTATGTGAATAGAGGTACAAGCCCACCCCCACCCACCTACCTACCTAAGGGCACTAACCCTTTACCTACATTTATTGGGTTTATGAATGCCTTGAACTTTAGGTCACTAAAGGAAAGACAGCATGGGGCTATGGATAGAGTGCTGAACTTGGGTCGAGGGAGATTAGGATTCAAATCCCACCTAAGATACTTATTAGCATTTCTCCGGGCCTTAGTTTCCTCATCTGCAAAGGAAGGTAGTCAGACTCAGTGACTTCTAAGGTCCCTTTCGGCTCCAAATCTCTGAGCCCATGAGAATACAGCCTGGGATTTGGGATACAAAGTGAAAATGATAGTACTCCAGCTCATAGTGTGGTGAGAGAATGTGCTAAATATGGCAACACACTGTACAGGATCATTCCCTTTTTAAGTGGGCCCACCTAGTCCATGATCTCTGTGCATGTGTATATTGCAGATCCCTCCATGGTGATTACCTTGATTCCCCAGAAGAATTTTACTCCAGTTTCTGGGAATTAATGAAATCCCTGTGCTCTTGTGTAGTGGTCGTTAGGCCTTAGTGCAATGAATGGGGTATAAGATTTAGAAAAAGAGGACCTGAGCTCAAACATGAGCTTTGCCACTTGTCAGTAACTTCTCTGGGGCTTAATTTCCTCATCAGTAAAATGGAGTGGTTGGACTTCATGGACTTTGGGCTCTCTTCTGGCCCTAAAGCTATGATTCTCTGACTAGTTTTCCCTTCTGCCTAACCAAACATAAGTCCAATGATGGCAGGGACTCTGGTTTTTATCTTCATATCTTCAGTTCTCCCTACAGAAAATGATATACAACATGTGTTTAATACATGTTTGTCAGGTTACATTGTGGTATATAGCATTCCAGGGAGCTGATTTTTCTTTCCAGGTATTCTGACATTCAGGTATCACAGCAGCTAAGTGGAGCGATAGAGTCCTGGACCCAGAGTCAAGAATATCTGAGTCCAGATCCAACCCCAGATACATCTTAACTGTGTAACCCTAGGTAAGTCACTTGACCTTTGTCTGTGTCAGGTTCCTCAACTGTAGAACGAGTGTCATCATAGAACTTACCTCTGAGGCTTGTTTTGAGGATCAAATGAGAAGATCTCTGTAAAGTGCTCAGTACGGTGCTTGGCACATAGTAGGTACTATTTAAAGTCATTTTCTCCCCCTCCACGCCTGAAAGAGGGTCATGCTTTAGTTATGTTCTTACAGGTCAAACAAGTAGGCTTACTACATGGATACTTAACTTAGGTTGGGGTGCTTCAAAATACAACTTAATTTGAAAACTAATCAGTAGGACCTACTTGCATCCAAAGCTGAGATGATTGGGTCAATCATGGTCCCTCTCTACAGCCACGACAAGCTCTCTTGTGTTTCTCACCCCAGGACCACCACCCAAGACTGTGACCCAGATCCAAGCAGGTCGAAGCAAGACAATTTCCCTCTGAATGGTTGCTTGGGCCCCCTATAATCTGCAGACCAGGAGCTCCAGAGGCAGCCAGAGCAGGAGCTGCGGCTCCTGTGCCTCCGCCACCTCTCACCCTGGGTCCTGGGGCCAGTCTGGGCCGCCCTGGGTCTAGGCCAGTGGGGCTCACACCAGACTGCGCTCGAGCCCGCTGGGCCGCCTTCAGCGGGAGATTTGTTTCTCTCTGTCACTTTGTGGGTTCTATAGCTTCCAAATTTGTTTAGCATCATGTTTTACAGGTATCAGAGGTGGTTGTAGTGGGAGCTCATGGAATTTCCTGCTTCTGTTCCAGCGTCTTGGCTCTGCCCTCTCTATGTTCAAGTTAACAAGCATTTATTAAGGTACTATTATGTGCTGGTTGTTGTTCAGTTTTTTGTGTTGTGTCTGACTCTGTGATTCCGTGTGTGTGTGTGTGTGTGTGTGTGTGTGTGTGTGTGTGTGTGTGTGTATGAGAAAGATACTGGAGCAGTTTGCCATTTCCTTTTCTAGAACATTTTGCAGAAGAGAAAACTGAGGTTTAAACAAGGTTAAGTGACTTGCCCAGGGTCACACAGCCAGTAAGTGTCACATTTGAACTCAGGTCTTGCTAACTCTAGGCCCAGCACTCTATCCACTGTGCCACCTAGCTGCCCCTCTATGCCAAGCACTGCGCTAAGTGTTAGGGATATAAAAAACCACCACCCTACCACGCCCTGCAAAAAAGCCCTGCTCTAAAGGAGCTCACTGTCTAATGAAAGCAGACATCTTGAGGAATTAAGCTGTCCAAATGCTAACTGGCTTGGCCCTTAGTTGAGAAAGGAACAAAAAGCTTTCCTTCTCCACTCCCAGCCTCACAGGCCTGATCCCCCCAGATTAGAAGGGAAACCAGGAAGGGAGTGGCAGACAGATCTGTAGGATTTGTTTCCTCCTGTCTAGGGATGGAGAGACATTGAAAGGCTGGCAGGCAGGACCAACCCTAGCCTCTGCCTCAGCCTTTGTTCTCTGCTCTTCCCACTTGGCCTAACCCTGACCCTCCTGGAGGGCAGCTGTGCTAACAAAGAGGAAGAGCAGAGAGCGACATTTCCTGCTGACCTTCTGCAGGCCAAACATAAATTATCTTCTCCCCTTCCTCCCTCCCCACCCACTAGCTCTTCTTCCAAACTTTCCACTCATATTCCCCCAGTTACCCAGGATTGTCATTGGGGTGCCATCCTTGACTCTCCTGTGTCTCTCACCCCACCTGGTCCATCTGCTGTTAAGACTCCTTGTTTCTACATTCACCGTATCTCAAAGACATTGCCTTTTCTCTTTACTCACAACTAAGCTCAGATTCGAGCCCACATCTTCTCTCATCTGAGCTATCTCTACAGCCTTCCTCTTTGGCTCATCTCTTTCTACTCAAACCATCCTGCCCTCAGCTCACAAAGTGTCTTCCTAAAGTGTGGGTCAGACCTGTCACCTCCCCACCCACGTCACTTCTAAAAGTTTAAACTAGAGGAATGTGGCACGGGCCGGGGGGGGGGGGGGGGAGACAAGAAAGCAATAACCCAGGGAGTGATGGGGAAAGGCTTCATGTGGGAGACGGCGACTGAAGGGACCTAGAGATTCCAAGACTTGCAAGTGAGGACAAAGGACATTCCAGGCTGGGGGGACAGCTTGTGCAAAAGCGTGGAGGTGGGAAATGGAGGGCTCTTTGGGGGGGAATAGTGAGTAGGCTAGTTTGGCAGGAACATAAAGTATGTTATCATCTCATTTGCATGTCAACTTGCAATCATTTCCTCTCAGTTCTCATTCTGCTTTTCTGTGAAGATGTCTCTCATGCACATTCAGTTGTTCCTGGATCTCCTTCACTCTTAATGCATGTGCATTTATTTTCCCCATGAGGTGATCCTGCCGTCAGGTGAGGCAGGGACTTCCCTTCCCACAGCCAGTGAGCCTAGGAGGAACACACATTACCTTAGAAATCTGCATTACAATTTTTCCAACCTGAGGTTATAGACCCTCTTATCTGGTGGGAGTTTCCATGTGAAAACTGAAAGAAAAATGTACCCTTCAGTGAAGACAAAATTATCAGCCTTTCCAATAAGGCTCCTGTTGGCAGGTTGGTTCACCTGCTTAATGAAAACCAAGAGAATATTTCTGCTTTCATAAACTTACCTGCCTTGGTCTCCTAGGTTTGTAACCTCAACATTATCCCCAGCTTCTCACACTCCCTCAGTCTACGAATCCAATTCATTTTCAGATCATGATGCTTATTCTTCCATTACGCCTCCAACATCTGGTCACTACTCTGCCTCACGCAGCAGCCACTGGAGCTCAGGGCCTCGTGACCTCTTGCTTGGATTTTTGCGACAGCTTCCTAACTGGTCTCTCTGTACTCCAATCCATCCTCTGCACACTGCCTTCATGGGCAGCTCAAAGGCAGACCTGACTTGTGACACCCCTACTCAATCAAGTCTAGCTTCCTCTTGTCCCAAGGATAAAATGTCAGCTCCACTGGCTGGTTTTTGAAGCCCTTCCTGAGCTGGCCCATCTATCCTGTCATTTTCACTGGATATCCCTCCACTTCCCCAAATGCCAATCAACCCAAATGGCCTTCTTTATTCCTCACAGAGAGCACTCATCTCCCATCTCCGAGCCTTTGCACTGACTGGTCCCCATGCCTGGAATGCCGTCCCTCTTCACCTGAACCTCGCAGAGCCCTCTCTCTTGAAGATGCAGCTCAAGACTCGTCTTCTGCACAGGCTTTGTTTGGCTGTGGTATATGTTTGCATTTGTTTACTTTGCACTATCCTGTATATTTTTTTATTTGTCACATATTATCTTATTAGAATGCAAGCTCATTGTGACCAGAGATTGTCTCATTAAGTGCTTGATACACAGCAGATACTTCATAAATATGTGAGAATTAATTTAGCTCTGCTGCTTTCATGTTTCTTAATACAGAAACTGGGGTTCAAGTCCTGTCAGAGATACTCGCTGTGTGACTCTGTGAAAACTAGTTAACCTCTCTGTACCTCCAGGAGACTGGATTTGACCATCTTAAATGTATCTTATGTCCCTAAATCTCTGATGCTATGTCCTTGCTAAGAAGAAATGAAGAAATATTAAGACCTAGCTTTTACTATTTACTTCCTGGGTGACCTTGGGAAAGTCACTTCTCTGGGCCTGTTTCTTCTTCTCTAAAATGAGGGGGTTAAAAGAGATGACTCCTGGGGTCTACATCCATGATGCAGACCCACTGCATTTGCTGTGTAAGGAGGTGGAAAAAAACGAGTGTTTTCTTCCAGGAGGTACAGTGAATGGAGGCCTGGACATGGAGTCAGGAAGCCCTGAATTTGAATGCTCCTTCAGATAATTCTTAGCTTTGTGACCCTAGTCCCATATACTTTCTGTGCCTCTGTTTCCTCATCTCTAAAATAAGGGGTTAGGCTAGATGGCCTGTATGGTCTCTTCTTGCTCTCCATCTGTTGATTTATTGAAAAAGCAGAGGTCTTTCTGGGGAAGATTTTCCTATTTGGAGAAGTGAACAACAGGGTTGTAAATGATTGGGAAAACCCTACTACTATATGCGGGGCTTGTCTTGCTCGAAGGGCCTGGAGGGTAGGAGCTTGGAGCAAGAAGAGGAAATGGGAGTTGGGTGAGGGGAAGCTGGGATGAAGCCATAGATGTGGTCTGCTTTAGAGATGGCATGGTGATTGGCAAAGCCAAGGCATGAGTCAAGAGGGAGAGGGATTGGTTGGCTCAGAAGGTTGGTTTGTCTTTTGGGGGATATTGACTCTTGAACTTTCCATCCTCAGCAAATCAGACATTCTGTAATCTCTGAGTTCATTTGATTTGACTTTTATTCCCTCAAATGCCAGTAAAAGCCATCTTTACTTTGCTTGCCCTAAAGGGAAGGAAAGGTCACATTTAGAATAAGAAAGCGAGAGAATTGGAGAAACCCGAGGGCCAGCTAAAGCCAGATGGCAGTGATAGAGAGATACAAAAGGGGCCACCTCAGTTATAATGTGAGGAGCCTGCCAAGAGGGAGCAAGTAAGGTAGAGGACAGAACACAAGGAGAAAACTTCAGGTGGGAAGGGCATGAGTCAGGATATTTCCTGCCTGGAGTTCCCCTACCTCTCACAAAGCCACAGGCTTTTTCTGAAGCTGCCCTGGATGTTTGTTCATCTCTTCTGCTGGGTGTGGAAAAATACAGAGTACCAAGGAGTGGGGAAAGCTGGACACTGTGGCAGCCGGGAGAGTTCTGCTCTCCTGTTTAATGGATATTATGTCCTAGGTGGAGGCAAGGTCTAGATGAGTGGATAGTAAAGGGAAGTCATGGCACTTTGGGAGGGAGAGATCAGACTGGGGATTTAATTGGGGCAGGGAACTCCTGATTAGAACCACCCTCTGTCAGGGAATGAACCCTTCACTGAAGTGCTCACTAAATGCATGCACTATGATAAGTGCTGGAGAAACTAATATGAAAAGATAGTCTCTGCCTGCCTTTCCACGGCAAATCGTTACATGTTCTGAGTCTTTGATTTTTCATTTTTATTTGAACTTTGACATTTTGGTTATTTATTTATTTTTGCCAATTTTTTTCTATTTTAATTTTGAGTTCCACATTTTCTTATCCCTCCTGCACCTCCCCCACGCACAGGGAAGGCGATCAGTCTGACGCCAATGATATATGTGAAATCTTGCAGAACATATTTGTGATATTGATGAAGTGCAGGCTCTGGGAGCTCCCTTGAGCTCTCCTTGAATCTTTGAGGTACAGGCTCTGGGAAACCCCTTGAAGTCTGATTGAATCTTCCCACTTGATGAGGCATTTGCTGAGGCCATAAGTATTTCACTGTGGCTGGGCCCAAACCTCTGTTACTAGCCTGGCTAGTAACAGTCCATCTGCTTCCCACCCTTGAGCCTATCAAAATATCAATCCACTCTTGTATTGACCTTATTAACTCCTCCTGAAGACCCTCCCCAAACTCATTACTGGAGTCTGACCTCAATGACTCCTCCTGAAGACCCTCCCTGAATTCCTCCTCTAGACCACCCCTGGATTCCTCTGTACATAAGACCCCATCTTCCCTCCATGTGGTGTGAGAGCACCATAGAATGACCTAGCACAGACTTACTCTGTGACAGACTTTCTCTGGCCTGCTTGCCCAATGCAAGCGTCACAGATACCTAGGCTCCCTAAGTCTCTACCCAATATGGCGAACTTTTAACAAACTTTTAATAAACTTTATTTTTCTTTGGCTGAGAAGACTTGAGTAGAATTCTTTTGGCAGGACCCAGCGTGTTGGTGTTCTGGGGTCTCCAGAGCAACCCTATCCCTCTTTATGGGTAACCTCTTCATATTGGCCATATTGCAAAAAAGCAAGAAAAGTAAAGTGTGAAAATTATACTTCAATTTCCACTCAGAACTCATCATTTTTCTCTACGAAAGGGGATCACATTTTCTTTTAAAATCATGAGTCTTTTGGAATTGCCTTGGATCATTTTAGTGATCAGAGTAGCCAAGGCTTTCACAGTTGATCATCATTACAAAACTGCTGTTACTATGCACAATGATCTCCTGGTTCTTCTCACTTCATTTTGTATCAGTTCATATGAGTCTTGCCATGTTTTTCTAATCCCCTCCCCACCCTACCCTCATCATTTCTTATAGAACAATAGTACTCCATCACAATCATATGGCACAACTTGTTCGGTCATTCCCTGATTGATGAGAATCCCCTACATTTCCAGTTCTTGGACACCTCAAAAAAGAGCGGATATATATCTGAGGTATAGATCTAGTAGTAATCAAAGGGTATATACAGTTTTATAGCCCTTTGGGAATAGTTCCAAATTGTTCCCCAAAATGATTGGACCAGTTCACAACTCCACCAACAATGCATTAGTGTATCTGTTTTTCCTCATCCTCTCCAGCATTAGTAATTTCTGATAGGTGTGAAGTGGTACCTCAGAGATGTTTTAATTTACATTTCCCTATTCAATAATTTAGACTCAATGCAGCCTCTGAAGCTGAGATGCTACAAAGTATGGATCAATTTTCTGCTGCTTGTGCTAATTTTGGCCTAATAATTAACACCAAAAAAGTACAGGTGCTCCTCTGGTCAGCACCACACCATCCATACATGGAACCATTGATTATAGCAAATAGAAAAGTTTTAACTACCGTGGATAAGTTCACTTATCTTGGCAATATACTTTCCAGGGATATACGCATTAATAGTGAGATTGACTTACACATTGCCAGAGCTAGCTCAATGTTTGGGAGGCTTTGAAGAAAAGTGTGGGAGAGAAGAGGTATTAGAGTGACTAACAAACTGAAGGTCTACAGAGCTGTTGTGCTGACCTCATTGTTGTATGCCTATGAAACCTGGATAGTCTATCTGTACCAGGAAACTGAATTACTTCTGTTTAAATTGTCTTGGGAAGTCTAAAGATCTAAAGATCACTTGGCAGGATAAGGTATTAGATACTGAGGTCCTTTCTCAAATTAAACTTTCAAGCCTTCAAATTCTATTGTAGAGCAGTGGTTCTCAACCTGTAGGTTGTAACCCCTTTGGGATCGAAAGTCACAGGGGTCACCTAAGACCATTGGAAAACACATATTTCTGATGGTCTTAGGAACCTCCTATATCCATCTCCAGGTGGGTCCACCCACATGCAGACATGCCCACATACAACTATCAAAGGGTTGCAGCATTAGGAAGGTTGAGAATCACTGTTGTAGAGAGTGTAACTCCAATGGAGTGGCTACATTGTTTGAATGCCAAGTGTATACACTTACCTAAAAGACTATTTTGCAAAGAAATCACACAGAGCAAGCACTCACATGGTGGTCAGAAGAAGTGTTACAAGGTCTCTTGGCATAACTTTGTAATTGATTGCATGACATGGAAGATGCTGGCAAAAGACTACCAGGTATGGTGTTCCTGCATCAAAGAAAGAACTGTGCTCTATGAGCAAAGCAGAATTACAGTAGTTCAAAAGAAATGTGAGATGTGTAAATTTAGAGAATTCACCCCAAATGTTCACATGGACTATTTATGTCTGTTTTGTGGTAGACCATTCTGAATTTGTATTGGTCTGTTCTGCCACATTCGGACATGCTGTAACCTGACTTCTAACATGCTGTAACCTGACTTCTAACATGGTGATGTCACTTTGGTCCTCTTCAAAAACAAAAGACAATGACCAACCAACCAGTGGTGTAGATCATTTTTTGTATGATTTTAGATAGCTTTGATTTCTTCTTCTGAAAATTTTCTGTTCATATAGTTTGACCATTTATCAATTGGAGAATGTCTCTTATTTCATACATTTGACTCAATTTTGTATATATTTGATAAATAAAGTGTTTATTAGAGAAACTTGCTGTAATTTTTTAAAATGGTATTTCATTGTGTACAGTACCTTTTAAGCAAGGTGTAGTCTCCTTGATTATTAGTTATAATTGGGTGTGTTGGTATTTTTGCCTTTTCTGAGATTATGATTTCTACCCCTGCCTTTGTTAAAGTTTAGCTGAAAAATATTAGATTCTGCCACAGCCCTTTATTTTCCCTCTCTTTGTGTCTTTCTGTTTCAGTTATTTCTCCTATATACAATATATTGTTAGATTCTGGTTTCTAATCCATTCTGCTATCTGTATCAGTTTTATAGGTGACCTCATCCTATTCAGAACATTCACAGTTATGATTACTGTGTACTTCTCTCCATCCCATTTTCTTTTGTTTCTTCTCTTTTTTTATCCTGTCTCTCCTCTAAAGTCTGTTTTTCCTTCTGATCATTGTATCCCGAAATCTACCCTCCCTCTTTTTATCTCCCTTTTTCTTATCACTTTCCCTTCCTGTTTCTCTGTTGGACAGGATAGATTCTCACTATTTCTACATAGTGACGAACATGTATATTTATTCTTCCCTCTCTGAACCAATTCTATTGAGAGTAAGGTTCAAGCATTGCCCCCAACCCATTTTTTCTCCATTGTAAAAGCTCTTCCTTGTGTGCCTCTTTAATGTGAGAAGAATTTTTCTGTTCTCCCTCTCTCCCTTCCCCCTTCTCCCAATGTATTCCTTTCTCCCCCTTTTATTTTGGAGATCATCCCACATAATTGACTCACACGCATTCTTTATTCTTTATGTAAAGCCCTTCTAACAGCTCTAAAAATAATTAGTTCTTAGGATTTATATGAATCAATTTCCCATATAAGAATGTACACAGTTTAACTTTATTGAATCCCTTATGATTGATCTTTCATGTTTACCTTTGTTATGCTTCTCGAAGTCTTGAGTGAGAGTATAAAATTTTCTCTTCACTTCTGATCTTTTCAACACAAATGCTTAAGAATCTTCAGTTTCATTAAATATCCATTTTTTTTCCTTCAAAGAAGTATATTCAGTTTTGCTAGGTAGATATTCTTGTTTGTGATCCCAACTCTTTTGCCTTTCACAATATCATGTTCCAAGTCCTCCACTCCTTTAAGATGGAAGCTAATAAATCTTGTGTGATCCTGACTGTGGCTCCATAATCTTTGAACCATTCCTTACTGTCTGCTTGCAATATTTTGTCCTTGACCTGGGAGCTCTGGAATTTAGATATGATATTCATAGGAGATTTTATTTTGAGATCTCTTTCAAAAGATCAGTGGATTCTTTCAATTTGTATTTTACCTTCTGAATTTAAGATATCAGGGTAGTTTTCCTGTATAATTTCCTGAAATATGGTGTGTAGGCTCTTTTTTTTTTTATCACAGCTTTCAGGTAATCCAATAATTCCTAAATCTCACTTAAATCTATTTTCCATGTCAGCTGTTTTTCCCATAAAATATTGCACATTTTCTTACTTTTTATTCTTTTGATTTAAAAAAAAATTTCCTTAGTGTCTCATGGAGTCATTAGCTTCCACTTTCCCAACTTTAAATTTTTTTAGTTCTTCATTGAATTTTTTGTGCCTCTTTTACCATTAGGCTAATTCTGTTTTTTAAGATATTATTTTCTTCAGTATTATTTTTGTGCCTCTTTTACTAAGCTATTAATTTGTTTTCAAAATTTTCTGGCATCACTTTCATTTCTTTTCCTAAATTTTCTTCTACCACTCTTACTGCTTTCTTTAACTCTTCCAAGAATTATTGCTGGGGTTGTTTCCAGTTAGCATTTTTCTTTGAGGCTTTGGTTGTAGGTGTTTTCACATTTTTGTCTTCTTAATTTGTGTCTTGGTCTTCCTTGTCACTGTAGTAGATTTTTATGGTCAAGTTCTCTTTGTTTGTTTGTTGTTTGCTCATTTTTCAGACTATTTCTTGACTTTTAACTTTATATTAAAGTTACTGGTGGGGTGGGGAGGTCCTATCCAAAGCTTCAGGCTTTTTCTTGCTGATGTTTTCAGAGCTAGTTCAGGGCGGGGGGGTCTATAAGTTTTCATTGTTTCCAAGGTGGTATGATGTGGGGAGAGGTGTGGTTATTACTTTTCCTGGTCCACACTCTGGTTTTTACCTATGCAGGGACCCTGCTTTCCTGAAGTCATAAGCATTAGTACTAACCTGGGTCTCAGAAATGTCAGTAGGGTCCCTGTTCCCTTGAGAATGCAAATGCTCCTCTCTGCCTTGTGGCCTGAAATTGCATGTGAGCAATGGAGTTGCCAATCAGTGCCAGTTGGACCCAGTGCCAGAAAAGGATCCCCTTTACTCTCTTTCTGACCATTGTCTTTCCTCCTTATTGTCTCTGGGCTGAAACATTCTGAAGCTTCTGTTGTTGCTATCTCCAGGGCCCTCTGTTGGTGCTTCTGCCTCCTCCAAGGCTGACCACTAGTGCTACCAGTGCTTGAATTCCAGACTGGCACCCACCTTGCTGTCACAGACCTCCTGTTGACCCAAGTTTTCTTAGGCTGAAAAAATGTCTCATCCTGACCTTTTGTTGGCTCTACCATTCCAAAATTTGATTTAAGGTGTTATTTTAAAGTTGGTTGGAGGGGAATTTTGAGAGAGTTCAACTGGGTTGCTGCCTCTAATCCACCATCTTTGTACAATTTAAGGTCTTTGAGTATTGCTTGGGATACTGAGAGGTTGGACCCAGGTCATCCTGACTCTGAGGCTGACTCTTCATTCACTGTGCTGGGCTGTCTCTCAAAAACTGTTTTTCTTTTTTTAAATTTATTTTTGGTCTGAAACCCAAGCTCATGAGGCAGCATAATGTAGTAAAAAGCACCCTGGATATGGAATCAAAGATCTTGGGTTCAAATCCTGCCTCTGATATACATGCCTCCAGTGACTTTGGTTAAACTGCTTTCCACTTTCTGAGCTTCAATTTCTTTCTCCATAAAATGGGAGGATTAGAATTGATTGTCTCTGCCATCTCTGTTCCTTCCTGCTCTCAATCTTTGACTTTTCTCATGTTTCCTGCCCTGTGATCACTGTTCTGTAAAACACTTCTGCCCAGAGAGGGTTGCCCTTTCTTCAGACTTGGGTTTTGTGATACTCTTGAGGATAAAGTTAATTAGCCAGAGAGAATGGAAGATGAAATGATACAACATTCTGGATCTGTGGGAGCAGTCCATTAGGGTGATTATCCCATTAATCTGATAGACACAGATTCCTACAATGGAAAATTCAGACCTTGATGGAGAAGGCATGAATAACATATAGTGGATGTTTCACTATTTAATTTTCTCTGTGTTGGAACTTCTCTTGGCCTTCACAGACTGAAACATCTCAGAGGCCTAAGACACATTATTTGCAAGTAACCACAGACAAAAAAAAAAATTATCCCATTCTTTCCCCATGACCAGTCTAGTTCTGAGCTTCTCTAAACTTAACTGGGTGTGTCTTCAGGCAACAGGCACACAGACCCTCACATAACCCCTGCCAGAAGGACTATAACCAGGACAGGGCAATCAGGGTTTTGCCTGACCACTGACATTCAAAGTGATATGCTTCTTGCCTGGTGCTTCCATGGTTCACAGACTGCTCCTTTGAGCTCTCAAGCACACTGGTCTTGTGCCTTGTGGTGCTCTTTTAGCCCCAAAATACAGTCTCCAACACTTTGGGATACCTGTCTCAGGTCCTTTCTCTGGTCCTATTTGCATATTTGCACAATATGGGGAAGAGGGAAGTGACTACTATTATGTCAGTCTTCACCATTCGAATTATGTCTTGGAGATGTTGGCTTTACTGTGGAGGCATGGGTCACACTCTGTAGAGAATGGGCTGCCCCTCTCACAGTAAGACTGACCATACACCAAATGATTCTCCCTGGCACCCTATGCAAATGGTATCCTAAAGCCTTACTCAACCCAGCTAGGAGTGACCTCATAGCCCTAGACACGGTTCTCCTCCCCCTCTCCAGTAAGGCATCAAAGGTTTTTAGTAAAGCATGGACAGTACAAAATAATGGGTAGTACAAAAAATCATTTGTATGTTATTGGATAGAGTCACCCCCATGTACACAGCAGCATGCACCAAAACCCATAACTCTTCTGGATTTAGCTCTTTGGCTTTCACTTGCCTTGTTCTTGGCCTCTCTGTAGCATTACTACCATTCTTGACCACCTTCTCCTGAACACTCCCTGATCTCTTCTGGTTCTTCTCCCACCTCTCTGACCAGCCCTTCTCAGTTTCTACTGATCTCCATCTAGGTCTTTCTCAATAACCATGGATTCTCCCCAAGGATCTGTCCTGGGTTCTCTTCTCTCCTTCCTCTGTCCTATCTCACTTATTGATCTCTGTGGTCCAACTATCATTTCTATAAATATAATTCCCAGATTTATATATCTAGCTTCAGTCTTTTTCCTGAAATCTGGTTGTACATGACCAGTTGCCTATTAAACATTTTGAACTGGATATCTCATACTCAGCTCAAATTCAACATGTTAAATCAAAAAGCATTTAGGAAGTGCCTGCCATGTGGCATGCGCTGTGTTATGCCCTGGGGGATATAAAGAAAGATAAAAGACAGCCTCTGCTTTTAATGACCTCAGCCTAATGAGGGAGCCAACACACAAACAACTATGTACAAACAAGATACACAGAGACATTGAGGCTAATGTTAGAGGGAAGTCATTAAGTGTTAAGAGGGATTGGCAGAGGTTTTTTGCAGAAGGTGGGATTTTAGCTGAGACTTGAAGGAAGCCAGGGAAGTCAGGAGATAAAAATGAGGAGGGAAAACATTCTAGTTATGTGGGACAACCAGTGGAAATGCTGAGATGTGAGTATACGTCCAAAAGAAAACTCAGCATCTTTCCCCCAGATCCTCTAAGCCTCCCTATTACTATTGTGGCACCAAGTCAAGGTGGCGTCCTTGACTCTTCGCTCTTGTTCACCTCACATAGTAATCAACTAGTAGCCAGATGGTATCACTGTTTTCTCTCAATATCCTTTGCATATGTTCATAGGGAACCCCACTCACACTACAATTACCCAAGCTGAGGCCCTTATCTCCTCATCTTGATGATGGCCTTTTCTTGGTTTCCATGCCTCAAGTCTCCCCTTAATCCAATCAATTTTCTACACAGCTGCCAAAGTGATTTTCTTAAAATCTTTATTTGCCTAGGTCACAATAAATGTCCATGGCTCCCTATTACCTCCGGTGTCCAAAAGAAACTCTTCCATTTGGCATTTAAAGTTCCAGCCCCTTCCTATCTTTGTGGCCTTCTTACATGTCATCTCTATGTACTCTATGATTTAGCCATACTGGTTTACTTGCTCTTGCTCACATCGAATACTTCTTTTCCAATCTCTGCTCCTTTGTAATGGTGCCCCATGCCTGGAATATCCTTTTCCCTAACTTCCATAGCTTAGATTTCTTGGTTTCTTTTAAAAGTCAGCTCAAAAGGAACCTGTTGCAAGAGGCTTTCCCTTCTAATGCGGCATGGATCCCTTTGATGGTCTCACAAAGACTACGGAGCATTTCTCAGAATAACAGTTCTAATGCGCAAAATAAACTGCATAGGGATTACAAAGAAAATAAATTATATTGAAACAATGATACATTTTTACTGAAATCTCTCCACGGTTCTGGGAATATCAGGTATTCTTCTGCACGTGTCAGAGCCTTCCCTCGTGCTCTGTATGTCTCTTACATGGATTGTCTTTTGGACATGTCTTGCTTTATTAAAATACAAGATCTTTGATGGCACGAGCAGTTGCTGTAGTTTTCTCTCTCTGCATCCCTTCTCCTTTGGTATCCCCCCTCTCTCTGTATCCCCGCACTTGGCACAATACTTGGTATACAGTAGATGTTTCATAAGTACTTTGTGATCGCATAATTCATTCTACTGCCAATGTATTAGAATCCAACTGGGAAGTAAAGGGGACACAAGAATTTTCCAGCAGATTTATCCATTTTGTGGTAGGACAAATTCTCTGAGGGCAGGAATTATTTCGCTTTTGACATTGTATGTCTGGTGCCTAGACCTGTAGCTATTATGCTATGGCTAAAGCATGAATCGCTGGCTCACATTCCCCAGTCCACTGGATTACAATGAGGGTAATCTTTCCTGAGGAGTAGGGTAGGTGAGAGAAAGAATACACTTCGTCCTTCCAGCTATAGGATGTGGGAATATCCATCCTGGACAAGAGAAGATTTGAGGTCGGGAGAGGGAAAGAGGCATGAGAGCTGTCTTTTAGTATTTAAAGGGCTTTCATAGAGAATTATTCTGCTTAGTGCCAGGGTCAGAACTAGGAGAAATGGAATAGGAAGGGAGGGGGAGTTCCAAAGAGGCAGATTTAAAGTCAATGTTAGGAAAAATTTCCCTAATAATTTATAGGATTACAAATCTAGAGCTCAAGGTAACTCAGAGGCATCTAGTCCAACATCCTCCTACAGATGGGGAAACTGAGGCTCATGGAGATTTTGAAACTTTCCCAATGTCACACGGATAGTATCAAAGGTGGGATATTAACCCTGGTTTTCTGACACCAAGGATGCTTTTCTTTCTATAACACTATACACATAACAGGCACTTATTAAACATGGTGAAGAAATAAATAAACCACAGGTGGAAAAGAGCACAGAAAAGAAACTTCTCTGTCTGCACCACAGTTTTTTGTCTTTTGCATTTTATTTCCAGGCTCAGAAAACATTAAAAATGCCTGGAACATAGGGGAAGGCAGGTTCCTCTCTTTAGCCAAATTGATTTGCTTTTCTCTCCTTCACCTTGTGAACAGACACTGAAGAGAGAGATGATTGACTCATCCAGTCCATCACCAACCTCAACAGGAAGCCTTGTGGATTTTTCTTTGCTGGTCTCCAGTGGGGCCTGGTTATTAGGGCTCAGTATACACTGGGAAATCATGTGCAGAAGCCTAGTGAGAGGCTAATATTTGAATGAAGCCTTGGGTAGGAAGTGGGCACCGGCTGTCTGTTCCATATGCAGTGCCTGGAGAGAGAACAATCTCCTCTCTTGAAGATGGTCAGGAATGGTACTCTAAGATGAGAAAACCAAGCCTCTCTTGGCCACTGTTATACAGGTACAAATGAGAACACATGACCCAATGACTAACTGTGCATTGCTAAATATAAGCTTCCATCATTTCAAAGGGGGAAGGATAAGGCAGGGAAGCCAAGTCTCTCATAATGAATGCAGCCTATAGCTTTTAAACAGGGCTAACATATGGGCCACTAATGGGAATGGGAATGCAAATTAGAGATTTTTGATTGCTTGAAATAAAGTCAGCAGAATCAGAGCCTCAAAAAGCAAATGGTGCAGCTTTAACTACCTGAGTGCCACTGCCAGAACAGGGTCCCCCAATGGAGTCCCAGAAAACCAGGGGATGGGGCTGAGATTTTGATGGAGATCTGTCTAGGTCATGCAAAGGAAGGCACAGATTCCTTTCCCCAAGTTCCTCTCTGGGTGATCAGTGTGTTATTTAGTTTGCTTTGCATTTACAGGGTCATAGATTTAGAGGCAGAAGGTCCTTAGAGGTCATAGCCCAAAATAAAGGCTAGCCTTTATATAGCACTTTAAAGTTGGCAACTTGCTTTCTATATATTACCACATTCGGTCTTCACGGCAACTTGACATGGCTTTCACTTCCCTCATTTTCCACATGAGGAAATCAAGACCTAAGGTAGTCAAATTTTTCCTCTCTCAAATCCATCTTCCACCCAGCTGTCAAGGTGATTTTTCTAAAGCAAGAATCTGATGGTGTCGTTTCCCTACTCAATAAATTTCAGCCCACTATGGCATGTACATAGCAAGCACTTCAATGTGTATATTGAAAGAGTGAAAGCACTGAGGAGAAAAAGAGTGCAGCAAATAAGCTTTTGCCAAATCCATATTCCTTTCTTCAGAGAATCAGAGCCAAGATTTTAACCTTGTCATCTGATTCCAAATCCAATGCCCTTTCCCCACTCTTCCTTCTATCTTTACATTCAAATAAATGAAAGAGAGCTGGTTTACCTTGAGTTGACAAGAGATATGCTAGTTGGAGGGTGTCTTGAGAACATCATTTTATTTATTTTTATTTTTGATATCTAAAGGCAGTATGAGAGTCAGAAAGACCTGGGTTCAAATACTGCCTCTGTTACTGGTTGTGTCCTTGGGTAAGTCAGGCAAATCTGTTTGCCCCCAAGTAACTCTCTGAGAATGGAAGAGGAATTGGGGATTGGCATCAGTGGAAGGAGTTTCCACAGTGGGAGTTCCATACACTGAATGAAATCATAGCTCTAGATCATGCTAAACAAACATCATGGATGAAGCAATTCAGGCTCTGAGAGGTTAATTACAGAAGATGGGGGTAGGAAAGAACCCCCGAAGAAAAGGTAATGGAAACAACACTGGCTCTAAAGGCAAGAAGATGCCCTAGGTTGAAATTCTACCCCTGTCACTTAAGGTCACACAAGGTCACTTGTGACCTTGGGCAGGTCAATTTCCATCTTTAGGACTTAATTTCCTCGTCTGCAAGAAGAAGGAAATGGATTAGATGGTCCCTAAAGTCCCTTCCAGCTTTAAATATTTAATTCTATCAACTTATGATATGGGTTGAATTAATGGGGAGGATTTGGAGTGTTTTGTCTGAATGCTTGTAAGGATTCTTTTCCTTTTTTTAACATTTAAAATCCAATCCTCCCTAATAGCATATCTTACGTGCCTGCTGCATGTAAAGTTATGCTGGATGCTGGCAATACAAAGGCACAAATTTTAAACCAAGAGCTCATATCCGCTGGATACAATAACTGAAGATCCCAAGTTGGATGTTTCTACCTTCATCACTATTGTCAGGACACTGATTAATTCCACCTGGTGTTTAACCTCTCCTCCTTTATTAACCATTTATTTTTAAGTTAATTTATTTATTTTTAGTTTTCAACATTCACTGCCTTAAGTTTTAAATTTTCTTCCCCTCTCTCCTCCTGTTCCCTCCCTGAGATGGCATGTAATCTGATATAGACTCTCTCTATACATTCCTATTAAGTATATTTTCACAAATTAGTCGTGTTCTATAGAAGAATTATAACGAGTGGGAGAAACTATGAGAAAGAAAAACAAAGTGAGACAAAACAAACAAAAAAGGAAAATTGTCTGCTTCACTCTGCATTCAGACTCCATAGTTCTTTCTCTGGATGTGGATGGCATCAAGAGTCCTTTGGAATTGTTTTAGGCCCTCACATTGCTGAGAAGGGCTAAGTCTATCAAAATCAATCATCACAGAATGTGTCTATATTAACTATTTATTAATTCATTTATTCACCAATTGTCTATACCCTGTCCATCATAAAAGTACCATTGCATTTAGCATCTGAAAAAATAGTTCAGTTATGCAAATTTTTTGAAATCCCACCTCACCATTAGGCCTCTTGAGGGTTTCCACCATTCTTACTTCAACAAGGGTGTTAGAGGATGAAATCTACCAGATCCATGGGAAGTGAGTGTAAGTGTCACCAATAAATTTCCTCAATAAATCCCATTGCATTCTGGATTTAAGTGCTCAGTTATAAGATGAAACACTTACTCCATGCCTATGTTCCCCAATTTGATATAATACGGTACACAGATACTCCCTGCAGATCACAACAGAAAAAATAGCTTCAAGTGACATTTCCCTTCTTTATCAAAGATAATTCATCTGACATGACGTTGAGAATCACTTTAATTCCCAAATGCTGAAAAATTCAATTAAAAGAATAACAAAACCTAGTTTATTCTATTTTGTTCTTCAATCTACCAACCCATGTTGGACAAAATTATGCCTGTAAGAGACCTTTGATTCATAAAACCGAAATGGTGGAATGATACCCACCCATCTGAAAGCAGGATTCCTACACACTTTGGTCTCCTGTGTAAATGTGCAAAGATAAATTATTCAGCAACAAACATTTATTACCTGGAGGTTGGTTCCCCATTTGTTCCCTTGATATTTGCATATCAAAGGCTTTGTTTCCTTGCAGAAACACTTGAAAATGTAGGGAATCAAAAATATATTTCCATTATCTAATACTGTTTCTAGGTTAACTAAGCAGAAAATTCTGGGATGAAGTCAATATCCCTTGATTGGCTATACATTATATTCCTGTTTTTTCTGTATTTTCTCATGATGAATGATTAATCCCCTGAATTCAAGTTGCGGGACTTTGTTAAATGATGCTTTCCTTCTTATCCACTTGTAAATTATCTTTCCCATCCAGATTATAGAGCAATGACAATATATTTGGGTGAATTGGATCAGTGAATTTTATAGATCTGTTTGTAACATCTTTCAAACATCTTTTTTCTTCATACACACAACTACCATGCTCACTCAGGTTCTGTTCACTTTCTAGACTACTTCTAATTAGATTTTCTCCATCAAATCTCTCCCCACTCCAAATCCACTCTTCCTGCATCTGCTAAAGTGATTTTCTAAAAGTTCAGATTTGATCATGTCACTCTTCTACCTACTTCTGCTGATTTGCCCGTCAGCCTGAAAACTTTAATGTCCTACTGATTACATGCCTCCATTCAAACTCATGTAGTTGAGTTTTATTTGTCCTGGAATTTCACTGATTCTGTTGCTCCTGATGGTAGAACTCTCATGATAGTGGTCAGATCTTTTCAATTCAATGCCACATTCTCCCAAAAGTGGCCATGTAGTATGAGGTGAAGAGCTCTGAATTTATAGCCAGGGGACATGGTTTTAAATGTTTCTTCTGCTACATACCACCTGTATGATCCAGGCCTCAGTTTCTTCATCTGTAAAATGAAGGATTAAATTAAATGATCTCTCATGTTCCTTCCAAATTTATGACCCTTCTTTTTCCTTTAATGTACCTATTATTCAGTTTGTTGAGTCTAATAAGTCTTTATTTCTTGGTTTCAAGAAATTTGAAACTAATTTGTTTGTTTTGTTTTAGATGGCTTCTTTTGGGGAGCTGTAAATCCATAAATTTCACTCACTATGTTGGAATGTTTTTCCTAGTATTTGCTTATTTCCTTTATCTTTCCTTTTCTCTATCTAAAAAGTTATTCTCTTTGGAGTTTTCTTGGTCTACCTCCTTCTTTCTCTCATCACTTTATATATTTGTGGATGTTTATGTAACAGTAGCAACACTAAGCCTTTATACGGTATTTTAAAGTTTGCAAAGTGCTTTACAAATATAATTTTATCCTCACAACAATCCTATGAGCTAGTGCTATTAGTATCCCCATTTTACATATGAGTAAACTGAGGCAGAATGAGGTTAAATGACTTGTCTGAGGTCACATCACTTTCAAAAGTCTGAGGTTGGATTTGAACTCATGTTTTCCTGATTCTAGATCTGGAGCACTATTCACTGTGCTACATAGCTGCTTATTCATCTAATAATGGCCAGGTGGATTGAGGAGCTAGGCTGAAGGCTTTTTCCTTTGCCATCTTGCTAGAATTTCGGTACGTGTCATTAATGTCCAGACTCATACACCTGTGGCCACATGTACAAATGAACCATAAAAGTCATTTCCAATTATACCCTCTATTATTCCCCTTCATACGCTTCATACTCAAGTGAAGCAGATCTATTTTATAGTCCTCTCCTATGACATTCTGCATCCTGTGTCTATTCCTTTTCATTGGCTGTCCCTCATGCCTGAAATGCCCTCACCTTTGCATAGTCAGTGACAGCAATAACAACCAACATTCATATTTTGTGTTTAAGATTTACAACACGCTTTATAAATATCTTATTTTATCCTCACAGCCACCCCGGGAAATTATTGTCATCCCCATTTTACAGACAAGGAAACCAAAGTAGAGGGAAATTAAGTAATTTGCCGAAGGCCACGTAGCTGATAAGTGAGACTGGATTTAAACTCAGATCTTCTTGACTCCAGGTCCAGTGTTCTATCTACTGTGGGATACAGTTGTCAGTTCTGGGTTCAAATTCATCATCTGGCTGCATTATGTCCCAAATATATATACTGATATGCTAACTCAAAAGGCTGGCCAATCAACGATATCAGTGACCATTGAAAATCTGTGACAAATAAGGGAAGACAGATGGTGAATATTGCTCAGTTTTCAAAAAAGATAAGAAGATAGGCTCGTAAATTTAACATCATATCTTAGGAAAATTCTGGAATGTATCATTAAAGGGATGGTCTGTGAGCATCTAGAAAAGGAAACAGCAATCACCCCATTCAACTCTCTCTGGATTGCAACACTTCATTCTGGGGCCTTCCTTTCTTTACTGCTGACTTTCTCCCCAAGGCCATATTTTAAGGACTTCAGCTACCCTTCTTTTCATTCTCACTCCAACTCTCTCCTTAGGACTCTTTCTCCCATTTGGGTTCCTTTCCTTTCACTCCTTTCCAGATCCACTATACCTGTTGTCTGTCCCCATCAGAGTATAAGCTCCATGTACCCATATCTCTATCACCTAACACAGAGTCTGGTAGACAGCAGGTACTTAATAAATGCCTCTTGATTGATTCTATAAGGATTCTATTCTTTCCAAGGTAATAAACTAACTTATTCCAGATAAAAATGTAGCCTGAGTGCCAGACCTCGACCTCTGGCATAATAGATTGAACTTAATCTTGGGAGTCTCTCTCTAACGACTTCAGGGGTTCATACTCCCTTGGGGCCTCTCATGGCAGTACCAGAATATGTCCTGTATCTCTCTAAGGGCTTTTGGTTATCCTACAAGCATCCAGGCTAACAAGACATTCAACATAGGACAAGTTTATTGAAGGCAATCTGAGACCCCCAAAAGGCTGACATCTGAGACCTTAGTAAAGCAACAGAGAAGCCTCTTCTGGTTTCCTGCTTTCCTCCTTGGATGTTCAGCTCACAGTCTCATTTCTCAAGCTCGCAAGCTCTTATAGCAAGACTTTGTATTGTGAGTGGAACTGTGCCTCCAGAGCCTGGTGTAGCTTTGCTGTTGGTTGCCAAGTCACAGAGGTGCTGTCTAGTCCACTCCAGTGACACATAAGGCGTCCCAGACGAGATTTTAAAAATCCCAACATTCAACTTGCTTGATTCCAGAGATTGTATTACAATGATGATGATGATAGCAACAGTAGCAATAAGAATAGATGCATTTATGTAATGCTTTCAGGTTTACAAAAAGCTTTACATGCATTATCTCCTTTTTTACTCTCACAGCAAACCTGGGAACTAGCTCCTCTTATTGTCCCTATCTTACAGATGGGAAAACCGAGGCCAAGAGAGATTAAGTGGGCCACACAGTGAGTGTCTGAGTCAGGTCTTAAACTATGGTTTTCCAGGATTCAGATTTGGCTCTCTAACTGCCGTGGGCCTGGCTGCCTCAGCTGCTAGTGCCCAGTACATTGCTTGGCACAATACGTTCCAAGTGTTTGGTGAATTAAATTGAGTTCAGGAAGACTTGTCCCTTAAGTAATATCACAGAACTGGGAGCCAGAGTTGCAGGGATCCCCCACCTCAGATGGGCTACCTCAGGCTGGCTTCTAATTCCTCTGTGCTAGGTTTAATCCATCTTGGGGTTTGAGTCAATTCAATTTATAAAGCACCTACTATGTGCCAAGAACCATGGTTTTTTTCACTAAAGGTGAAGTTTGGCCTAATTTCAGCAGCTGAGAAGGTGGAGATGATTTGGTTGGGAACAGGATGAGCTTGAGCAATATGGGAGATGCTCAGACAGGCTGAACATAGTGTACCAAGAAGCCTGCTGAATTTCTAATTAGAGGACCTATGTTCAAATCCCAGTGCCATTATTTCTTAGTTATATGACCTTGAACAAATCTGATCTTCTCTGTAAAATTGGGAGGCTGACTTCTCAGAGTAGAGTGGAGCAGAATGTTGTACACTCTATCAGAAAAGGTCGCAACCATAAGAATGTTTTTGCTTAAGTATTTTTCTTGTTTACAAGGGATAATTTGATATCAAAGGGGTTGTATCTATGTTTATAGAAATGACTTGGAGAGAAAAACATTGAGCAGTGACTAAGTTTATTTAAAAAAAATATTATAGGGGGATTGGATTCAACCATTTCTAAAATCCTTTTCCAGCTTCAAATCTATGATGCGCTGACCTTTGAAAGCTGTAGCCGAGATCAAAATCAACATGTCACGGTCAACTCTAGGGACTAGAAGTGATTGTCTACACTTCTAGATTCCTCTTTTCTTGATCCCATACTATATGACAGCAGTTATGGGCACATCTCGCTACCAAAACCTCCTAGGTGTCCAAAATGTGATGAAGACACAGGTATCTGAGAAAGAACACAGACCTGGAAGGGAAGCCTGCACCAAACTGTGCCCCAACTGGCTGTTCAGTTTTGCCTAAGGCCCACTGCCCAGCTTCTGTTTCATAATCTGGGAAATGAGGGGGTTAGCTATGATCTCAAGGGGCAGCTAGATGGCACAATGGATAGAGTACTCGTTCTAGAGTCAGGGTGACTCATCTTGCCAATTTCAAATCTGGCTTCAGACACTTAATATTATGTGACCCTGGGCAAGTCACTTAACCTTCTTTGCCTCAGTTTCCTCACCAGTAAAATGAGCTGGAGAATGAAATAGCAAACTAGTCAAGTATCTTTGCCAAGAAACCCCAAATGGGGTCATGGAGAGTTGGACATGACTGAAGTGACTGAACAAAAACAAAAGTTATAATTTCTCAGGGATCTTGCTTCTCTATGATTTTATTGCATGTATCTCCACTCTCCCTCCCTCCTGCTTCTTGGGGCTCTTAGTTTTCTTCAAGGCAGATCAAGAGGTACTGTCCACTTTCTGACTTTCCTGATTCCTGGGGGACCTTACTGTGCCACTGCTCCAAAATCCCTTTGCATTTATTTTCAATTGGCTTATTTGTATACACCTTCTACTCCTCCCTCTCCCCCAAAGAAGATCTTTGAAAGCCAATGTTACTTGGTTCGGGTCTTTGTGCTCCTGACCACGCAGTAGGTTTGTTAAAAATTGGATAACTGCTTATTGAGCTAAATATAGAAGGATGAGTACACAGAAGAAATAATACTGAATCGTAAGTCCAAGGATCTGCATTCGAATCCTGGCTTACTAATTACAGCACTCTAGGCACATCACCTGACTTACCTGTATCTCAGTCTCCTCAACTTTAAAATGAGTATATTAATAATACTACCCACCTCACACTTGTGAGGATCAAATGTGTTCCTGGGTCCAGTGCTTTGCAAACCTTAAATTATATATAAATGCTAGCTAGTGTTGTTGTTAAGTAACCTCGTGGAAACACAGATTTAGAGGCTTTTGAGTCTGGCCGCCTGATTTTACTGACGAGGAAACAAGCAGGCAGAGGTGAAGAGGCTTGCCCTGGAAGGCGGGATCTGACCTCAGCTCTTCCTGACATCTATTTGTCCTCTCCAGGCCTGTGTTCCTTCACCTGGTCTCAGTTCCCTTCTACCTGTGACTATACAGCCTCTGAGACCCCTTCACAACTGTACATATGGGATCTCATGAATTGTCTGATTTGGGGGCAGTGCTGTAGGTCACTGGGGGAGGAAATAGATGGCTTCTGGAGGTCTCTTCCTGCCGTCTCTGAGAAGGAGGAGGGGGAAAGGCTTGTCTCATTCACTCCATAGACATTTATTGAGTGACTGCTCTGTACAGCATGTTCTCTTTTTACCAACAGAAAGAGGATGGGCCCTTTGCCCTCTGATGGGCTGGAGATCTCCTTTCAGTGACAAAATGAAGGCACCGTACCCATTCTCCTGCACTGGGGAGGGGGGAGATAGGGCTGTGCGTTTTTAATGGTGTTACAATAATTTATCAGCTTCTCTTCAGCAGCACTAGTCTGGCTGGTAGCTCTAAAAACCCCTACAGTCAACAAGAGAGCAGTCAACAGAATTATTTTCGAGAGCAGATGGGATGTACCTTCAAAGAGCAGGATTGTCCCACTGAAACTGGGACATCTGGCAACCCTAAAAAAGCCCAAACTAGATGGAATAAAAATTATGAGATGGAGGAACAGAAAAATATGTCTTTGCATTGATTAGCAGGGTAGACCATGAATCTCAGCAACTCCCTTTTCAGTGGTGTGGTGTAAAACAAGAAGGAAGGGCAGGCTCTCCCTGCTGAAGAGGCCAGGATGGGAATTCCAGAGGAGGAGGAATTTGGAAACTTCCAAGTAATACAGCCCCTTCTCCTGATCACACTCATTTAGGGAGTTATAAAAGCCAGGAATAAACCTCTTCAATGCGTGGCTGATTAACAGGGCCAATAACAGGAAGAAGGGAAGTTGATGGACTGGAATCCAGCCAATTTTCCCTTTTTTTCCTCTTCAGGAAATGGTAGCAACAAATAATTCTTCCCCTCTGAGGCTTCTCTCCAGAGAGGGCAGGGTGGTACAATGACATCACTGGCCTCATTCAAGCTTCTGCCCACTGCTCTTACTTGTGCCCTCTGGGAGCAGTCTGAACAAGTTTCATCCCTCCCCCCTCTACCCCATCCCTCCCACACACTCCCTTGGCCAATGAAGAACAGTGGGAAGCTCTGTTGGGCTTGAGGTCAGCAAAGATTGGTCTTCAAATCCCCCTTCAGGATCTCACCGGTTGTTTAACCTTGGCATTGTCATCTCTAAAATGGGAGTGATACCCACTGCCTGCCCACTGCTGTCATCTCGGTCAAATGGCACTTTCCCAATCTTAAAACACCAGGAAATGCCTGCCATGATTAGCGTTTGACTATTTTCCATTCTTTTACTTAGAGGGTGGAATTGATTAACCGTGAAGAAAACCGACAACAAGGAAAGCAAGTAGGTAGTATAATGCAGAGTGCTGGACTGAGAGTCAGGAAGATCTGAGTTCAAATCCTGCCTCTGAAACTTACTCGCTGTGTGACCCTTGACAAATCACTTAAACTCTTGGTTCCTGTTTCCCCATCTGTAAAATGGGGGTAATGTTAGCAGCTGCCTTACAGGGTGGTTGAGATCATCAGATGGATTTAACTCGCATCCCAAGCTCGGCAAATTGTGAAGTGCCATAGAAATGGTAGTGTTATAATTGACATTTATCTGCTCCTTTTATCACACTGCCTCAGGGTATAAAGGAAAAGAACTGAAGGAACTTTGGAGACAAACTGTAATGGCCCATTAAGACGCCGAGGACTAAAGATGACAATCACAGAGATTTACAGGGTCTGTGACGATGTGCCCAGCATTTTACCTAAATGAACTCGTTAGGTCAGCTTGGCAACTGGGGGAAGTACGTCCTGCCGGAGTTCTGATCCCATTTTACAGCCAAGGAAGCCAAGGCTCTGAAGGATGAAGTGACTTGCCCGTGAGCCCTTGATTAATAAATATCAGAGATGAGATTTGAACTCAGTTCTTCCTGATCCTGAGTCATAACTCCATCCACTACCCCACATTATGCTTCATTCTCTCTTTTTAGTACTGCCATTTGCCAAGTGACATTTGGCATTCCCAAATCAGGGGTGGGGAACCTGCAGACACAAGACCATATGTGAAGCGTGGATTCAGTCAAAGGGCCGGCCACACTTGACGACCTAGAAGGCCACATGTGGCCTCAGGGCTGCAGGTTCCCCACCTTTTCCTTGATGTCTCATCTTTTCTCAGTCCTTTCATCCTTTCTTCAAACATTCATTGTCTTGATATTTTTTTACTTCTCTCTTATTCCCTTTCAAAATTTATTGTAACAAGTGATTTTATATTAGTTCATTAATATTGTTTATTAATTAATAAGAAAGACAATCTGGTGGATTGGATACAGCACTGGGCTTGGAAGTCAGGAAGTCCGGGATTTTAATCCTGGCTGAGACATTTACTAGCTATGTGACCGTGGGCAAGTCACTTACCATCTCCTAGCCTCAGTTTCCTCTTCTGTAAAATGAGGAAATTGGCTTCCTTGATCCCTAAAATCCCTTCCAGTTAAAATTTATAATTCCATGATAATTAATATGAATAGTATTAACTCCCATTTTTGTAACCCTTTACATTTTGCAAAGTACTTTCCTTACAATATGATTATGAATTAGAGCATGTAGGATTAGAATAAGTAGATGGCTGTAACAAAAAGAAGACTTTTTGGGAGAGGTGGCAGAGGGCAGGATGGCCTCCATGGAATCCCTCAAGGGGAGGGAATATGGGGAAGAAAATCTGGATGACTCTTCTAATCTGTGAAGACACTTACCATAGGAACAGATGCAAACTGAGCCTGTGAGTTTGCAAGGAGAAGCGGTCCCCTCGACAAATTCAGTATTTTCCCTGCAACTGACAAGCTTAGAGATTGGCCTGGGATGCAGCTTAAGTGACTTGCCCAGGATGACAGAGCTAGGATGTATCAGGACAGGAAGTTGAGTCAGGATATAAATTTAGTTCCTGGGCTCCCTTTCCATTAAGCAATACTACCTTTCCAAACCTTCCCTTTTGCAAGTTAAATATATCTCATTCTAGTTCCAGTTCTACAACACGTGGCTATCTGGTCTTTATTTAAGACCATCCAAGACAGGGAACCTGCTCCCTTCCAAGGCAGCCACTTTGGGACAAATTTCATGATTAGGAAGTTTTTATGACATCAGGTTTGTCTTAGTTACAGGGCCAAGAAAAAGAAGATGGGAAATTGAGTGACTTTAATCATTTCATCTGGAGAATGTAGAAATATCATTTGCCCGTGGAGCTTCTTCCATGAGAAGCAGCATGATGCAATTGGAGGTACCTGCCTCTCTGCTGCTCCTATTCCCTGCTCCAAGCATTGCCCCTTACTGCCCATCTGAACAAGACTGATTTCTGAAATAGACTTAGAGGTCACAGAATCAAAACCCCGCCTTTAATGGATGATGAGTCAGACTAATGCAGCCAGTAGCCCCATCCTTGGTTAGAGCACAGGTCAGGGTAGAAATCACTTTTGCTCATGTGAGTTTATTTCTTTTCAAAAATCATTTTTATCTGTTTCATGAAATATGTCCAAGTTGCAGGTAAAATATTTTAACAATCATTTTTTTTTTAATTTTGAATTCCCAATTCTCTTCTTCCCTCCCACTCCTCCCTGCTCCTTGAAAAGGCAATTTGATATCAGTCACACTTGTGAAGTCATGGAAAACGTATTTCCATATCAGCCATGTTGCAAAAGAAAACACAAGCTAAATAAAACAATAAAAATAAAAATAGTAGAACTCCCCAGGAAAAAAATCCCCAGGGCCGGATGGCTTTGCGAGTGAATTCCATCAAACATTGAAAGATCAGTTGGTCCCAATACTCTACAAACTGTTTGGGAAAATTGGGGAGGAAGGAGTCCTACCAAACTATTTTTATGACACTAATATGGTACTGATACCTAAAGCAGGGAGAGACAAAACAGAAAAAGAAAACTACAGACCAATCTCCCTCGTGAATATAGATGCAAAAATTTTAAAAAAACATTAGCAAAAAGACTACAGCAACTTCTCACAAGAATAATACATTTTGATCAGGTAGGATTTATTCCAGGAATGCAAGGATGATTCAATGTTAAGAAAACCATCAGTATTATTGATTGTATCAACAATAAGACTAGCAGAAACCAAATGATTATCTCAATAGATGCAGAAAAAGCTTTTGACAAAACACAACATCCATTCCTATTAAAAACACTAGAAAGTATAGGAATAAATGGCGTTTTCCTTAGAATAATAGGTAGTATCTACTTAAAGCCAGCAGCAAGTATTACATGTAATGGCGATAAACTAGAAGCATTTCCAATAAGATCAGGGGTGAAATAAGGATGTCCACTATCACGCCTCTTATTCAGTCTGGTACTAGAAATGTTAGCAGTAGCAATTAGAGAAGAAAAAGAAATCAAAGGAATCAAATTAGGCAAAGAAGGGACTAAGCTATCACTCTTTGCAGATGATATGATAATATTCTTAGAGAATCCTAGAGAATCAAATAAAAAACTTCTTGAGACAATAAATAAATTTGTCAAAGTTGCAGAAGATAAAATAAACTCACATAAATCCTCATCATTCCTATATATTTCTAAAGAAGTCCAACAGAAGAGATAGTAAGAGAAACCCCATTTAAAGTTACTGTCGACATTATAAAATTATTTGGAAATCTACCTGCCAAAACAAACCCAGGACCTACATGAACACAACTACAAAACACTTTTCACACAAATAAAATCAGATCTAACTAACTGGAAAAACATCAATCGCTCTTGGCTGGGTTGAGCTAATATAATAAAAAACAAGAATTTTACCTAAATTAAATAACATATTTAGTGCCATACCAATCAATCTAACAAAAAGTTACTTTATAGAGCTAGAAAAAATAGTAACAAAAGTCATTTGGAAGAACAAAAGGTCCAGAATATTGAGGCAATTAATGAAAAGAAATGCTAGGGAAGGTGGCCTAGTCGTACCAGATTTTAATCTGTGTTATAAAGCAGCAGTCATCAAAACTACTTGGTACTGGCTGAGGAA
>CM053583.1:410949203-410972734 GCA_028627135.1 Pseudochirops cupreus | reverse complement strand
CTGATATGGTTCCTCGTAGCCGAGCTGACTTTAGTGGGAAGTATCTTTGTGTGCGTTTTGGAGTTCCAGGATTGGTTTAGAGTCCTATTTTATGGGTATTTTGGGGTGGCTATGTGAGAGCTGCGATGTGTTGCTGCTTCTCTTAAGTGGAATTTTTCTTTCAATCTCTTTAGATTTGTTGCTGCTGCTGCTGTTGTTAATATGTAGAAATGCTGATGATTTGTGTGACTTTATTTTATATCTTGCAACTTTGCTAAAGTTGACTGTTTCAACTAGGTTTTTAATCGTTTCTCTAGGGCTGCTTTAAGTATACCCTCATATCATCTGCAAAGAGTAATAGTTTTGTTTCCTTATTGTCTATATTTATTCCTTCAATTTCTTTTTCTTGTCTTATTGCTTTAGTTATCATTCCTAGTACAATATTGAATAGTAGCAGTGATAATAGATACATCATTACTTCACTTCTTATCTTACTGGGAAGACTTCAAGTTTATCCTCATTACAATTAATGCTTGCTCTTGGTTTTTACATGGATACTACATAACATTTTAAGAAAGGTTCTATTGAGTCTTATGCTTTCTAGTATTTTTAATAGTAATGGGTGTTATATTTTGTCAAAAGCTTTTTTTATCTAATGACATAATCATATAATCTATTCTTATTTATATGGTCAATTATATAGGCATAGTTTTCCTAATATTGAACCAGCCCTGCATTCATGGTATAAATCTTACCTGGTCATGGTATATGATCTTTGTGATATATTACTATAATCTCCTTGCTAGTGTTTTATTTGAAATTTTTGCATTGATATTCATTGAGGAACTTGGTCTGTATTTTGCTTTCTCTGTTTTTGCTCTCCCTGATTTAGGTATCACCACCATATTGTGTCAGAAAAGAAATTTGGTAGACTCATTTGTTGCCTATTTTTTTTTCCAAATAGCTTATGTATCTTTGGGATTAATCATTCTTTAAATTTAAATTAAATTTAAATAGATTTATTTATTAACATTTTATTAAATTTATTAATTTAATTTTATAAATTAATTAAATTTAATTTAAATTAACTTTTAATCTATACTTCAAAGATCCTTTATTAAAAGTAATTTTTATTGCATTGTGGCCTCAAAAGAGTGCATCTAATATTTCTGCCGTTTTTTGCATTTGCCTGTGAGGTTTTAAGCCCTAATACACGGTCAATTTTTGTGAAGATGCCATGTATAGCTGAGAAAAAGGTAGACTGCTTTCTATTCCCATTCAGTTTTCTCCAGAGGTTTATCATATTTTTTCTAAGATTCTATTCATCTCCTTGACTTCTCTCTTATTTATTTTATGTTTAGATTTTCCATTTCTGATAAGGGAAGGTAGAGGTCCCCTACTAGCATAGTTTTACTGTCTATTTTCTCCTGTAATTCCTTTAAGAATTTGGATGCTATGCCATTTGGTGCACATATATTTAGTTTTGATATTACTGCATTGTCTATGTTTCCTTTTAGCAATATATAATTTCCTTGTTTATCCCTTTTAACTAAGTCTATTTTTGTGTTTGCTTTGTCTGAAATCATGGTTGATACCCCCTTGCCTTTTTTACTTCAACTGACGAATAAGAGATTCTGCTCCAGCTCCTTATTTTTACTCTATGTCTCTCTCTGTTTCAAGTGTGCTTCTTGTAGAAAACATATAGTTTGGTTCTGGTTTCTAACCTATTCTGTTATCCACTTCTCTTTTTTGGGTGATTTCATCCCATTCACATTCAGTTATGATTACTAATTATACATTTCCCTCCATTCTGTTCTCTTCTGATTATCCTCTCTTTCTTTGTACCTTGTCATCTCTCTCAAGTCTGTTTTGCTTCTGACCACTGCCTTCTTTTGTTTATCCTCCCTTTTATCTCCCCACCCCTACCCCATTCACTTATTACCTTCCCCTCCCGCATCCCTTTTGGGTAAGATAGATTTCTATCACCAATTGAATACACACACGCAAATATGTGTGTGTGTATATTTGTGTGTGTATTCAATTGGTAATAGAAAAATATAATTATATATAATAGAAATATACCTGTGTATATGTATATACATATGTATGTATGTGTACTATATATGTATGTGTATGTGCATATGTATGCATTTTCCTTTTTTTAACTGATTTAGAAGTGTGAGGTTCAAGTGTTGACTGCTCTAGTCCTCACCATTTCTCCTTATACTGTGAAAGCTCTTCCTTGCAGGCCTCTTTTATATGACATAATTTTGTCCGTCTTCTTTTCCCTTTTCCCCAGTGTATCCCTCTTTCTCACTTATCTGTTTTTTTTTAACATCATTGGAATAAAATTGACCCATGCCCACACCCTCTTTCTATGTGGAGCCTTTTAACTATCCTAATAATGATAAAGTTCTTAGAAGATACATGTCTCATCTTACCATATATAAAGGTAAACAGTTAATCTTATTGAGTACCTTATGATTCCTTTTTCATGTTTATCTTTTTTTTAAAAAAAATTCTCTGGAGTTTTGTACTTAAAAGTGAAAATTTCTATTTAACTCTGATCTTTTCATCAGGAATGTTTCATTACCTATTTCATTACATATCCATTTTTTTTCCCTTGAAGGATGATACTTACTTTACTAGGTAGGTTGTCATCCCAGCTCTTTTGCCCTCTAGAATATCATATACCAGCCCTCTACTTCTTAATATGGTCGTTGCTTAATCTTTCATTATCCTTATTGTGGGCTCAATATTTGAATCATTTCTTTCTGACTGTTTGAAGTATTTTCTTTTTGGCCTGGAAATTCTGAAATTTGGCTTTAATGTACCTGGGAGTTTTCTTTTTGAAATCAGTTTCAGGTAGTGAACAGTGGATTCTTTCAATTTCTGTTTTACTCTCTGGGTCTAGGATGTTGGGGGTGATTTTCCTTGACAATTTCTTGAAATATGGTGTCTAGGCTCTTTGATCATGACTTTCAGGTGATCCAATAATTATTAAATTATTTTTCCTTGATCTATCTTCCACATCTGTTACTTTTCTGATGAGATATTTCATATTTTATTCTATTTTGTTTATTCTTTTGACTTTGTTTTATTGTTTCTTGATGTCTCATGGAGTCAATTCTAGTTATTAAGGTGTTGTCCTCTTCAGTATTTTTTGTGTCTCTTTTTACCAAGCTGTTAATTTTCTTTTCATGGTTTTCTTTCTTTGCTTTCTTTTTAAAAATTTAATTTTTGCCTACCATTCTTATTTGATTTTGAAAATTACTTTTTAGTCCTTCTAGTAATTCTTGTTAGGCTTATGTCCAACTTGTAATTTTCGTTGAGGCTCTGCTTATAACTATTTTGACTTCATTGTCTTCTTCTGAGTTGGTGTCTTAATCATCCTTGTCACCATAGTAGTTTTTTTATGATCAGGTTCTTTTTTTTGTTTGCTCATTTCCTTACCTTATTTTTTTATTTGGAACGTTATGTTAATGTCAGTCTTTGTTCCTGGTGTGGGTGGAGGGAGGGGCACTGTCTCAAGCTTCAAGATTTTCTGTACTGCTGTTTTCAGAGCTAATTCTGGGAGTTTTCAGAGCTAATTTTGGGTTCAGTGCTTCTAAAGCAGTATGATCTGGGGATATATGTGGTCCTTGCTCTCCTGGTCTGCACTTTGGTCTTTAGCCAGGAATGGTCCCCGATCTCTTAGGATTGCAATTGATACAGCAACCTCAGGGGCCCAGTTCTCTTGGGAGCAGAAACAATATTGTTCCTCAGGGTCCTTATCTCTTGGGATGAGAAGTGATACTATCCCTCAATGCTTCCTGTCCCTCTTGACCAAAAGTGCCCCTCTCCACCCTTGAGCTATGCCCCAGAAGTGAAGATAGGCAATGAAGCTGCCCAGAAGCATAGATTTCCATGTTCAATGCTACAACGGGGAGCCCCTGTAATCTCTTTCTGACCAGTTGCCAAGTTTCTCTTACCATCTCTATCTCTTGAGAACTCCTGAAGCTGCTCATGCTTCTGTGCCACCACTCACATTTCATTCATGTAAGTTCTAGTTCAGCCTCCTCCCCTGCATCACAGATATCTCCTTCTAACCTTGGACCAGAAGAATATCTCACTCTGACCTTTGATTTCCTCTGGCAGTCCAGAATTTGATTTGAGGCATTATGTTAAAGTTTTCTGGAGGGGAATATTGGGAGCACTTGACTGAGCACTTTCTCTATTGCATCATCTTGTCTCCACCCCCAGAGGTGCAAAATAGCTATGTCTGCATTCTGGTTCCTTTCAAAAAGTCAGTGCCAAGTCATGGGGAGGTCACTAATATCTCTTTTTTTGGAGGGAAGAAGGCAAGGCAATTGGGGTTAAGTGACTTGCCCAAGGTCACACAGCTAGTAAGTGTGTCAAATGTCTGAGGCCAGATTTGAACTCAGGTCCTCCTGACTCCAGGGCTGATGCTCTATTCACTGCACCACCTAACTGCCCTTGATGTCTTAATTGTCCATTTATAATTCTACTTGCCAATTTTGAAGTGTAATTCCATCATGTTCACTTATTTATTTTTAAGAGATTTTTTAAAAAATACTGACTTGTTTTTAGTTTTCAACTTTCTCTTGTATAAAATTTAGCCATGTCCAAAAAATATAATTGTATCATTCTGTATTCTCTTTCTATAAGCTCTCTGTCAGGAGGCTGGATGACTTTTCATCTTGAGTCCTCTGGAATTATGGCTATTTACTTTCTTGATCAGAATTCCTAAGTCTTTCAAGGTTGTTTATCTTTACAGTATTGCTGTTATTGTATAAATGGTTCTTCTGATTCTCTCCCGTTATTCTGAGTCCTTTCCTCCAAGTCTTCTCAGGCTTCTCTGAAACCATCCTCTTCATTATTTCTTGCAGAGCAACAGTATTCCATCAAAGGTACCTCATGGTACAGTGGATAGAGCTCTGCTCCTGGAGTCAGGAAGATCTGAATTCAAATCCAGTCTCAAACACTTACTGGCTGTGTGACCCTAGGCAAGTCACCTAACCTCTGTTTGTTTCCTCACCTGTAAAATGTGAACAATAATAGCAGGGTGGTTGTAGCCAATGAGTTATTATTTGTTAAAGCACTTTGGACAGCTCCTGGTACATAGTAGGAGCTATAAAAGCATTTATTCTATTTCTCTCTTCCTTTCCATCATATACATATAACTTATTCAGCCATCTCCAATTGATAGGCACTCTATCAGTTTCCCATTCTTTGTCACCACAAAAAGAACTTCTCTAAATACAGTGAATCCTTAAGATCTGAAATGTCCAGTATCTGAAGGAGCAGAGCCTTTGGTGCCTCCATCCATTACCTCCTTGCCTTTCTTAGTATCTTGGACTTTTTTAGTCCTGTCTCCTCTCCCTACTTCTGGTCTTCCTGGTGTTTTCTGACTGTTTGGCACTCCCATCTGCACATCTCCACAGCTGGTCCTGCCCTTCATTGCTCTGAATACTTCTCTCTCTTCTCAATCAAAAGCAGTAGTTTCAAATAAGACCTCAGGTTGCAAAGTAGGTAGCCAGGGGCGATGGTTGGGCTTTCTTAATGTGGGGCTTCTCTAGGCCAGTGAAATCACAGGGACAGTCCCTATCTTCCTACCACCTCATCATCATTTTATGATCCCAATTTCTTCTAAGTCCCTAAGAGTTCCCTTGATTCAGTATCTATCCATGTGTGTTAATTCTTTTAGTGTCCCTTGATGGTGAGGTACTTCATATTATTTCTAGGTCCAAAGGAAAGAGAGCCTGAAATGGAGTTCCTTAAAATTCTACTATTTTTTACTAAGAATTACCTTGGGAATTTACCTTGTTACCTTGGGAAAGTCACTTCTCTCCAAACCTTGGTTACCTTATCTGAAAAGTAATAGGGTTTGACTAGATTATTTCTAGGGCCCCTTCTAGCTTTAAAACTATGATTTTACATGGGAGTGATGATCAAAGAGAGAGAATGAGACACAGGAATAGAATTTTGTTTAGAGCACAGGAAGATATTGAAAAAAAGGGAGGGTGCTCAAGATGGAAGGATTTCTCTTATCAATTGCATGTAACCTTGGAAGGTAGGGGTGGTTTCATTTTTGCTTTTCTCCCCAGCACTTGACATACACAGTAGGTGCTTAGTAAATGTGTATTGGTTGATTGGCTCATGCAGAAAATATATTTATAAAGAGGACTTTCTAATTTTCTTATTAGCCATTAAAAATGGGGAAAAGACTTCTCCATAGTCCACAAATAGCTCACCGCTTGCCCAGTTTCTTCTGTCCATCTCTTGGATGCACTAGGACTTTGGAGGTCAAAATAACTTCCCAGACCAGGAGAGACATGCAGTCAGGCTTCCTTGGAGTGGAGACACCACTGATTTATTAGTATGTACTCTAGCATGAATGAGGAAAAGGCCTAAGCTCAGGAATCTGGAACAGCTAGAGCGGCTGCTGCCAAGTGGTGAGAACAATTTTAGGTCTGCTCAGGATCTGACTGCTGTTCCCGCCCACTGTCCGCCTTCCGCCTTCCTCCTGTCCTTGAACACACAGATGCCGCCTTCCGCTCCCTTGCTCCCCAGTTTCTTGAATTTCCATGTTTCCTGGCACCAGTTTTCCTCACTTCAGATTCTCACCTCTGTCTGCTTATCCCTTTTCATCCCCAGCTCCCTATTTATATCACTCTGTACCCCAGTTGACCTTTCCTGGATTTTTCCTCATTCTCTGTGGGCTCAGGAGGAGATGGGCTCCTAAAATCCCATATATACACATGCATATATATGCACATATATTCAGATATACATAAATAATGTCTACACACACATACACACAGTACCTGATATTTAGTAAATACTTACCAATGCATTTTTATTTAATTAGACACACAATGTTGGGCACATAACAGACCTGATCATGGATTAGCAACCCTAGATGGCCAGATGAATGCTCCCTGAGGGCAGAAATTGTTTCCTTCTTTCTCTTTGCAGCCTCAGGGACCTCTCAATGGGTCTGTGATTTTTCTCCACGTAGCTGCCCCCATACCCCTCCACCAATGATCTTACCCCATCCCTAGCTGCCCATCTATCTGGCTCATTCATGTCCTTCTATACATTTGCCACAGGGGATCCTTTCAGGGTTCTAGAGGTCATCCTTCTCTTCTTCCAACAAGAACATAGCAGGAGAATTCTTGGGATGCTTACTTGTTACCCCTCACCCATACCATATGACCAGTGGGTTTCAGCCCTACACCTCTTGACAGTGATAGTGGGAGAAGGGGGCAGCAGATGCTAACAATCACAGTTTGCTTTGATAGACTGTCTGTAAGCTTTAACTTGGCCTTGCATACTATAGGCACTTCATTGATGTTTGTTGAACTGTCTTAAATTGACTATAAGGAAGCCTTGGGTTTTTGTCTCACTTTTGCCATTAGCCAATGACCTTAGGCCAGGCCTTTGACCTCTGTGGATTTGTGTTCTGCTCAGTAAAACGAAAGGGCTGGCCTACATAATCTCTATGGTCCCTTCTAGCTCTATAATGCTGTAATTTTCTCTGATTGATTCCTGGCACAGACATAACCTGTGATGGTATCTGGATGTGGCAGAAACACGGCTGTGCCCAGTTCTCTGTTTCTTCTTCGTTCCTGCCAGGTTGTCCCTGAATATTAACTTTCTGTTCTTCCATTGCTGTACAGGCCAGATAGATGCAGGGTCTCATCCCAAACTGACTCAACCACTTTTGTCAATTACGTAGACTCTGCTTTGGCTGAAATCTAAATCATGTCATTTGGGCTGTAATGGACCCAGAGCAGCACAATCTGCTCATTAGCTTCCCAAGCTCTATCCCAAGTCAAAAAGAAGCAGCCCACATTTCTCCAAGAATTTCAGGGAGCTTGGAGGAGTTCAAAGCATAGTCATGGAAAAGTATTTTCTTCCAAAAGATTTTGTGAGTGCTTTTCCCAGTTTGCCTCTGGAAAACCGGACCCCACTCTTCCAGAATGATCTTCTTGGTTTTCTGGGATCCTCATTAGAGGTGCCTGTCACAGACCAGACAAGAAGTCCAGTGAGGCAGTGTGACATAGTGGAAAGAACTCTGGGCCCAGAGTCCTGGGTTCCAATTCTACCTCTAACATTTGCTAGCATAATTCTTTCGAGTCTAGAGAGACTCATGAGCCCTGCCCACAAAATCTTTGGGACCTGAGGGTGGGAGCAGAGTGGGAGTGAGGGCAGAGTGGATTTGAAAGAGAAGCTTGGGGAGCCCACTGCTGGGTAACAGAGGCTCCATGTTCTTCCTCTTCCGTATTTTATCATTTGCAAAGCACTTTGTGTATATTATATCATTTGATCCTTACATTGACCCTATCAGGTAAGTGCTATTATTGTTTCCATTTTGCTAATGAAGAAACTGAGGCCGAGAGGCGAAGTGATCGGCCCTGGGTCATACAGCTAGAATAGGGCCAGTAGATGGTGCAGTGGATGCAATGCTGCGCCTGGAGTCAGAAAGACCTCAGTTAAAATCTGACTTCAGACGTTTACTAGCTGTGTCACCCTGGGCAAGTCACTTCACTCTGTTTGTTTCAGTTTCCACATATATCAAATCAGCTGGAGAAGGAGATGGCAAACTGTTCCAAAATCTTTGTCAAGAAAACCCCAGATGGGGTCATGAAGAGGCAGACATGATTGAAACAAATGAACAACAACAAAATAGAGCTTTTAAATATCTGAAAAGTATTGAGACTCGAGTGTCCCTGACTCGAAGCCCAGTACTCCATGCACTGTGCCCCTCACTGTCCACCTGACCATAGGATCAAAGAATAGAGGAAGGTTTACTCCAGTGGAGACATCAGTGTCTGTCCTACCTCCCCTCCAAGAGAGGTGGAGACCCCAAGTACCCAAGACACCCCAATCCAATGATCATAAAAACAATACGGAAAAACCACAGGCTTTGAAGTCAAAGGACCTGGATTCAAATCCTGTTTCTGTTTCTTCCAAATAGCATGATCCTGGGAAGTCACTTAAATGGTCTGGGCCTCAGTTTGCTCATCTAAAAAGTGATAGGGGTTAAACTAAATGACCTCTTAGGTCTCCTGTAACTCTTGATTCTATGATCTTCTGAAACAATCATTGGGCATTTTCTTCACAGGACTGATTTCCGGGAGGAGTACAGGTGAAGTCTAGATGCTTGAGAAGAACTCAAATTCCTTAGGTTAGTTTTACGTGTGTGTGCGTGTGTGTGTGCGTGTGTGTGTGTGTGTGTGTGTGTGTGTGTGTGTGTGCGCTCGTGCACATCTGTCTGACTACAAGGTCCAGGGAGGGTTTCAGACCTGGGAGGAGATGTCTGTATTGACATATATAAAGTTTGGCACAGACAGGAGAATGGGGTGTTTTCTTACATGATAGAGGACACTCTGATATGATGGAATAGATGTATGTCAAAGCCTTGGGGCTCAGGCACTGAGGGTCACCCTTTTCCAAAGGTTAGGAAAGTGGAGCAGCCAGCTCTTTGAGAATCAGATTGAGCTGGGAAGGCCCCAGCCCACCCGCAGAGGTCCTCCTAAGATTTAGAGATCAGTCTCTGACAGCCCAGGGGCTGACTAGATTAGAGATCTAGGCTTTGCTCCAAAGCATCCCTTGGCCATGACAAACTGTACAACCCTGGGAAAATTGCTTCAGCTCTTTGAGCCCCAGTTTCTTTCTCTTTGCACTGGCCATCCCCTGAGCCCAGGATGTGCTCCCTCCTCGTCTCCATCTCCTCACCCCCCTTTCTTTTTGCAAGCATCAGACCGAACTCATTCTTCTGCGTGGAGCCTTTGCTGATCTCCCCCTCCAGCTGTTCCTGTTCTTCCTCCCCAACTACCTAGCTTTTACTTATATGTATTCTCTTTATTTTCTATGTGCTTACAGATGAACATGTTATTTCTTCCATTAGAAAGTAAATTCCTTTTAAGGATTCATTCATTTTGGTCTTTGTAGCCTCAGTGCCTAGCACAGTGCCTGACACACAGCAGGCACTTAAGAAATGCTTGCTGATTAATTGATTAATCTTTAAAATGGTCATAATACTATCTCCAGTGCTTACTTCACTGGGCTGTGATGTGAATGAGATATGAGTAAGATGTTTTGAAGGCTGGAAGTGGGCTGCAGGAATGGTTACTGTAGTGTTATTGTTCTTATTCTTACCATCATTATTACAAAATGTGGAGGGCAGGGTAACTGTAGGTCAAAGCTCAAGGGTCTCCAAAGATGTCTGTGAAGACACACTCACATGCACATACACCTTAACACACACACACCACACACACTCACACACATTAACACACACCACACACATACTAACACACGCACATATCTTGAAAGACAGTATGGTCTGGTGGAAAGTGAACTCTGTTTGGAGGCAGAACTCCTCCGCATCCTTCTAAGGCAAATCAAGGGTTTGGGTTAAGTCATTTCAAATGTCCCTTTTAGTCAAAATTCCATCATCCTGTGAGCCCTGGATATTGCTACAAATCTACTTTCATGAACATTATAGAGAACTTGTACAGACACTTTTAAAATTAAACAAAAGTATGCATAACATTTCTCTTTTTCTAAAAATGAAAGGAAGGCCTGCCTTGGGTTCTAGGTCGTCTTAGAATTCTTCAGGACCATCCGGAACATCTCACCCTTTCTCCTTTACAATTTCTTTATGCTATTTTTCTTTAAAATCTCTTGCACTAAGAAACATATCCCCAGAAATCCAAGCCAAAAATCCACGTGAATCCCATCGGCAGACTCCAGAATGACAAGTGGGAGGAGAGAAATGGAAATGCTGCCGCTTCCAAAAGCATCCGATGATCCGTCCTTCATCCGGAATTCAGTGACTCCTCAGCCCAGCTTAGCTTGCGAAGGGGGGGCTGCGGAAGCCAGGGCATGTGGGCTTTCCATCTTACAGACAGCATGCTGGCATCTATCTGCCTATCTATCTAATTCAATGGCTCAGGATTTGGTGACCTTTAGGATTCAGCTCAAAATCCAGATGTTCAATCTGGCTTTTAAACCACCAGGGGGTCTGTTATTGGAGGATCACAGAGGTGGAGGGAGAAATGTAAAACTCAGCAGACTGGGTTAATAAGGGGGGGGGGGGGAGAATGAAGAACATTGGGAAGGAGCCCATTCTGCCTCCATTACATGGGATGCCTTTTGCTGTTTATATTAACTTTCAAAACCCCCCCCCAACAGATTCTCAGATGCCTACTAGCTGCTAATCATAGATCCATAACAGAGTATAGTACTTAGAGGAAGAGTTGGATAAATATACAAATATTCAGGTGCCCTCCACTTTAAGGAAGATCGTTATTGGAAACCAAGACCTTCAAAACAGATTAATTAAGAGATGATTATTTGCAATTCAAACGGATTCTTTCATTTACAAAAGGGTTCACCACGGGGTTCTTTTAAACAGCTAGCTCCCCTGGTGCAGTTAAAATATAATTAGACTTTGAGCAACTCAGTTGACACAAAACTTTTCAGGAGAAAATCTCTGTGGGAGGCTAGGAGGGGGAAGGAAAGGGCAAAGGGGGGAGAAGGCTGGACTTCTTGGTATCCAGAGAGGTGGCCTGGATCAAATCTTGCCCCTGATATTTACCAGGTAAGTCACCCTGGGCAAGTCATTTTATTTCCATGAACTTTAAAAAGGTTCATCTGGAAAATGGGAATAATAATACCAAGTCAGAGTAGATTTTCAGAACTAAATTAGATAATAAAAGACTTTGACTGACTGGCAGCAAATTGAAGGTGGGGAGAGCTTTGGGGGAAGGTGGAAAACCATCCCTCCAATCTTCCCATCTCCTTTCACTTCCGTCTCCTTCCAGGTTTATGGAAATAGTGTGCTCTGCTCCTTCTCACTGTGATCTCTACTCTCTTCAGTCCCTAGTACTTGGCCAGGCCATTGCTGCTTTAGTGGATATATTCTCTTAGTGAACCAGTTTTGGGTACACAGCCCTCCTGCTCTTACATTCCTTGCTCCCTTGTCCTAGAGCACTAACACTTAAACAAAACCCATTCTTGGGTTACTGCCATCATGCTCTATTTCTTCCATTCCTGGTCACATGGTGCTAAATGGAGATAGAGGGAATCTAGCAACTCAAATTTCTGTATCTCATCTCCCCTGAGCTTGTAGCAAGGCAAATATTTTACTCCTTCCTGATGAATTCTCTACCCCACTCACTACAAAAGTTTTTTCCAAACTTCTTCTATCATCAGACCTTCCATAGCACCCCCACAATGGCTCAGTTGAAGCCTTTGCCTCATATTTTACCAGTTCTTGAGGTTCTCTTCCTAATACTCAACTTCTCCCCACCTCCTATGGCAATCCACTCAACTCCCACAATTTCCTCCCTCATTGTAGTCTCTCATGAAGAAGTGGGTCTTCTTCATCAACATGGCCAACCCCTCTATATGTTCATTTCATCCTCTTCCCTTCTTCTCTAGCAGGTTACACACTCTTTCTCTTTCTTTTCTTCCCTCCTTCCCTCTTTCCATCAACTAATTCCTTACCTACTACCTCTAACACACCTAGTTCTACCCCATTCTTTTTGAAAATAAAATTTTATTGGTCTTTTTTAATGTCACCAAAATTTTCCCCACTACCCTGCCTTTACCTCTTTCCAGACAGTCATTTCATAAAATAATATTAAAAATAACCAAAAAGAGGGTAAAGTCAGCATAACTGACCAATAGAGATGAAATTTCTGAATATATGTAGAATGTGCCAGAGTGATGGACCTTTCCCCTCAGATCTCTTATTTCAGGCTGGCTCTTTGTCTTTTGAAGCACTTGCTTTTGAATTTCTAAAGGAGTTATTATTTCCATTTCCCTTGTCATATTGTTATAGTCATTATGTGTGTGTGTGTGTATATATATATACATATATATGGATGGATGGATGGATATGTGTGTATAATATGTTTTAGCTCCATTTATTTCCCTCTGCATCAGTTCATTTTCTTTCTGTCCTCTAGATGCATCACATTTGTCATTTCTTACACCACAGTCACGTTCCATTCCATTCATGTCCCAAAACGTGTTTAGCTCTTCCCCAATCAATGGTTTCCTACTTTGTTTCCAATTCTTCACTACCACAAAAAGTGCTACTCTCAATACTTTGGTACATATTGAGACTTTTTTCTGATCTCAACCTAAATTAAAAACAAAAAGAAAAACTTGTTTGATCCTCCTGTCCTGGGTAACTAGAATCCCATATATCTTCTTTTCTCAGCTGAGTTACTTGGAATACCGTTGCCCTGATTTTCTCTCCTTTCACATCATTCCCAACCCCCTGTAATATGGCTTCTAAAATTATCATTAAATTAAAACTGTTCTCTCCAAAGTTACCAGTGGTCCCTTAACTACCAAATCTAAGCTCTTTTCTCAATTCCTGTTAAGATTTCAGTTCTCCTTTACCTCTTGATATTGGGTATTGTTGACCTCTCTCCTTGATACTCTCTCCTATGAGGGTTTTCACAACACTTTTCTCTCTTGATTCTCCTACTGCCTGTCAAAGACAGTATGGCTAGTGGCTAGAGTTCTTGGCCTAGACTCCAGAAGACCCACATTCAAATCCCTCCTTTGATGCTTCCTGTGACTCTGGGTCAGTCCTTAATCCCTTTGAGCCTCTGTTTGCTTATCTGTAAGTGCAGAGGTTGGACTACATGACTTCCAAGGTCTCTTCTAAATCTATTATTTCTGACTAGATCCTGGTCATTCTTCCCAAGTGTCCTTTTGTGGTTCATCATCTGTGTTCATTATCTTCTCTTTCCTCTCTGCGCTCAGTGACCTCATTAGCTCCCATTGGATAAATCAGCACCTTTATGTAAATTACAGCCACATCTCAGCATCCTGCCCTACTCTTTCCAGAATATCAATCCTGTATAACCAACTGCCTATGAGACATTTCAAATTTAAATCTTACACGCATCTTCAACTTAACATTTCCAAAACTGAACTTATTCTTTCCCTACTCCTTGTTGTTCAGTCATTCAGTCACATCTGACTCTTAGTGACCACATGAACCTTGTCTTTGGTGTTTCTTGGTAAAGATACTGGTGTGGTTTTCCATTTCTTTCTCCAGTGTGTCCCCATTTTACAGTTGAGGAACCAAGGCAAATAAGACTTAAATGACTTGCCCAAGGTCACACAGCTAGTAAGTGTCTGAGGCTGGATTTGAACTCTGATCTTTCTTATTTCAAGTCCAGTGCTCTCTCCACTGCACCCCACCAAACCCATTTCTCTTCTGCGCTGCCCTATTTCTGTCAAAGTTGCTGTATCAGCAAGCACCCTAGCATACCAGGATGGCTGCTAGCACAGGTTCTTAGATCTGCTTTTCTAAAGGAATGCAACTCAAAAAGCATCAACAGTCTTACTTTAATCAATCACACACATATCATTTACCTAGTTCAGGGGAAAAAAAGTCAGCACCCTGAACTTCAGAGAATGCTAACAGAATACAAGCAGAAGTTACAAGCAGAAAAAGAAACAGATTAGCAGACGGGGCTTCCAGCCGTCTGATCGTTACATCCATACGTAGTTAGTTACCAGAGAGGGAAGCACCAACATCTGGGTTTTTAAAGCCAGGGGACTCAATGGCTTCCCAGAGTCTTGTCTGGCTAAAACACACAACTCTTTCCAAAGTGAGCCCCAAAGCAAAAACTCACATTAGGGTATATATAGCCTTCTCATGGATCGGAAAATGTCACAGCCCTCTTGATGCACTACCCAATCACAAAGTAATAAGGTGTGGGCATTCCTGAAGAACAAGCCTTCCACCACAGGCTCCATGTGACAGCATTTAGCCTATTAGGGGGCAGAGTATACTTTCAAATCAGGGAAGGTTCTCAGAGCCACTTAAGCCTATCAAAGGGTGTAGGGACAGGGAAGATCTTCAGATTCACATTACAGTTGCCATCCTCTTTCTAGTTTCCCAGGCCCACAACCTTAGTGTTATTTTTGACTCCTCTCTCTCACTTATCACTCATATCCAGACGGTTGCCAGATCTTGTTGCTTCTATCTCCACACCTCTGTCTGTTCACACATTCCCCTCCCTAGTTCATTCCCTTTTCATCTCATGATTGGACTTTTGCAACAGCCTCTGATGGGTCTCCCTGTCTCCAGCCTGTCCTCACTCCAGCCCACCTTCTGTTCAGCTGCCAAAATAATAATCCTAAATTACAATTCTGCTTAGCCCTTCCTCCTCCATTTCCTCAACAAACTCAAGCAGCTCCCTTTTGCCCCTAGGGTCACCTCTTTTTCACATTTAAATCTTTTCATAACATAGTCCCTTCTTCCCTTTTCAATCTTTTTACACATTAATTCACTCTTTGTATTCTATGGTCAAGCCATACTGATGTTCTTGCTATAGACTAAGCATTTGAGGTGGGATTTGAACCCAGGTCTAATTAACTTTGTTGCTCTGCCTATAAGCAGTAAATGGCAAAGCCAAAATTCAACCTCCAGTCTTCTGACTCCAAATCCAGCTTTCTTCCAAGTGTCTGCCTCTGCCTCTGCTGCATGATTGCGTGCCAAGCAGGAAATATTCATTTCTTCATTGGGTCAATGTTTCTAAACTGATCCTTTTCTAAGGATGCAGTCCAAGGATCCCTAGGCTCACTGGATGCTACCTGCTCTTTCCTACAGCTCTCTTGCTATGGGCCATTCTTCTCTTCCAGGTCATAAAGTTCAAAGCTCTTATGACAAAGTTCCAAACAAGATAAAAAAATAAAGTGTGATGGTTCCAAGTAACTGGGCTTGTGAATGATCACACAAAGAACATGCATCTTCCTGAATCGTGAACAATTCCTCCAAGCAAACACATTCTCATTTCCAAGACCTGGGTTTGTCACTGACTGATGCTGAGTGGACAAAGTCTACTTCTGAGTTGCCTCCTTGTCCTGAAAGGACTTTGGTTTCCTTCTCGTTTTGTTTTGTTTTGTTTTGTATACTACACCACAAGGATTCCTTCAGTTTCAAAGCTCAGTATCAGGTTTCAGTCTTTGCATTAGGAAGATGTAGGCTCATTGATTTCCTCTATCAATTTCCTTAGCTTTTAGAAAAATTAAGTATGATTTGTTATTGTACTTGACTTTAAACAACAATGAAACCAATTAAACATTCATTTACAACTATTTACATTTAAGAACAAATTTCTACATACAATATGTCCATAACAGCTTGTTAGTTAATCCCTCTTTTTCCTTCCATTCTGTTTTGCCATTCATCTTTGTACTTGAGGATTAACTTTTCATTTTATATATCAGAGTTAATACTACACAGTGGATAGGGTGTATGGGATGGTCATGGAAGACTAGCACGTCTGGTGGGAGGACTTGCCAAGATATTTTCAGGGCTGTTCATCTACCTTTGGTGTCCACCTGTCGCCAAGTGCTCACTTGTGACTCTAAGAAGCTGTAGCACATGCAGCAGCCACACTCCAATAAAACTGTCTCTGCAGAAAAGGCTAAACTAGGTTCCGAGCAACCAAGAAACACCAAACCCATCGCTGAGTTAGAGAGATGTCTTGCCAATGCACTTTGACAACTCTGGGAGAGAGAATGAGGCTGATAACTTTGTGCAACTCTACTTCCTTATACCTAATTCATGTGCAAGTCCAGACATCATCTGTGATGTCATTGATTCTCTTTGAAAAACAAAAGATGAACAACAACAACATTGTGGATCAAGGACCCAACCTGGAGTCAAGACATCCTAGGTTGAATTTCTGTCTCTGACACATATTGGCCCCTATAGATGCAAAGAAGGTGGGAAGTTTGTGCTGAGGAAGCATGTACTTTAACATTGAAGGGAAGGGGAAGGGCCCATTGGAATTAAGGCACAATCAGGACATCAGTGGATTCCCTTAAGGCTGTAACTTTCTGAGCTGCCACAGTGGAGAGAGTTTGAATATTGAGAGTTCCATAGGCTAATGAACTCATAGGTCCAGACACCAAAAAACAAGAGCAACGTTCAACCACCTCTATGTCTTGGCATCGTATAGGCAAGGAGTATTATTTATTTTTATTGCTTCTCTTATATATTGCCAGATTGTCTTCCAACAAGAGTCCAGCCAATTCAATTGCAATGTGATAATGTGCCTGTTTCTCCATAGTCTGCCAGCATTGACTTTCATCATTTTTAGTTTATTTTTGCCAATTTAATGAGGATGAAGCAGTAACTCAAAGTTGTTTTTAATTGGTGTTTTGCTGATTGTTCAGAGCAGCCAGGTTGTGACCAAAGGGTTGGACTTGGAATTAGTAAGATGGGAATTAAAATCCTACCCCTGGCATTTACTAGCTGAGAAATATAGGCTCTCGGTCTCAATTTCTTCATCCATAAAAAGGGGATAATAATAACATTGGCCTAATAAGGCTGTTATAAAGATCAAATGAAGTAATATTTGCCAGGCATTTTGGAAACCTTAAAGGTCTTTTAAAATTAATGCTATTATTATTATTAACAACAATAAGAATTTTAATTTCAGACTTTTTAAAGTGATTATTTCAAATAAGAATAGCTTCCTTTGAAGATTTATCCAATGGGAAATGGGTATAGAATTTTTAAAAATGTATTAGTTCTTCAAAAATTTTAGATAGTAAGCTATCTGTCAGTTAACCTAGGCATACATGGGCATTTTGCCATCTGCTCTGCCTCTGATGCCTAGCACCATATTCTGTCTTCCAGAAGCCATAACTTCTCCCCACAGCCCATGGGGGAGTTAGGCCTCTCAGCATTATCATAACATTGCTCTGGGGCTGAGTTTTCCTGCTTGTTGAATGTTAATTCTCATAGTCCTAGAATCTGAGAACTTGAAGTGACCTTAGCAGTCAACCATTCTGGCTCATAGATGAAAATTATCACTATAATATCCCAGGCAAATAGCATGCTAAGAGAGGAAAGTTAGTCTACTATGCCTGGCCCACCCTAGACCAAGTTAATTTCTTCACTTCTTTTCATTATCTTTCCTTCCTTCCTTCCTTCCTTCCTTCCTTCCTTCCTTCCTTCCTTCCTTCCATCAATCCGTCCCTGAATATTCCTTTCTTGCCTAGGCTAGAAGTGCAGTGACCATTCATGGCCTGAACTCACTGTTGATCAGCAAGGAAATTTAGACCTTCTCTCCTCCCACTATGGACTGGTTTATCCCTCCTTAGGCCTTTTGCTACTAGGTCTTACCATATTGGTGACAAACTTAGAGTGGTACTTGATTGGATATAGCCCCTCTGAAGCTCTGAACTTCTGATCTCAAGTGACCTATCAATTCTAGCAGAGATTGCAGGTGTGCGGCACTCATACCTGGCCTGAACAAATTTTACTTCCCATCCAGCCATAAACTTAAACCATGCTCTGCAAGGATCTCCTCAGCACAGGCTTCTTACCATCTGCCTTTTTTCTACATACGACCAAAAGTCCCTTTCCAAGCCACTACTCTCTATTTGTGTTATCCCCGCACTAAGCCCTGTTCTTGGCATTTCACAAGCAGGTGCTTGGCAATTTTTTTTGATTTCTGCAAATCTTTCATTAGTCTGTTCATTTATATTTATCCTGATTATTTTTACTTTTTGTTCTGCAGAAATTTATTTTTAACATAATTAAATCAATTTACCTTACTCCTAATACTTTCTCCTATTAATATACCCAACAGAACATGTATCTACCTTCCACAATTTAGATCAGGAGTCTTACCCTGAGATCTGCCAACTTTATTTTTAATACTTCAATAACTGTATTTCAATAGAATAGGTTTGGTTTTTAATCCTATGTGTTGTGGGTTTTTTTTTTTTGACCTTTAAAAACAAAATCATGAGGAGTCCATAGGTTTCACCATATGTTAGTTAAGGAACCTAGGACACAAAAGAGGTTACTATCTCCTGATCTGATGAATATTTTATTTGAGGCCATATCATGTTGTAACAAAACAAAACAAAACAATATGTGACCTCAGAGAAGCTCAGTTCAGATGATGATTGGCAAAATGGCCCTAGGCAAATCAGAGCACTTCTTTGAGCCTCAGTTTCCTCATCTCTAAATTTGAGATGATAATACTTGGAATCTAGTTTCTAGTCACTGTATCATAGCAAATTTCAGAATGACATGAGTTCTTTTTATATGTCATATTGTCCATCGAGAGGCAGCATTGTATAGTGGTCAAAGGCCATGATGACTGCCATGGCCTCCACTCCTGACATATACAGGCCATGTGACCACTTCCAAGTCAGTTAACCTCTCAGTGCTCTGCGCAGCTTTCTGAGATTTTAAGCTGCTGAAGGAAGGTTGTTCTGCACTGGCTGAGCAAGCTTCTTCATAAAGGAGTGAAATCACAGATCAAGTTGCCATTGCTAATGCTTGCTCTAACCACCTTACAAGATTGTGGTGAGGAAAGCAAGTTATAAATAGATATAAATGTAACTTATTATCATTCCCTTTTCTTCTTCTCCTCTCCTTGCCTTTAATTCTGTGATCCAGGTGCAGCTTCTTATGGTATACAGTGCAGGATGAAGGATCTAAATTTATCTCGCACCAGATTGCCAGTTTTCCCAACAACATTTATTAAGTAATGAATTCTTTCCACAGGTTTTTTTTTTGTCTGTAGGTTTGCCAAACACTAATCTTTTGTATGCATTTGGTTTTATATCTGGGATTTCTATTTTTCCCAGTAACAGACAATCTCCATGCATAATATGCTTTAACAACAGGGATAATGAGCCCCTCTTAATTCACTTTTTCCACCTCCCAATTAACCCTTGATGGTCTTTCCTGTGTGTTCTTCCATAAAAATTCCATGTTGGTTTTATCCAGCTCTACCAAGAAGCCCACTGGTATTGCATTAAAACTGTCAATTAATTCCTCTTTATTTTTGCAAGGAGAAAAGCATGTGTTTAAGAGGAAGCTGGGGTATCAGGAAGGTTTGCAGGCTGAATTCCAATTGCAGTTGTGCACTTGGAGAGCTATTTACTATCCACAATTCTCACTGAAGAGAATGATATGAAAATCAAGCCAAAATCCAAAGAAAACAAAGAAGATTCATAGGGAAGCCTGGCATAATAGTGGCTACGGAGCAAGTGGTGAGGATTTTGTGAGTGTCTACTTGTGTGCTTTATATGGGGTGACATGGTCAATGGTATGCTGAATGCAAAAGGTAGAAAACCCTGGGGACACATTTTTCTTTGGACGCTTATCAGGTGTTCCACCTTGGGGAAAGGACTTATCAGGGGTGGGGACACATGTGATCTTCTAGGTCCTCAAGTAAGATCTTTTGACTGAATCCAAGTTTCACAGAATAAACCCTTTTATTAAGGGGATTTGTTCTATGAAGTTTGGGCCACACTTGAGGACCTAGAAGGCCACATGTGGCCTTGAAGTCATGGGTTCCCCACCCCTGAATTTCTAACTTCAGGAAGCACTCTAATGTTATCTATAAACTTACAAGTCAGTGGTAATAGAAACTACAGGTCCTGAAGGCTTCACCCCAGTGTTCAGAATGGTCCCAAGTGCCACAGGCCAGAAGAACAAAAAGAGGTCTCGGGTTCAAGTACCAGCATTGCCATTACTACCTGTGGGATTTGGGGCAAGTCACTTAACCCCCGTGGGCATCTATTTCCTCATCTCTGAGATAAAGTGGAAGTGGAGGGGGGTTTGCCTAGATCAGGGGCCACTTGTGGCCTCAAGACTGCAGGTTCCCCACCTTGGATTTGGTCTTGAAGGCCCCTCTCTAGGTCTTATTCTTTGCTCTTATGGTGTTTTCATTCAAGGAGGTCATAGTTGCCCCTAGACCCCACTCACACATGGAGTCCCAGAACACTATCCCAGGTTTGAGGTAGCTTGTCTCTTGCCTGGGAAGCTGTCCTCACTCTTTTGATCAATTAATAATATATTATTGAATTTGCAAAGAACCAAGGCCAAATTCACTTGCCTGTAAATTGAAGGGTCTCTCAGCCTTCAGAAACATGAGACAATGGCTGCCTACTTACAAAGTTGTGTTATACAGTATAATGCCCAAGAAAGAATGTTGAATTTTTGATTACGTGACTTGAATTCAAATCCTGGTGACCTTCCACCAGTCACTTCCTATCTTTGGCCCTTACTTTATCATCTACAAAATCAGGAGTTTGAACAGGGTGATTTCTAAGGTGCCTCCCAGCTTGAAATCTAGGATATGTTGAACCTGCAATCTTAATAATTACATAGTGGTTTTTATTGCCAAAAAGTCCCTCATATTTCAGTTCACTAAGAAATGAGTTACTTTCTTGACACATCCTTACCTATCTTGGTTTCAGCTACTTAATGCTTTTTATTCTATATTTCTGTGTTTTTTTTTTAAAGTTGAGTTAAGAGGTTAATTTCCACAGGTCACAGAATCTCAGAATTAGAAGGTCCATCAGTAGCCATCTAGTCTAACTCATGCTTGAAAAAGCATCCTTTCCCACCCAATGACCAATCATTTAGTCATTACTCAATGACACCACATAAGGCATGGCTCCTCTAGATCCTTTCATTCCTGACACCAAGCCTGGATTGGCTTCTTTGCAACTTCTAGCAACAACTAGGTTCCTAGTGTACCTGAGCAGAACAGGAGAGATCCCTCTTTCACACAACAGGCCATCAAAAATTTCCAAACAATTATCATGATGTCTCTAAAACTTCTCTTATTTAGGCTGAACAAACCCAGCTCCTTCAACTGTGCCTCCTATGGCAGGGACTCAGGTCTCTTTGCCTGCCCTAGTTGCTTTCCTTTGGACACTCACTTTGTAGCTTATCAACAATCTTACCAAAAATGGTGCCCAGAACTTAACACAATCCTCCAAATGTGGCTTGAAAGGGAGACAGTGAGAGACAGAGAGGGGGAGGCAGGGGAGGGAGGGAAAGAGAGAGGCAGAGGCAGAGACAGAGAGAGAAGAAAGAAAAGGAGGGGGTCAAAAGGGGACAGAAACAGAGAATGCAGAGAGGGATATGGCCGAAAGAAAGGAAGAGAAAGAAAAAGGGGAAATGAGAGAATGAGAAAGTGGAGTGGGGAAGGAAAGCCAAATAGAAGGAAAGGGAAAGGGAAGGAGAGAAAGAGACAAAAGGAATGGGGGACAAAGGAGGAAAGGGGAGAAGGAGAGAAGGCAGATATGTAGAAACCAACAAGAAGCAGCAGCATTTATTAAGTACCAGTTTTGTACTAGGCCCTGGTGACAGACCAACAAGAGAAAATTGAGGGATTCCTTACCCTCAAAAAGCTTACATTCTACTGGGGTAGAAATATCTTGTGCAAAGATGATTAAATATAAAATATATACCAAGTAAATGCAGAACAATGGCAGATAGGGTAGAGGAGAGGGAAGGAGAAAATAAGCTTGAAGCAATTTTTGCTTATTTAAATTGTACGATTGGTTTAGCAAGAACAGCTGAATCTCCCTTTTGCTAGGAAGACCCTGACTTTTTACTGTTCTCAAGGTGAAAGGTCTGGGGAGAACAGCTGTGGATGATGGTGTGCACATTAAGCAGGGAGAGCTGCTGAGAAGAGGGCACAGAGGATGGACTGGGGGTAGGGGAGAGCAGCTGAGAGAGTCTGGGGCTGAGGGCTGCCCCCCCCCCCCACATGGAGTCTCCCTTGTTCTTGGCAAGCTTGCTTCAAGGAGATCTGGGGGGCTTGGCAGGGCTGTGCTGTTGGCTGCTTTGCACAGCTGGCTGGCCTTGTTGGTGTTTTCTCCTAGGCTGTAATCTCCAAGTATGTTTGCTGTTTGGATTGGAACAGCAGAAAACATTGGTGGTCATCTGCTGTGATGGGACCAGCCCCATTTTATTCTTCTGTGGGGCCTTGGCGCTAGGGATGACAATTGGAGCTGGGTCTGGCCTGAGGTCACTGTGAGTGCCTGCCTCCCCTTCCCTACACATTTCAAAGCATCAAAGGCCTTCGAATTGGAAGGCGTTTTAGTGATCACCTGGGTCAGTCCTCTTACAAATGAGGAAACCGGCTCGGAGAAAGGAAGTGGCACATATTCAAGGTGACCTGAGTCATTGTGCTTGGATCTCAGCCAGTCAGTCAACAAGCATTTTTAAAGAACTTACTGTGTGCAACAATACCAAGTGCTAGGGAAAAAAGAAAGGCAATAACATCGTCCCTGCCCTGAGGAGGAGGCGACATATAAATAACTGGCTCTAAACAAGACCAGGATAATCTGAAGGAGAAGGCAAGAGTGCCTGCTGCTTGAACATTTGATTAATTAAAGGCATAGATCAAATCTCTATCAAATTTGCAGAGGACATAAAGATGAAAAGGATACCTAATATATCTCATGGCAGTCAGGATCTAAAACATGCTGTCCAGTCACTTCCATCAGGACTACATCCTGGCCTCAGATGGCTCACCAATACAGATATTACATTGCTCTAACTTCTTGCTAAAATGCACATTTAAGTTATTATCCTTTCTTCCTTCACTTTCCTTTCCTCCCTCTCTCTCTCCTCCCTCCCTTCTTTCCTTCCTTCCTTCCTCCCTCCTTCTTCCCTCCTTCTCCCTCCTTTCTCCCTCTCTCCTCCCTCCCTCCTCCCTCCCTCC